>CM059599.1:334572503-334892503 GCA_030412105.1 Cyclura pinguis
TCAGCTCCATCAGATCCTTCCTCTCCCTGAATGTTTTTTCCATTCCAGCTGATAATTTATAACTACTATCTGGTTTTAAGAACTGCTGTGCAAAATTGCTTTTTTCTTCCTCCTTCTCCATTTATTTTTCCTTTTGTGCCACATCTTCTCGATTGTAACTCTTTGAGCAGGATTTTGTTTTACCTGATAATATGTGCACCATGTTGAGAGCCTTTTCAACCAAAGAGTAGGGTGGAAATGCTTTAAATAAATATGTTCAGTGCTGATTTGCTTAACTCTCTGAGCTACATTTTTGCACAACTCTCTGAGCTACATTTTTGCACCACAGAGCAGACTTTTCTCTGTGCTGTCTTGGGATTAAAATCTGAAATGATTATAATGCTGAACTCACCCCAAAACACCTCTTAATCACAAAATACAACTGAAGTTTCTAGTAGTGATTGAAATCAAGTGTTAAGCTGCTAACTTAGGGCCTTTCCGCACTACACTGTTCTAGTGCTATTATTCCACGTTCAACATCCTGTGGAATGCTGTGGTTTGTAGCTTACTGAGGCCAAAGAGCTCTCTGACTGAGCATTCTAAATGCCCCTCCCTAAATTGCAAACCCCATAGGATATTGAAAGTGGATAATATGCTATAACTGTGTAGTACAGAAAGGCCCTTAGCCTGAGCTCACTACAAAATCAAAAGCAGACACGAGTTTTAGGTATGATGCTGTTATGGCCCAAGGGTCACTTCTAGGCCATTTCCACACTAGACTGTGGCCCTTTCCAGACGTGGGGGGAGAGCCGTGCGAAAATGGGACTCACCGGATTTCTTCAGCGTCTGGGCGAGTCCGTCGGGACGAGGAGCAGTGCGAGCTCTGGTTCTCCACCAACCAGAGAAGCTCGCCAGCCGAAAGCCGGCCCCTGGAAGATCTGCAGGTACGCACTTGCGCGCACCTTCAAATCTGCTCCGGAGCACGGCGACGGAGCCTGACAGAGTCGCGTGCTCCGTGCTTTTTAAAAACCTCTAAAAAGAGGTTTTTAAAAAGCACGCCGGTCGCTCCGAACTGGACTGAGGTATGAAACTACAAAAAGTAGTCTGATCCAGTCCATTCTACGGTGCAAAAGACCGCCGTCGGAAGTCACTCTGCACCATTTTAAAAGCCCAGTGCGGAAATGGCCTGTTACAGTCCTATTTTTCCCTTTTTAACAATAGTGCTATTATACCACTTTTCAACAGCCTGAGGCTCCTCCCTAAACTGCAAAGCCCAGGATTCCATAGGATGTTGAAAGTGGAATAATAGCACTATAGCAGTCTAGTGCAGAAATGACCCTAGAAAACCTCTTTCCTAAAGTTGGGTGTCACTTTTAAAACATTTTAAATCAATTACTGTGCTTATTTTGCTAACCTTAGATTTTTCACTCTTCATGAAATAGGATGAATTAACTTCTGTAACTGGCCCCCTGTAGGCAGCACTGCCAGGTAGATTGCAGAGGTATACACTGGCACCAGCCAATGGCTGGAGCTTACAGAGCTGCACACAAAACCAAATCATATTGTTCTCAATTGTACAGAACAGATAGCACAAACCATTCCACAGCTGGCGGGAAGCCATAGTCATACTCATCCCATTGACTCACTGACAATTTATTCTGTTTCATTACTAAAACATTCTGTGTCCATTAAAAGAAAAAAAGTTTGCAGTCCTTGAAAAACTTATCCTGTTGAACTGTAACTGCTCAACTTCCCAAGCCATGCTGACTAGAGGATTATGGGAAATGCAACCAAAAAAGAGATTTTTTTTCCATGTAATAGCCACAGTCAATCAACAGTATGTTGAAAGCAAAGAGGCATCAATGCTTATATAGAGTGATTAAGGTAAGGGAATTCTAAAGAGCATGCCTGCCCTTTTGTTTCATCTTTGTTTCTTTCTTTGATTCAGGTACTCAAGGCTTTGCTTCCTTTTTTGCTTCCTTTTTGCCTCAAAGCTCACTTCCTCCTTCTTCCAAAAGTTAGTACTTTTGTCTCCCTATGTCTGCGAGGGACCATCCATGAGGCTTCTGCCTCAGGATGTCTAACACTCACTCACGAGAGCCAGCTATCAGGGGCTCTTTTACTGAAATTTAGGTAATTTTTTTTTGCCTATCTGCTTTCCTATGTCAAGACGGATTTCCTGAAACAACAAATGTAAGGTGTCCATTTTTTTTTGTCTTGCAAGAGAATCCTGAGTATTTTTCTCCTGATTCCTTCTAGAAGCTCATATTGCACTGGCTATGCTGCACTCTACTTGATACGGATACCAAATATTCCTACACTACAGTCATCAGAAATGCTTTAATTTCAATGCAGTTTTCTGTATTGGGTAATACAATGGGACTGAATATGGAATACGCACTCAGCAAAATAAGTTTGTTGTCATGCACATTCAACTTGACTCCAGCTTATGGCAACTTTATCATAGGGCTTTCCTGGCAAGAGCTATCCAGAAGAAGTTTGCCATTGCCTTTCTTTGAGAATGGGAGTGTGACTTTCCCATGTGTGACATACCCACTGAGTTTCCATGGCTGAGTGAGGATTCAGACCTTAATCTTCAAAAGTCCTTGTCCAACACTGAGATCTCTGTGCCACATTGTCTCTCATGACAAAATAAATATATCAGTGCAATAAAGTGGTCTACACAACCCCACAGAAGAGAATGGATTTTGCAGAGGAGTGATGCCTCTTGGATTGCCATCTTGTCTTTCAGTCCTGGCATACATGAGACCTCATGATACCATCATTTATTTTGTTTTACAATTTGCATTTTTACTACATGGATAAAATATCCCTAAATATGGGAAACTAGAAGAAAAAAAGAGACGGAGCCTACAAATAAAGGGAAAGTGACTGAACAGATGAGGTCTTAGCATCAGCCATCCTAATGCTTTTCTGTGCTTTGACATCTTGCCTGTCATTATTTTTTAATAGAGAAGCTTGACTTCCAGTTTTCCCCAACTCTCTTTTTGCTTAAAGCTCTCCTGAATATAGCCTTCCAGTTCTGGCAAATAGGCAAAGTCTATTTGCTATGCAAGTCCTGAGTAACAGTCCTTTTTTCCTTTCTCATTCAAGTCCAGAGGTGAAGTTACTTCTACAATCTTGCCACCTCTGCCTTCCAGACTCACCCACGCACCCACCCTCTGCCATTTAGAAGCAGCTTCCACTCCTTTATTGGTATCCTTCCCCCTCCACCTTGGAGCTTTAAGTCAGCCAAGCAGCTGCTTCTCATCCACAACTGAGGCCAGGGAACTGTGAGCAAGCCTCTGGTGAGCCTTACCCATTCACATCTGTACATCTTTATTCCGGAAGAATTCAGCAACTGGACAGAATTAAGGAACTGGACAGGTTTATAACAACACAGATGGTTCCTTAGATGTTAGTCAGCATCTTCAATGTGTATTCCTTCTAGGTATAAATAAACAAAGGTTTCCCTCTCCTAAAATGAACTAGAGGTAGAACTGGGATGCAATTTAATTCTGTTCACATTTTAATGTGAGTTTTTCCTCATTTGCACTTT
The DNA here is from genome assembly GCA_030412105.1 of Cyclura pinguis. Classification (NCBI taxonomy): domain Eukaryota; kingdom Metazoa; phylum Chordata; class Lepidosauria; order Squamata; family Iguanidae; genus Cyclura; species Cyclura pinguis. Next base: position 334,576,042 of record CM059599.1, read on the forward strand.
TTATACCACTATGTGATACATAACATAGTTATGTTTCAATATTTGTACTTTTTTAAATTTTCAGTGCTTTTCTCCAGTCAAATAACATGTACAGAAACATATATAGACGGTTAAGAGGGGATGTGATACCCATGTTTAAATATTTGAAGGGATGCCATGTAGAGGAGGGAGTGGGCTTGTTTTCTGCTGCTCCAGAGACCAGGACAAGGAGCAATGGATTCAAGCTGCAGGAAAGGAGATTCCACCTGAACCTCAGGAAGAACTTCCTGATGGTCAGGGCTGTCCAGCAGTGGAACACGCTGCCTCGAAGTGTAGTGGAGTCTCCTTCTTTGGAGGTTTTTAAGCAGAGGCTGGATGGCCATCTGTCGGGAGTGTTTTGAGGGTATTCCTGCATGGCAGGGGGTTGGACTGGATGGCCCCTGTGGTCTCTTCCAACTCTACATTTCTATGATTCTATGATATACGTTCATACAAAAATGTATATATTCATGTAAATAATGTACAAAAGCACACTATAATGTGCTAAGGAGGATTTGGTCCCAAAAATGTAAATATTAAGCAAAGTTGCCTTCAAAAATTGAGCACATTAGGAGAAATGTACAATGTGTGTATAAATCTGTATGCAAATTTTCTTTTTTAAAAAGCAATGCTGATGTAGAGATGAGATCAGTGATTAAAAAATGAGAAACAAAGCAAATTTGAAGCTGACAGATAAGGTCCCCAGCCAAGTGTCATGGTTTAAAATGTCATCTGATAAAAGTGAACTTTCTCAGTGGTAGCATCCACTGTTTGGAACTCTCTTCCCCAAGAGGTTTGAGAGGCAAAACCATTGTTCATTGTCAAAGACTTTCTGAACACAAATCTGTTGATGCAAACGTTCCTTCCCTGTTAGGTATAGTTACTTTTTTACTTTAGTATGGTCTACTGAATGTTTTTAAATGTTTGTACATGATTAGTGACACAGGCCTTTTCCGCACTAGACTGTTATAGTGCTATTATTCCACTTTCAACATCCTATGGAATCCTGGGGTTTGCAGTTTAGGGAGGGGCCTTTGCGTATTAGAAACTTTATCTGGATGTAACTGAAAAATGACATCCATTATTCTATTGCTACCCTGCATAGTTCCTCTGTTTTGAGCTTGGAAGAAAAAGAAACATCTGCACGAATTTTTGAAAACTTTCAACACTATTTCTTATCAACCACCCTGAAACTCCTCCTCTTGTTTTCCCTTTCTCCCTTCTTTATAAATTTATCTTCCTACCTTCTATAGCTTACTGTAAATCCCAGCAAAAGTCTCAGGATTAAGAGATTCAAATTTCAGTTTCCAGAGTCAGATGAGAAGACTCTGTGCAGTGTCCAATGTACAACACAGAAAGATCTTCTCAGGAAGTGGTATGGATCTTGTGATCTAGACCCTGTAATCCCCCAACTGTAAGGAAGCAATGAAAGACAAGAAATAGTTTTACAAAGAGAACAAGGATTTGGTTAAAGAGCAAGCTGGGAAATGAAAACTTTTTGGCTCTTAAGCACTGTCTCTCTTTTAATTAAACAATAATTTATGACAGTTTTGGAATTAATGCTGAAATTGCAATTTAAGTCAACTACTTTAGTTAAAAATAATTTTAATTTAATTTCTTCTTTTCATTAGAAAACATCCACCTTCGATGATAACTTAGCAGATTATAACTAGTTCTCATACCTGAGCTTACATTTCCCACAAGTGTTCTCCCAGTGCCACTTTTTCCACAGCTGTGTTCTGACCACAGAAGTCAATTGACTGGGGGAAAATCCCCTGTGGATAACAACCGATGGGTTGAGGGAGGTTGCTACTACATTCTACTTAATGCTCTAAAAATTGGGCAGTTTCAACAAGCACTTTAAACAATATGGTCTGGCACCATCACATGTAGATTGGTGACTTCATTCCCTCCTTGTTTAGAAAGAATAAGTTCACTCTTCGTCCCCTCTGCTGTTTGCCACCAAATCAGCCCGCAGAAAGCTGAGTGAGAAGAAGAAAAGACACATTGTCCAACAAATCCTTCTCAGAAATATTGAATAGTACGGAAAAGTGTTGGTTGAACACTGAGTAGTTCTTGGAACTGATGGAAGGCTTAGTAACCCCCAAATCCAATGGAATTTGCTGCCCAACCCACAAAATGAAGAGACCACACCACAGGGCTTGGGTTATACACAGGCAATTTTATTAAACTATTGCCTATTTTAAACATGAACTTGAACTTGAACTGTGAATTATGCGACATGGGGAGGGCTATACAAACAGGAGTTGCTGAGGCAAGGGGTCACCCCAAGACTTCTCTCCCAGCTTCCCTTGGGCAAAATACTGGGTCCCAAGGTGAACTCATGATGCTGGGTTGCGATCTTGTCTCATGACCCCTGAAATGAAGGCTGAACACTGTCAGCCCACTCCAAGGACCAACTCCTTCACTGCCCTCCCCCCGTGTCTGGTGACAAGAGGGCTCCAGAGACTGATCCTACACCAAAGGGTGCTATAGGTACTCACCAAAACCTTAAGACCCCCTCCATTAACTGCCATTGTAAACCTATTTAAAGTACCTATTTAAGACAGCACCCTAAGCAACCAATTGTTCAGTCCCCTGGCACAGTGCAGAGTAGGCAAAAAAAACCCTCTTGAATGGGGGGAAAATTCCTGCCGGGCCCTGAAGCAAACAGCAAGCTTACACTGCACCCAGGGGCAGAAGGTGGATTGTGCCAGAGGCCAAAAGAGGTTGCACAGTGAATGCATGGTCCTCCCACATGGGAGGCCAGCAAAGACATCTCCCCCACCAAGCTGCTGTGCAGCACTAGTTGGGGGGAAATGGATAGTTTTTGCTGTACAAAGTGGTAAATCGGGTGAGTTTAGTGAATTGTGAGCTTAAAGTGAGCTTAGTGAAGTGTGGTTTACTACTTTGCTACTGAGGGCCTAAATACCCTAAAGGCACCAGATCTTGTCTGATCTTGGAAGCTAAGCAGGGTCAGGCCTGGTTAGTACTTGGATAGGAGACTGCCAATGAATACAGGCTATATTTTAGAGGGAAGAGCTGGCAAAACCACCTCTGAGTATGCCTTGCCTAAAAAAACACTATGAAATTCATAGGGTCACCAAGACAAGATGGACAAGGGAAGCCACATACATATACACTGTGCTGCTATATGGTGTAATTTGTCCAAATCCACTTTACTTACATTCTCCCTACATCAGTTTGATAGTGTGGCTTGATCCTGAGAACTGATATGGACATCAGAATTTTGTGTAGACTGCAAATTGCTTGAGAAGATGAAATTCAAAATGTATAAACTAGGTATAGCAAAGAGGAATGACTTGGTTTTTTTCTTAACTGGAGTCCTCATTGTCCTCAGAACACTGTAGGGGTTTTTTCTCTTACTACCACCTCTTTAAAAACCATGCATTGATAGTTAATGAGTAATGCCCTCCTCCTCTTCACCTCCTCCTCCTCCTCCCTTCTTTGTCTTCATTTTTATCTTCTTCCTCCTCATCATCATCTCCTCTTCCTCCTCCTGAGGAAAACATTCTAAAATGCTGAGAAATAAGATCAGATAGAAAATAGATATCATCTGCCATGGGCATATATTTTAAATATATGTTTGAATTAGACTGTGCAAATGGAGAACAAAGAGACAAAATACATTTTGCAAACTAAACAGGCACTGTATAAATTGAAACAAAACAAACCATGCCTTGGAACTTATTACAAAGTCCTAAATTCTTCATTACACCACTGACAGTTAGCTTGCAGAATTCTAGAAATGCACCCTGCAGTTTTCACTAATTGGTGGGAAAAGAAGGTTCTGTGTCAAAGGCAACTAATTGTTTGATGGGGAATAGCAAGCTTTCACATTTGTATATACTGCATCACTATATCACATTATCCTTTGCATTCAGGATTTATAGGGAGGTGTTATATTGTGCCACATTTAATTGTAATTGAGTTTTTAAGACATGGTGCCCGTATACATCTTGTTTACTCTTGTACAAGGTGGCACTAAGAAACAAAAGACCTTCTAAATGAGACTGTTGGGCATTTAACCAATGACTTGCATCTGCAATAGAAAGCATACATAAAAGTGTATATTATGCAGATTTCTGAAACCTGTGTCTCCAAGAAGACACTATTTTGACCATAATGCATTCTGTCATGTGAGATAAAATGCAGGGAACATTTACATTTCTCCCACTCACTGAGCTTCTACCACACGGCTTGCATTTTTCTCACATCAATAGACATCTTTTTAAACATTATATTTGTGTCTGTCTCTCTTGAAGGCAAATAATATTCAATAAATACAATTATTTATAATAAATAATGTTAGATTTACAGACTGGCTTTGATAAAACGTGCAGACTTTCAGGAGTGATTTCTTTAAAACAAATAAATTTAACAAGACATGCATACAAGCTCAAAATGTATTAATAGATTGTAGATGATGCACAATAACATAATCACCCAAAAGACCATTTGCACAGTGATTCACTCTGCTTAACTTACAGCCAATTCAGACAATTATTTAGCAGAACCTGGGCCTGCTGGCCACACCAAGCAGATCATATGGGTGCAATTGCATCCCCTTTTATAGATCTTCTTTAAAGCAAGTAAAATGCTTACTACAAAAGCATCAAAGAGAAATTTGGGTTTAGTGAAGACATCACAGAGTATTAAACATTTGCGCAGATTTTAAACTATATGGTACACAGTGGTGAACAAGGATTTTTATTCTTATGTGCCTACGAAGTTCAACTCTGACTTATGGCAACCCTTTCGTAGGGCTTTCTCAGCAAGATTTATTCAGAGAAGATTTGCCTTTGCCATCCTCTGAGGCTAAGAGACTTTGACTTGCCCAAGGTCATTCAGTGGGTTTCCAAGCCTGAACAGGGATTCAGATTCTAATCTCCCAGAGTCCAACACTCAAAACCCTACACTATCTTGTTGCATATCCATGCTAATTCCCAATGAGCTAACTATAGCTACTTATTCAAAATTAGATGGTGCAGGGCAGGGTTAGGAATCTATACACCTTTAGATATGCTATGTTCTCTCATCATTGACCAAACTAGTTGGATCCAAGAAGAATTGGAGTCTTACTTTATGGGGGGGGGGCAAAGGTTCCCTAGCAGTCGTTTAAAGGATGTGGCCCCTACTGCCCCTACTTGCCTTAGGCAACTTTGATAAATTAGCAATGGCTAAGTCTAGTATTTTACAACATGATTATATGATTCAGATCAGGTTGGACAACTTATGTGATATCAAGGGCCAATGCATTCTTTGGTTTGGGGAACAGAAATAAATTTTAATTCATAAACTGTAATCAGTTTTGGAAAGGGAGTATGCTATTGAACATAAAGGGCTTCATAGTGTATAGTGAAGATTTACAGGTGAGTTACAAATAACTTAATATAAAATTGTAAATTGTTTTGTGCTTTGAAAGTAAATGTCCTTTCCTTAGGAATGAAGCCATAAGGGTTGGTTTTTTTTTAAAATGATCTGATTAAAATTTTGTAGGGCTCGTGCAAGCAAAACAAGCCCTTTATCTCTAGTTACCAGGTATTCCCTCTGGTATCCTGTGGCCTCAGAGCCAAGAGAAAGGAAAACAGTTCTACCATGGCCAGCAGCATCCTTCTTCTCCTAACAACTGTGCAGCTGCATGAGTCATTGGGTGCTGCCATGTCTTTAACCACAAGTCTTGGTAATATCCAAATTGGGAAGTGGTTTAATATTCAAATGCAACCTAGGATGCAAAACAAGGATTTCATCATGGGGTATGCTCCAGAGGTCCAAATGAATCACTACATCATTGTCCTATTTGTCCAAGACTGGGGCTAGCCTATAAAGGGGAGACCTTAGTGAACCGTAAAAGGAAAGAGCTGGTTTCAGCTTGGTATGGAGGGAGGAGGAGGAAGCCCCTTAACTATGTATTGCCTGACTACAGAGTGGGGACTACCATTTGCCTTCCCAGAAGGAAGAAAGAAAAGTAAGAAGCTTATGATCCTATGTACCACAATGCAGGACTAGAAGAGTGACAGAATAAATGGGTATAAAACTCAGCTGCTCCCTCTTATTTTGTCTTTGACGGTTGCTATAACTGCAACTAATTTTTTTAAAGTAAGTTTACATGTTCCAGGATTTGATTACTGAGGCTATAGGAGGGATTGCCAGCTGGGGTATGAACTAAACCTTGGAGCTGATGCATATCTCTAACAGCTAGTCCAAAATAATCTGATTGCTGCAAAAAACTGACAGACATTATTTTAACCCAGAACTGAAATTTTCAACAGACCTCATCTGAGACAATCTTATTAATTTGGAAGTCTGAAGGACAGTTGTTGATAGATGTCTCCCTACAAGCATGGCAGTGGTGCCTCAAATGGTTATTAGTTATTTTTCAGGCCACCAAAAAAAAAAAAAATCAGTAACAGTCTGTTAAATCCACAAAGATTGCTAGCAAAACCAGGAAAGAGGATAGTTTTGCATCTAACAATCAACACTTGTGTTGTGATGTTCACCTCATAAAACAGGCCTTCAGCCCCTCTCGGGATGGATTTTTGGGTTATGGAAGTCCCGCCACCTCTTCAGACTTGGATTTCACAGAAAGGGGCAAGAAAATTGAAGCAACAAAAATCATAACTGTGTTTGCAGAAGCTTGCTTTGCAAGATTGCTTCTAGCTAGCGATGCTGGTGAAATCCACTGGTGCAAACTATTCCTGTTCCAAAGGCATGGCATCCCTGCAATGCCTGACTGCCATGCTTCAACAAAATCTGTGGCAGGTTGAAAAGGGTGTCCTGCCCCTGAAATTTGAGGAAACATCTATGTATACGCCTGTGAGAAATACTGTGTTAATTCTGAAGGAGATTGATGATGATGATGATGATGATGATGAAGAAGAAGAAGAAGAAAGAGGCACAAATAAAAGAAGCATATTTGTGCATATATGTGGCTTTGTATCAGCAGGCGTTGTAGAAAAATACTTATCATTTTACATATTATTTTCTATCCGAAACCAGGAGGAAAAAATCCAGAAAGAGCACTTTGCAGGCAGGAGAATCTGACCAGCTGAAACATATGCAGGGTGGATCATGTTTGATTTCTACACGACTGGTGCCACCATGAGAGCCAGCATGATGTAGTAGTTTGAGCACTGGACTACAACTTTGGAGACCAGGGTTCAAATCCCTGCTTGGCCACTGAAACCTACTAGATGACCTTAGGCAAGCCACACTCTCTCAGCCTCGAAGGCAAAAACCAATCACCTTGTTACCCATCTTGCCAAGAAAACCCTGTTTTAGGTTCACCTTAGGATTACCACGAGCCAGAAATGACTTGAAGGCACACAACAACAACAATGCAACCATATCCCTGTCAAATAGTAGCAGCTGGTGGCTTCCATGTCAATGGAGTGGTGAATTTTAGGCCATTTCCACACTAGACTGTTATAGCCTCAAAGGCCCTTCCCTAAACTGCAAACCCCAGGATTCTATAGGATGTTGAAAGTGGAATAATAGCACTGTAAAAAAGGAGCCCTGGTGGCACAGTGGTTAAATGCTGGTACTGCAGCCACAAGGTAGTGAGTTTGATCTTGCCAGGCTCTAGGTTGACTCAGCCTTCCATCCTTATGCAGATTGGTAAAATGAATACCCAGCTTGTTGGGGGCAATTAGCTAACACATTGTAAACCGCGTACAGAGCACTTAGCTGATAAGTGGTATAGAAATACACATGCTATTGCTATTGCTATAACAGTCCAGTGCAAAAATGGCCTTAGTCTGAACCTGTTCAACACCTTGGATATTTCATTTAAAATTCAGACTGAAACTCAGACTAAATTCATCTCCCATGCTGACACAGAAACTACCAACTACCACTGTTGTGGGAGAGCAGTTGGCATATATTTATCATCCATTTGGTCAATTTATTTCTTGTTTATTTTTTTTTTCTCCAGCTAGCATTCATATAGCCAGTGCTTCACATTTTGTTGCTACCCTAAACATTTGAATATACCAGAACCGGAACATATCGTTTTAGTTTTTAATTGAGTCTTTCTGGAAGCTGCCTTAGTTCCCACTCTGAGAGAAAGGCGGCATACAAATCAAATGAACAAACAGACAGACAGATAGACCAACATTTTATTGAAAATTAATCCAACTAATTCTTAGAGCATCTTAAAATGGGGTGAAAACTTCACTTATAGAAATAGAATCATAGAAATGTAGAGTTGGAAGAGACCACAGGGGCCATCTGGTCCAACCCCCTACCATGCAGGAATACCCTCAAAGCATTCCCGACAGATGGCCATCCAGCCTCTGCTTAAAAACCTCCAAGGAAGGAGACTCCACTACACTCCGAGGCAGCATATTCCACTGCCGGACAGCCCTGACTGTCAGGAAGTTCTTCCTGAGGTTCAGGTGGAATCTCCCCTCCTGCAGCTTGAATCCATTGCTCCTTGTCCTGGTCTCTGGAGCGGCAGAAAACAAGCCCTCTCCCTCCTCTACATGGCATCCCTTCAAATATTTAAACATAGCTATCATGTCCCCTCTTAACCTTCTCTTCTGCAGATTGAACATACCCAGCTCTCTCAGTCTACCCTCATAGGGCTTGGCTTCCAGGCCCTTCACCATTTTGGTCACCCTCCTCTGGACCTGCTCCAGCTTGACCATGTCCTTCTTGAATTGGGGTGCCCAGAACTGGACACAGGATTCAAGATGAGGTCTAACCAAAGCAGAGTAGAGTGGTACCAGTACCTCCCTCGATCTAGACACCATACTCCTATTGATGCAGCCGAGAATTGCATTGGCTTTCTTGGCTGCTGCATCACACTGCTGACTCATGTTCAGCTTGTGGTCTATTAAGACTCCTAGATCCCTTTCACACGTACTGCCATCCAGCCACGTGTCCCCCATCCTATATTTCTGTATTCCATTTTTTCTACCTAAGTGTAGGACCTTACACTTCTCTCTGTTGAACAGAGAGTTCTTTTCTTTTTATTATAAGTCCTGTATGGTTTCCATGCCTGTAGCTTTAACTTGCTCATTGGAAAGCAGCTTCTGCCCATGTCATAACATCTACCAATTGCAAGAAGATGAATTGCTACAACATGGACAGAATCTTGGGCCATTTCCACACTAGACATCCATCGAATGTTGAAAGTGGAATAATAGCACTATAACAGTCTAGTGCAGAAACGGCCTTGGAATATTAACTGTGTCCAAGAATAAGTTGTGCACTCCTTATCCTGTTCGCAAGAACAGAAATAGACTCAAGTTGCCAAATAACTGGAGATCAATTAAGAACCTTAACTGTCTCGTTAGATTCCCATCTCACCCAAAGAAAAGGCAGAAAAGCCTTTTTGTTTAATACCACTGAAGATACAGAAGCAGAGACTCAACACTTGGAACCCTTTGCTTTCAAGATCTTTTCTTGCTGACCCCCTTTAAATCTGTCCCTTTACCTTCTGGAGGAACAGTTGCACTAGGCAGCATGAGACTAATAACTGAATCAAAATAAAATCACTCCTTCCCCCATTGTCTCCCTTCCACTACTATGGTTGTGGCACATGATTCACTGTGAAGTCCCACTATGGAAGTATTTTTCTGTTGTTCAGCATCCCATTCATTCTCATAGGACACGCAGAGGACAGCATTCCAATAGGTAGCATCCAAAGGTTCTTCTTCCCGACACCTTACCTCACTTCCAAATCCCATACTTATCTTGCATATATGTAACATTCATGCCTTGCCATTTCTTCATGGAAATCTGGACAACATACATGAGATTAGAACATTTTCAAAAATTCTTTTTTAGAGCCAGACGAAAGCTTGATTTAACTGTACTTTAAGTGTCCAGCATTAACCAGGCAGATAGTGGCTAGTCTGAAAAACTGTGACTGAGGGCCCTTCACACTACACAATTATTGCACTATATTTCCATTTAACTACCATGAGTGCCTCCTATGGAATCCTTGGGTTTGTAGTCTTGGGAGGTACTGGAGCTCTCTGGCTGAGAATTCTAACTATCCCTCCCTAAACTGCAAATCTCATGATTCCATAGAAAAGAACGATGGCAGTCAAAGTGGAAACATACTGCAATAGTTCTGCAGTGCAGAAAGGCCATGAATAAACCACCTCCTAACCTTCATGGCTGAACAGGCTACTCCAATCCTAATCCAGTATGGTATTTATTCCAGCACACTTATCATAATAGAATTCATTTACTCATTCTAATCCACTAATCTGTTATGTGTGCAAAAGTATGAATGCCAAGGTTCACACTTCCATTGACTTCAGCATCACTGTGTGAGAAGCAGCTCCTTGCCAAGGACACTCTGCTTTAATTTCGCAAAGGGATGAGCAGGAGGTAGATAGAATCAATTGGTAAATCTTTGGGTGATGGTAGATTAGCAAGGACTTTTTTGACCCCCCCCCTTTTTTTTTTCTTACAATGGAAACAAAATGAATCCTCCACAACTGCTAAGGAAAGATGGAATGAGAAGCCAGGATGGTGTAGCGGTTTGAGCATTTGGACTACAACCCTGGATACCATGATTCAGTTCTCCGCTCAGCCATGGAAATCCACTGGGTGACTTTGGGTGCATCATACACTCTCAGCTCCAGAAAACCCTCTGATAAGTTCTCTTTAGTGTTGCCATAAGTCAGAAATTATTTGAAGGCAGACAAAAACAACAACAAAGCATATGGAAAGACTATAAGCTATATTCAGTTTGGATCATTAAAATGAATCCCTGGGTTCAGAATTCTTTAATTCTAAGGCCCTTTCCACACCGGGCTATTAAAACGGTGCAGAGCGACCTCCAACGGAGGTCTTCTGCACTGTGGAGTGGACTGGGTCAGACTACTTTTCGTAGTTCCACACCTCAGTCGGCTCCGGAGCGACCGGAACTGGTTGCGCAGCGTGCTTTTTAAAAACCTCTTTTAAGAGGTTTTTAAAAAGCACGGAGCGCCCGACTCTGTGTCGCTCCGTCACCGCGCTCCGGTGCAGACTTGCAGGCGCGCACTAGTGCATGCCCGCAGATCTGCCGGGGGCGGGCTTTAGGCTGCCGAGCTTCTCTGGTTGGTGGAGAGCCTCCACCAACTGGAAGCCACCATTTTGGACACCGGAGCAGCGTGGAGAGACAAGCTCGCACTGCTCCTCGTCCTGACGGACTCGATCGGACGGAGAAGAAATCCGGTGAGTCCTGTTTCTGCCCAATTCACGCCCCATGTGTGGAAAGGGCCTAAGTTTGTGCCCTTTTTCATCTTGACTCTGGTTGATTGATCCTTGGATGCTATTTTTTAAAAATATCCTTGGAGTCTATTATCTGTCATCCTGTTGCATACACATATTCCCTACACACTTCAGAGTACTGGATATGGGCACACAAATTCTGAACTAGTAAGTTTAGTTTTTTAAAAGCACTACAAAAGAGGGCTATTTTTAGAATTAATTATTGCAAATATTTCCAGAAAGGACATAGTTAATTTTAAATATCAGTTTATATGAAATATGTATGTTATTAGATTCTTTCATTCAGCTGATGTCTTTGAGAAAACAGTGTACCGCTTTTTGTTGCCTTATAAATGGTTAAAATACTGAAACGAATTGAAGAACTTATATGCTAACACATCAGCCCAGTTATAATTTGGAGACAATGAATAATATATTTCAGACAAAGTGAAGGCAGCTATAGAATTAAACTAAAATAGAAAAATTACACCCACAAGGCATTTAAATTTAGAAGTTGAATAAGTTATCCGCACATTAAAAGGTTCATATATTTCAAAGATAGCATTAAAAAAACCTTTCATTTAAAGAAAAAAAACCCAGGAAACTAACAAAAACTAGTATAATTCTAAACAAGATCAAAGCTGGAACAGAAACTTTTTAAATGGATTTTCTTGTAACTGCACAATTGCATGGCATTCTTTTTTGACATGATTGTTTAAAAATAATTTTTCACTTAATCTAATCCTAGAACTTGCTGTGCCAAAAATATACTGTAGAATTGGATATACAAAGTTTTAGTGGCAATAGTGCTGAAATGCATAATGACTTTACCAAGTAGTAATGCTTAGCTATATTATAAATTGGGCACCATTTTCCCCTAGTCTGGAAAGTTAAACAAAATTCTGCATATGTGTGGTTAGCGCTTTGTAGGTACATGCACAACATTTAATATTTCATATTAAAACCTTACTGTAATAATATTTAACCTCAGCCCCTCATTGAAATGTTAATTCCTGTAAAAAAATATATACTACCTAAACTGCAAACCTAGCTATTTTGTAGGAATATATACATAGAATGAGAGAATCATAGAGCTGGAAGAGACCACAAGGGCCATCGAGTCCAATCCCTGCCATGCAGAAAAGTATACCTGACAGATGTCCATCCAGCCTCTGTTTAAAAACTTCCAAAGAGATTTCCAGGCCTTCTACCATTTTGGTTGTCTTCCTCTGGGCACATTCCAGCTTCTCAATATCCTTCCTGAACTGTGGTTCCTAGAACTGGACACAGTACTCCAAATGGAGACTGACCAAAGCAGAATAGAGTGGTACTATCACCTCCCTTGACCTAGACACTTTATTCCTATTGATGCAGTCCAGAATTGCATTGGCTTTTTGAGCTGCTGCATCACACTACTGACTCATGTTCAGCTTGTGGTCTACTAAGACTCCTAGATCCTTTTCACATGTACTGTGGTCAAGCGCAGTGTCACCCATGTCACCTGCTCCTCTGCCTTGATATCACTCCCTGAGGAAGTTCAGTCCCTCTCAGGAAATGATCAGTGACAGGGCAAAGAAAAGGGTGAAGCCCCAACTTGCTTTTCCTTCTACTTCTATGCAAATAAACAGACTGAGCCCAAATAGAGAAGGTAAGAAAATGAGCTATGGTTATGACACTGGAGAGGAAGAGAGCACAGTGAAGCCATCTCATCTAAGATTCTGCCTCTCCTTGCATCAAAAAAATATCTGGAGATGGCACTGTTGTGTAGTTAATTCCCATCAATATCTAAGATCATCACTTCTGTTGCAAAGCAGGTACATTGAATTTCCAAGCATGTTCACCACCATGGCTCATTGCTGGCCCAGTTACTTTGCTTCTTGAGGCAACAGAAAAGATGTCCTTGTCCCAGTTCCACACACAAAAGTGAACTGGGATGGTAGTTGTGTTTCATCAGTAGCATTGAGATTACATTCTCTGCTGTATACAAGGGCAATTAGAAGCAGTAGGCCATATGGTATGCCAACTGGTTTGGGTCTCCTCTTCTCCAGCATTTGCCACCTGAGACACCCTAGCAGTACACTGGCTCTGTCATTCGGGTGGTGCAAGGCAGGTGAAACCAACCTACAGTTCCCAGGAATCAATACAGATATGCATGTGTAGAACATGTTGGTTTACACTGCAATTTAGAAAATAACTCAAGGGAATCAAATGTGTTTTTCCAAAGGTTGGCCAAAAAGCTGATAAATATCGAATAAAATCTGAATCTATCTGAGAAGAATTTACCCAGTGCTACAAGTTTTTGCAGTAGTTCAATATTCCAGAAATGCTGTATTGGTATTGTAGGCAAATACAGCAAACCTAGTACAGATATTTAGGGTCAGGTTGCAGAATATAAATTTAATGAATCAAATGTAAATCCCATTTGCACATTTCACTTTCATAGCTTCATAGCTAAGGAAAATAGAAATTCACTGAATTAGTTTCAAAGGGTAAAGAAAATATGCAAAATATGTAAAAGTGCATATTTCACAAAAATATGCACTTTTCCATCAACTTTCTTGCATAAATGAGTAGGACTTGTAAGCAGCCTAGCTTTGGCTAAATGATGTCCCATCTTTTTTCTATCCATATCTTTAGGTAATATATTTCATCAAAGATGACACAAACCTCTCAGCTTGTGCCTACCTAAATTAATTATTTTCCCCCAAGCTGAATATTTCTATGATTTATTCCTGTAGACCAAACCTGGGCAAATATAACCATCAAGGAGTTACTGACCTACAATTCCCCTAATATCTCACTTTGGCTATGTTAGCCAGGGCTGCTGGGACTTGTAGTCCAATGTCTGAAGAACCACATGTTTCTCACTCCTGTTGTTAACTAACAGTAAAACAAAACAAAAAAAACCTCTGCATGGAGCTCCAAGTACCACACCATATCCCTATACTGGGCTATAGTATTTGCCATGTGATTGTAATAAAGTTTATCTAAGTACGAATATGTGCATATGGATATAAAGTGCTGGGGTTTTGCTTTTGTTCCACAGCAGCATTTGTTATCCTTTTTAATTTCCAAAATTTTCACAACCATAGTTTGATACTACCTTAAAATTAGATCTCTGTGATTTTGAATTAACTGAAACCAGCAATTTGGAGAAAACGTTCATTGGCTTTTCTGAATCTCTTTTTTTGTTTCCACAATTGCAAATTCCCAGTCAAACAAATTAAATTACTGCAGCAATATGTAACTCATTTTATGCAGATTAAGGTATTAATGTTCTGAATCATATCCATGAAAATCATCAGAGTTCTTCCTCACATCCTCCTCATAGCTTTCTGCCATCAGTGTTTCTATAACTGGAAAACCTGAAATGTAATTTCTGAAATACTGACTTGAATAAATAAACTGTAAAACTTTGGAATGTAAAAAAAAAAATCAGAAAAGCTATTTTTCAACATTTTACCAATTTTTAGAAGCTTAATTATCAGTTTTGTCTGGACACATGGCACCAGTTACTTGCATCGGGGGCACACTTATCATTTTTCCCCTGACTGATGGAGCCATGATTACTATTGTCAGAGTGGTTTCAAGTATTTATCATCTTTTAAATTACTGAAAACCAGTTTATATTGTTTTTAGATTCTTTTAGTATATGTATGGGTGGGTGAGAATTGTGTAGAGTCCATGAGCCACGTGGGATATACCAAGACCTCCAGTTTGCCTCTCCAAGCCCTTCCAATCACCAAATAAATTTTGGTCCTTAAATGAAGAATTTCATCCTCAAAAGACTCCAGACAGCGCAATTTTCCATTGTCAAACCATTGCAGAATTTCCCCATACACTTTTTTTTTTATCCCAAAGAGCCATCTGGCCAATTTAAACCCTGAAAAATAAAGATCTGGAGGTGGTGGAATATGAGGTGAGTGTGGTCCTACATTGTCCTTGATTGCTCATTTCTGCTCATTAGAGCAGACCCACTGAAATGACATAACCATTATGCTCAGTTATATTATAGTGAGTACCATTGCTTCCTGGCCTGGGAAGCTAAATAAAATTCTGTGTATGTGTGCCCTATCCATTTGCAAGAAGAACCACTACATCTAAAGCCTACCAGCCTCCTGAAGATGGCAGAGGCTGCTTTCTTTAAAACCAAAACAAAACAACAACAACCCATCTTTGATTCTAGTGACTATGCCAGCTCCTGCACTGGTACACTTTGGTGCCCTTTAGAGAAGGCTATTGGGGAAACAAGGAGGAAGTAAGAAGCTACAGATCCTTGGCAGCCAATGACATGCCACAGAATGTCCCCATTTTGCTCCTCACCTCTGATGGCACACCTGCAGGTCTGCAGCCATGAAACTCATTGCAGGTACCATAGGAGCTTCAAGGGTCATTGAGACCCATCCCTCACTGCATGTACACTGACTGTAAGACTCCTTGTTTAGAAAACATGTTAATCTTGCTTTTTAATATTAAGATTCCCAAGCTGGCTGAGGCAAAGCCCACTCAAACTGCTACCAATGCAAAAATAATAATATACATAAAATAATGAAACAAACTATGTAACAGCTTAATAAACTATTAACATTAGGAGCAGATGTGCTAATAAACAGCAACAGCAATAATAAGCAATTACTGTCCCATTACACCAAACACCCTCTGCAATAGATCATTACTAGGGATGTGTTCATAGCTGGCCAGATTTTGAACCAATATGGTCTGATTTAGAGAGATCTGGGAGAAGGTTAGATTGGCCCAGAATTTTGCACAATTTTCACCTGGTATTCAGTTGTCCCAAAGTGTTTCGAAGGAATTATTCTGTGGAGAAAAACACAATTGAGGAACTGAATTACCTCTCATGAGGTCATTGGGCCCATATGAAATGACACTATTCAAGGAACAAAAAAATTATCTAGGGTAAAAAATCTTATTTGTGGGGCCTGGATCCCTATGATGTATGCAATTTTCATACAAAAATGACAAAGCAGAGGTAAGGGAAAGCAAACTTGTCTCACCTCTTCACTTGACTCATTCCCTTCCACGAAGGAGGTTGCATCTATCCTTCGGAGTTTTGTAAGTTTTCTTAACTAGGGATGTTCTTGTGGCACACCTAATGTGTCTGATATACCAGGCATTATAGCCTGCTAATAAACATTAATCTGGTGAAATGTTCGATTTCTTCACATTCACTGTTTAAACAAACCACAAGAAAGTGTACTTTTTACAGTTAAATCAACATTTTAAAATCTGGTTACTTAACAGCAGTAATTAGGCCTGGCAGAAAACATTTTGCAGCCCAAAGAAAAGGACAAAATTGTGTCCTCTCCCCTTCCCCACCACTGTTCTGGAAGAAGCTGATTGGCAGTTGAGTAGGACACGTGTGATGGGACAGCATTCTCTAGTGTACTTAAGGATAGCAGTCTAGCTCAGGTAGAACACAATAGGCTGTGTGCCGCACACAGGTCTGTGTTCCAATGCCACTTTGCCATTACTCTAGACCAGGAGTGGCACAAGCAGCCCCAAGGCCCACTTTCACAGCCTCTGAAACCTCCTGCCAAGCGCTCCAAAGCTATCATTCTGACGTGATTTTTTTAGGCGAGTTTCACCTGAAAAGCTGCCAAAACACTTGAGAACAGATGAAAATACATTCACACACAGAGACATTGCAAACCCTCCACCCCACAAAAACCTCCCCCCACCACTGTAGATGGGAAGTCCCACTGTGGGGTCAGGGAAAAGATTACATCCCTACCTCTGTGCCCATTCATGCTAGTGTTCCTCCACCAAGTACCACCTTAGGCAGCTCCCTCCTCTGCTGAACCAGCCTTGGCACTAATCATGTATCATGTATTCTAAAATATATTCATGCATTCTAAAAAAAGTTAGAATTAGAAAAGTTATGGAGATCTTCATTGTTATTAAAGTATATCCAAAGTTAAGGCACCTTTTGATGATGAGACTTGCCTATCAAATTAGTAGCAATAGCATATATATCCCACTAAAGATTTTTTTGTGAAACAGCTGTGAAATGAATGTCTTTTAATATATTTTTTAAAAAACAGACAAAGGGAGAGTACAGTCAGCCTAAGATTTACACCTGATTTGTGTTATAGTAATCTTTGAAATTAAGAAGTGTATCCTTGCATTTCATTAAATTCCAGCTAATGAGATAACTGTCTTTTCCAAGGAGGGAGTGATGAAGTACTCATGCCATAAAGCATAAATTAATGCTGCAAGGTTAAACACTGGAACTAACTCATGTTTCAACAAAGGCCCCTACCAGCAGTTAAATTAACTGACATAAATACCATAAAATCTGTCTTTATTTTAGTCTCAGATGATGCTTCTTTTTACACCCCTGCTTTCAGTTTGTATAACTCATTTCTGCACATTATTGCATGCACCATTTGCCATTTTAAAAATCAGCTACAACTGGGGGAAAAATTGTGGAATAAAGTATTCAGGGGAGGGGACCAATGGGTATAAGGGATACCTCTATCAGTACTCCATAGTGCTAGCAATCTTTTTAAAAAATGCAACAGTAGTCAACTGTGATTCAAAGAAAAGGATAATTATGAGAAAGCCAGATCCAAGAAGTCTACTTTTTTTCAGAGATTTTGATAGGCATCTTGGAAAAAAATGATAAAGAAAACCTGTGGTGATAATAGGTTTGATATATATATTCTAGCAAAAATTATATCACATTAATGAGGTGGCTTAAAGGGCTCATGCATTTTGTAGGAGGCATTTCAATGTATTAGTATAATTAGCAGTGATGAGAAAACTGTTTGGAACTGAATTACCTCTCATGAGTTCATTTGAGCTATATGAAATTATACCATGCAAGAAGGAAAATTATGGAGCCATCCAGAGAGAGTTCATGCCTGATTTGATCATAGCCACTAATTGGATGATCATTTTCCTAAAGCTTTTCAAATGGTTGACAGCTTTCTGCCTCTCATTTTTTTTAATGGACTGGGTCTTTATTTCGTGTTCTAAGCAACCAAACATACGCTTATGTGTGATTTTGGTATTTCTACAGAGACCTACAGGTGTAATTGTCACAATCTGAGCAACCTTTGTCCCTTAATTAGCTGCTTTTGGGGAACCCCTAATGAGAGTTGCTGTTCTTGTTAACAATCTTAGAGGATACCTGATGGGTAAAACTCTCCAAAGTCTGAGGCATGTCAGCAGACACCATATGACAGCAATTTAATGAAGTTAAAAACTGCCCTGATTCCAATTGCTGGAATAGCATCTGTGTTGTACAGCTTTTGATTCCTGTTAGTCTATTTTTCCCCTTGAAAATACACATACACACACGCACATATGAACTGAGTGTTCCGATGAAGGACAACAGAAAGGTGAAGGATACAGGAAGGAGAGCTTATTAATGGAAATATTTTACGAGCTCTATTTCTGAGCTCCTAATATCCAATATTGCAGAGGGAATTGAAACTCTGGTAGCCTTCCTCAGATAATTTACTTTAAATAGGAGCATTATAAATAAAATCTTGGACTTGGGTGGTTAAGTATTGGGATCATTTTCTGTTTTCCTGGTGTGTATGTATATCCTTCTGTGTATAACCATCACAATAGTTTCGCTTTTAGATTTTTGGGGGGGAAGGGGTCCTCCTTTTAAAAAAAAATAGAGAGAAGTCATTTTCTTTCCTTCATCATAGGCATATTGCAAGCAGATTCAGGGTTGGTGTCATCCTGAGTGGAAATCATTATTACCTAAAAATAGTACTTTCACAAAAAGAGGGTTTGACCCAGAAAGCCTTGGAGGAAAATTACTACAGAAAACTAAGTGCTATCCAATTTTTCCCCTGAAGAGAAAGATGCAATGTTAAAGCAAAGAGAAGCCTCTTGGTTACAACATCCATTTCGGTTAAAGGCACTGTGCAGCATGGAAAAGATTTAGTGTGAACTTTTGAAATATGCTCATTCTTCTACACCAGCTACACTAGTGGTCAGCAGCTAACCACAATCCTATATGTGCCAGCTTCTAAGTGAATTCCACTCAGTTCAGTGGGACTTCATCCAAGCTTGTATAAGAATATACCTTGTATAAGTCTGTGTGAGAATGCGCCTTTACTTGACAAGAGAGACAAATGTAGGCTAGTGAACTTATTACCACAACAGTAAGGTGCGTATGGCTTTCCAATTGGCGATGTGGATGCAAAGAGATATCTCACGTTTCAAAATCAATGTGTTCTTTTCCCTCTAGACCAGTTATCCCCAATGTGTCATCCTCTATTATTACCAGCCACCCCCATTCCCCATCAGTCCTAGCCATTAGAAAAAGAAACAGTATCAACAACTAGCAGTAGAGTCCTTCTGTATATTTCTCCTTTGAAGTTCAGTGGAATTTACCAGCTGGAGTGACAGCAGTTGTAGTCCAAAACATCTGGAAGGTATCAGTTTAGGACACCTGGTTTAGACAGATACCTGTGGAAAATCAATTAAAAGGAAGACAATCTGCACATGTGTACAGTTCATTGTTGGCTAACCAAGATGGATAGGTTGCGAATGTGTCACCAAAACAATGCATATATGATTGTCTGTCAGCTGGTTGACATCCCCCTCCCAAAGACACACTTTCTTTTCAGTTCTAGGAAGGCAACAGGACATTTTGGTCATTTTACTTGACTGACAATCTAAATACAGCTTTGTCATGTACATTATTATGAGAATCAAAATTGAGAGCCAGTGTGGTGTAGTGGTTTGAGTGTTGGACAATGATCCTGTACACCAGGGTGTGATTCCCTGCTCAGGCATGAAACTCACAGGGTGACCTCAGCTGCATCACACACACTCAGACCCAGAAAATCCCATGATGACTTCACCTTAGCATTGCCATAAGTCAGAAATGACTTGAAGGCACACTATTACATGAGCCAAAATTACATCCTCTGGGACTTCTGATCTCTAACCACTGAGCACATCTTCGCTAGACAGTTCTTTGCAGATGGTGGCAGCAAAGAATAACAACTTGGTTGCCTGCACTGCATGAAGTAGGCTCTAGTTAGTGTTTGGTCTGGCTTATGTCAGATCTTCTGCCACCACTGCTCTAGTCTCTGTTGCACTCACTTAATCACAGCCAGCTCCCTAGAAAACTCAAATTTTATGAGAAGTGACACTTATAACTGGTCATGTCCAATGTGGTCATTTCCCCATTACAGAGGCCAAGCGGGGCTTCAGTAGAATCACCAGTCTAGGCAACAGGAATATCTCCCAAACTCATCAGGAAACTCTCTAGATCCGTCAGCCTTCTGTGGCAGACCATCCTAACTGGACCATGACAACAGAACTGCAGAAAGTTCCTTGATACCAAGATCACCATCGCCCCATCCACCATATGGTTTCTTATTAAAACCTTTGGGCTGAATTAATATTTTTTCCAAAATGTACATCTACATGGACTGGTATCCTATCAGTGTCATGTATGTTCAATTTACACTTTGCATGTCACAGTCATTGCAGGGGGAGGTACTACTTGCCTTGTGCAATGACCACCTGACCACTACACTCAGTTGTGTCATATGGTCCACCCTTTAATCACTTACTAGCATGGAGAGACAAGGAGAAGCTGCCCAGTATCTGGCTATCCACCTATAGCTGGAGACAAGACAATGACCTTCTCCATGATCTGGAGGTCTTTGCTGTGCATACACCAGTAGATGCATACCCAGACACTGCATGACTGTCTCGTGCCTACTCCTTTTCAGTAAGCAGCCATATGGGGGTCCACAGGAGACAGGTGAGTTTTCTGGGTAGGAAAGGAGAAAGAGATGGAGCTCCATCTGCTAGAACTTTATGTTCCACCAACTCATGAAGGATCTTGTCATTTTAGACTCTTTGTCATCTTTTTCAATTTATTAAATTGCTTAATACGCTTTTAGCCTGTTGGATTTATTTTGATTGTTTCAGATTTAAACTGTTCTAAACTATTCAATTGATTTTTACTAATAATGCTTCCCTGAGATCCTCTGACATTGGGTGTAAATTAAATATTAAGAGGAGGAAGTTCTCCAAAAAAAACACCCTAAAGGGTTCACTGCATTATAGAGATCATTAACAGCATCAATTACCAGCCCTCGTTGGTAAACCATCAAACTAAAATTGACTGTTTTTCAATGAAGAGCCTAAATTTCCTAAAGGAACCAGATCCTACACAGAAGCTATATAGGATCAGCTCTGGTTAGTACTTGGATGGGGACCACCAATGAATACCAGGTGCTGTAAGCTATATTTCAGAGGAAAGAACTAACAAAATGACTTTTGAGTACTCCTTGCCTAAGAAAACATATGAAATTCCATGTCTCAATAAGTCTACAGGTGACTTGAAGGCACATACACACACATATTTTTCAGTTAAGTTCCTGCAGCCTGGACTGATTTCATTCCTAGGCTACTAGAACTACTTGAACAAGCAACAAGGGCTTCCACAGTTGTGGTGCATTCTTGTTTCCTGAGTTGTTCTTTGGCCCTGATGCCTGGCTTACACTTTTCTCCTGCTCCTGACATGTCTTTTCGTCCTGTTTGCTCTTTGATTTTGGCCCAGTCTTGTTTCTCAACCCTACCTCCTTGTTTCTCAACCCTACCTTTTAGTTCTGACTTAGGCCATTTCCACACTACACTACACTTTCAACATATTGTGGAATTCAGAAGTTTGTAGTTTAATGAGGCCAAAGCACTCTCTGGCTGAGAATTCTAAATGCCCCTCCCTAAACTGCAAACCGCAGGATTCCATAGGATGTTGAAAGTCAAATAATAGCACTACAACAGTATAGTGCGGAAATGGCCTTAGACTTTCCTCCTGACTACTGGATTTGTTCTTATTCAGGCTGTAATCTTAGTAGCTCGTAATGATATAATGCTATGTTACGCCAGAGGAAGGAACATTTTGGAGCAGTATGCAGTGACAGCGGGGCGGGGGGGTGCAGAAAAGAAAACCATCTTTGACATTATCGAAAGCATGGGAGTTAGCAGGGTAGTTTTCTCTCTTAAGAAACAACTTCCTATTCTGGTCTCTATTGCCATGGCACCCACAGCCGTTTTACTCCTGCCACTGCACCACCACTTACTCTGCCACCTCTGATTGTGTATGTATGCTGGCCAACAGGACTGTAGCTTTGGGCTTCTGCCCACCATTCAGTCCTGCCATACATGTGTACAGAGGGTATGTTTACCACTCTCCTTTGAATTAGAAGAACCTATCTGAACTAGTAGAGTTAATTGTCACACTTAATAATGTATGCATGCCACAATCAATACAGTTGTAAGTAGATCTAAGAACAAAGGATGCAATGAAGCTACCCAAAGGGGTGACAGATGTAAAAGAACTGCTGGATACTTTTGGTTATCTCATTGAAACACAAGATAGAAGACTGCCAACTGGGAATATAACACATCCTGTGACAGGGCCACATGTCACTGGTAATATGATATCAATAATACTCATCCAAGTAACTTCCAAGTGTGTTTCATCAGTATAGTGTAATATCATTGCTCATGATAAAAAAAAAATTATAGTCTTCTTAAACCATGACCTCATACTAGAGATACCAATCTTAAACATCCTCTTCTAATTAATCAGGCTAATTGTATTATGACAGAAAGCTGGCAACAACCAGCACCAGCATTAAAGAACTCAACATCGCATGGCTTAACTGTAGTATAGCTGTCCATGCCACAAATCCACTGCAATGCATGCTGAAAAATATTTACTATAATGTCAATAGTTACCAGCCCTTGTTGATGTCCTTCAACCACCCTCTTAGTATGTGAGAGTTGGCATGATCAAACTTTCAGATAGGTGGAAAGAGAAGAGATTAAGTAGGACTAAGACTTTCCTGTGGTTAAGCAGAAGCTGGCTAAAGCAGAGTAGGCAGAGAGTGGATATGCCTAAACTGGTAGCGGCCTCGGTGATATTGGCAAAGGTTTCTGATTCCCTATTGTGCAACAATAAAATGATATCTTTCCCCCACCCTTGCTTAGGTTGTTGAAATGAGGAAAGTTTGGGGTGATCAGCATGAATTTTGTGAGCTCACTTCACATTACTGTTGATGTCAGGGATTCCAGGCAGGGAACCCAGGGAAAATGATCAGCCCACTGCAAAGATGTTGCATCATACCCCAGCTGTGAGTAATTGCAAGGTTGCATAAGAAACTGGGGTCATGTGCAGATGGTAGAGGGAGGTGTACAAACCTCTACCTGATTGGGTGTAGATATGTATATAAGAAAGCAACGCCAGTATGTATTTGTCTGTTGACCAAACCTGGTGCCTGGCGCAAGCTTTTGTCCGTCTGTCCTATGTTTTGTATGTAACGGAACTTTGCTGCAAGATAAAGTGCCTCCTGTTTTGGAAGAAACTCCTCTGTGTGTGAGTATCCTTACTGGGGAACAAGGCTGCTGCTGTTGGCTCGCTGAACTCTGGCTTTTCTGATGCGTTTCCATGGGGCTGAAACTCCTATCATCCCCAACAGTGGTTATGGGCCCAGGCCCAGAGTGCACAGCATCCACAGTGCACCTGTAGTTGTTTTTCCCCTGGATACTGGGATTGTTTTTGACTGTTTGCCTGGCTCTCCGGTGCTTCGGGAGTCTGTGTTTTGGCAGAGAGACAGTTAATCTTCAGTCCGGAGCTCATCAAGGTCACTGCGGCCAGCTGCTTTGTTTCTTGAATTTTCCTTACAAAGGCAGCAGCATGGCTGAGGGAGGTTATCTGCGTTTTGAAAAGTTGCCCGACGCTAATTATCAAAGCTGGCAAATTTATGTGAGAGCCGCTTTGACGAAGGAAA
The DNA here is from genome assembly GCA_030412105.1 of Cyclura pinguis. Classification (NCBI taxonomy): domain Eukaryota; kingdom Metazoa; phylum Chordata; class Lepidosauria; order Squamata; family Iguanidae; genus Cyclura; species Cyclura pinguis. Next base: position 334,600,095 of record CM059599.1, read on the forward strand.
ACTTGTGGCACGTTTTGGAAAATGAGGGACAGCCCCCAGAAGGAGCAACTGCTGCTCAAATAGCAGCGTTCAGGGTTGCTGACGAAAAAGCCAAAGCAGTTCTTTTGCTTACTTTAAGTCCTTCCCACTTGATTCACGCTGCTGCTGCGGACACAGCATATCAGCTCTGGGAGGCTCTGAAGCGTGTGCATCAATCTTCCTCGTGTTTATTCAAAATGCTATGGACGAAAAGACTGTATAACACAAAGTTATGTCCCGGAAACTGTGTAAGAGAGCACCTCATGCTGATGAAACGGTTATTTCAAGAGGCAGCCAACAGACGGGTAAATATCCCAGAAATGCAGAAAAGTTTTATTCTGCTGGGAAGCCTCACTAAGGAGTGGGACTTTTTGATGTACAGCCTCCAGGGTGTGCGTGAGGAAGAGCTGACTGTAGACTTGTTAGCGGGGAGGATTTTGGAGGAAGTCCAAGGTAAGCAGTTCGATTCCAGACTGCAGTCGGAGGGGAGAACAGCCAGTCGCCAGGAGGAAGAAGGCGTGTGCAGCTTTGCCAGACGCTGCTACAGATGTAAGAGAGTCGGCCGTCTCCAGAAGGACTGCAGAATGCCAGCGCCGAGCAGAGGGAAGAAGACAGCCCAGAAGCGGAGGGGCGTGTCGTCACAGGCTGAAGGCCATGTGTTTGTGGCAAAAGAACAGTCTGAGAGTGGTGTGTGGTTGCTAGACAGTGGTGCAACTCACCACATGGTGAACAATTTAAAGCTGTTGAGTAATGTTACAAATGCAAATATAACAGCAATTTCCCTTGCAGATGGGGCACCCAGCAAGGTGCAGAAGATGGGTACTGCATATGTGCCATGTTTTGGGAAATCGTTTAATAATGTATTGTGCGTGACAAATTTGCAGAACTGTATTTTGAGTGTCTCCCAACTGGCCAGTGAGGGTTACAAAGTGGTGTTTGAAGGGGAGAAATGTATAATTACTGCAAATGGTGTTTTTTGTGCAAAAGGGGTGAAAAAGCAGGGGTTGTACTACATGTTGCCCAAAGGAAAAGTGGCAAATGGTAACCCTTTGTGTAACAAACCTCTACATGAAAAATGTGTACATTATCTCCACAGAGTGATGGGACATGCCAGCTACAAAGGTTTGCAAGAGTTGGCAAAGGTATGCCTTGGGTTACAGGTCCGAAATTGTCCTAAGTTCCGAGAGTGCTCTGTGTGCAAAAAGGTTAAGGTAAAGGCTTACCCCATTGCCAAGAAAAGCAAGTGTGTCACCCGACGGCCTTTTGAGGTTGTACATGCAGATTTGGCTGGGCCGTTCAAGCCAACTGAAGGGCAAAATAGGTTTTTCCTGGTAATTGTAGACAGACACCAGGTACTCCTATGTCTATCTACTGAAAGAGAAAAGTCAAGCAGCTGAAAAGTTCCAAGAGTGGGTGAATGCTGTTGAGAGGGAATTTCCTTATAAAGTAGCCAGTCTTGTGTCAGATCGAGGGGGAGAATTCCTGTCCAATATCCTGCAAGCCTGGATGTGTAAGAAAGGCATAAGGCATAAAACCACCAACCCCGCATCTCCCGGGGAGGATGGTCTTGCAGAAAGAAGAATTGGGGTGTTGAAACAAATGAAGGACTGTATGATGGAGGATGCCCAAGCCCCAGCAGGACTCTGGGGAGAAGCAATAGTGACAGCAAACTACCACATAAACAGGATGTGGTGTTCAAGTGTGAAGCAAACTGCATATTACCTATTGTATGGTAGAGCGCCAAACCTGCAGCATCTATGTGTTTGGGGTCAGTTTGCTAGTGTGTATGTTCCCCCAAGTTTCAGAAAGTCTGGAGAGGAGAAATCTAGATGGTTACGCTTTGTGGGATATGAAAGTAACAAATATAGATTTCTACACCATGCTGGCAAAATAGTGTATTCTTGGAGTGCAAACTTTGAAGTCCATTCAGGTTGGGATAGACTGCACTGTAACCAAGAGGTCTTGAATCCCCTGGTAAAAGTGACAAAAGTGTTCCTGAGAATGGAGGGGCAGTGATGTCTGATAAGGAAAGGGACAGTGTCCCGGATACACTTGAAAGCTCTGAAGATGGAGGGGCGGTGATGGCTGATGGTGAAGAAGAAAGCACTGAGGAAAGTACTGAGGAGGAGAAGCCAAAAATCTCACTCAAAGTCACACCAAAGAGTTCAACACCGCCACCTAGTGCTGAACCTGCATTTACGGTCAAGAGAGAGCCTTGCACTGAGGTCAGCACTAGTTCCAGCAGTGGTTCCAGTGAAAGTGGGTCAGGAAGTACCCAACTTGCTGAGTCAGGAAGTAAAGTTATGCTTATCCCTAAAAGGTCAGGAGGAGGGTATTTTGCTGTCCCGTGTGACTGAGGCAGAAATTTTGAGTGTAGGACTACATTGGGGTATGCTATCTGAAAAACAATATCGCGGATTTGCTTACAAAGGCCCTTCCAATAGTAGGCCATGAGAAGTTGGCAAGTAAACTGGGCCTTGCCACCAGAGTGTAAGGTGGAAGGTGAATTGTACCCTTGAATATATGTACTGTATGTATTATGTAACATGTATTGTATGACATGTATGGATTATGAAAACGTCCTACACAGTGGCCTGACCATTTTGGAGGGGATTGTCAGGGATTCCAGGCAGGGAACCCAGGGAAAATGATCAGCCCACTGCAAAGATGTTGCATCATGCCCCAGCTGTGGGTAATTGCAAGGTTGCATAAGAAACTGGGGTCGTGTGCAAATGGTAGAAGGAGGTGTGCAAACCTCTACCTGATTGGGTGTAGATATGTATATAAGAAAGCAACACCAGTATGTATTTGTCTGTTGACCAAACCTGGTGCCTGGCACAAGTTTTTGTCCGTCTGTCCTATGTTTTGTATATAACGGAACTTTGCTGCAAGATAAAGTGCCTCCTGTTTTGGAAGAAACTCCTCTGTGTGTGAGTATCCTTACTGGGGAACAAGGCTGCTGCTGTTGGCTCGCTGAACTCTGGCTTTTCCACTGCGTTTCTGTGGGGCTGAAACTCCTATCATTCCCAACAGTTGTCATTGTCTTTTAATTTATATTCACCTTCCATAGAACTAAATGGCCTACCAAAATTAATACAGATACAGATCAAAACACAGTTATTGTTCAGAAATGTATTGATAAAGTTGTATTTATTCATTGAATTTATATGCTGTCTTTCTCTCCATGTAGGAACCAAGATAGCTTACAGATTCTTTTATCTTTGAAGGCTGTTTGTGAGGTAGAAGATAAAGTCCTAATATACTGTTTTTAAAACAACATATAGAGTGTTTATGAAATAAGGAGTAGAATAAACCTTTACAAAAATGTTCTAGAAGTAGTATTGATACTAGCAAGGAACGTAGCATAAACATTAAAAGCAGACACGTTTTATAGGGTCAAAAAATGGAAAACAAGAATCCCTCTGCATGCTTTCATCTTCCTAAGCTGTAAATGCAATATTATACCATCACTGCCATAATCTGTGCATTGCTATGTGTTTCAGATATTTCTTCAGATTATACGTAACTAAGCTCTCACTTATAATGCTACATCAAATTCAGTTCTATTTTTTCCTGCTTTGCCTTGTCCTCTTCCTTAATTGCAGTATCTGTGCCCCAAGCAGTACTGTAAGAACTGTGTGCTGTCAATTAATAATATATAATACTGATGTCTACTGTTCATAATATCTCAAGTAAATGTATTAAGTTAATTGTAAATCTATAATGGTCCAGGACCATGCTTTGTAGCATACTTTTAGCAAAGTAAGAAGGGGACAATACGGTTATCCATTAACCCTCTCCCATCTGTCTTCCAATCCAGCTAGACTTTGTATTTGAACTACACTGCAAAGAAAATTAATGTATATAATTTTCTGCTGGGTGTTTTGGGTATTTATTTTTCCTCTTGTTCAAGGAGGAACACTTTAGGCTTAAAGCTCTTCTGTGACAGACCATCCCTACTGTGATAACTGAATCCCCTGTCAGAGCTTCTGATGACGAGCAGCAGCTGTTGGTCCCTGTGGCTCTGGGTGGAGATGAGTCCTGCAGCTCAAGAGCTCCCCCTGCTGCCATGGACCAAGCAGGCTTGGACGTTCCTCTGCCTGCTCCTTTAGGGCAACAGGGATCCGATTTTGAAGATGCTTTGGAGCCTGTGTCAATCAGCCCACAAACAAGGCGGAGACTCAAGAGAGCTGAGCAAAGGGAGGCTTCCTTGATTAAGTTCAAGAAGCAGTGACTAGCGTGTGTCTTGGGCTATGTAACTGCCTGCCTGGAAGCTTTCCTTTGCTTCTGGCAAACTTTCTACAAGCCCTGTCCTTGCTTCCAGCACCCGGCTCCTGATACCTTGGGTTGATCTCTTGGCTCCAGACCCCTGGCTTTTGGAACTCTGACTACGGCTTTTGCTTGTCGCTCTGGCTTAGGTAAATGGACTTCCCTTGAGTAAGTGCTTCCTTGACTCCTCCCGGCAGGACTCTGCTAGCTCTCCCACTCCCTTCTCTGTGCTGTCTTGCCGCCCAGGTCTCTGGCCCTGACACCTACAGTCTTTTTCATGCCTTCTTCTATACTACCATGTGACATTCAGGCTCACTTCAACCAACGACCAGTCCATATATAACTGCTACATTGTTAATCTGTCCTTTCCATCTTGGGGTGTGTGCCTTTGCAAACAATTTCACAGTGTGTGACTTCCCTATGACTAGCCAAATTTGAAACATGGTTTCTGTCATGTATTACCTTGAAAGCAACTCAAAGGGAGAGCTTGAAACTTTTACTTGTGGATGACATTTCTCTGAATTCCCCAGTGTCTGTGGCCACTGGGCATTTTAATCCAATATCTAACTAAGAAATTTTCTGAGATCTACTCAAAGGAATCTAACATCCCAAATAAGGATAATTTTATTGGACTCAAAGTTAATCAGGAAACAGGAAGTAAAACTGCAAAAGTAGATATGATTTGAACAAACAGTGTATTGCAGTTTCTGACATCTAGACTAATCACTTTGATTTCAGCTCCTCTCTTCTTTCTGTCAGTCTCTCTCTCTCTCTTAAGTAGAACTTGGATCTGTCCTTTAAATGCATCCTGCATCTTGCCCAGTATTGCATGCCCAATATTGAAACAGAAGTTGTGATTGGAATTTTCATCCAAGATTTAAAATTCAAAGAGAGGAAAACAACCTGACCTAGAACTATCCTATTCCTACAAGCATTATTGGTACAGTTCACATAATCCTGTTCTATGTGGAAAGAGCAAATGAAGGGAGTCATAGAGCTGCACAGGTTCAGCTACCCCTTGATGCGTGTGAAGAACGGTCATATGCCAAGAAGTATCTTCGGACTTAAACCAACCTAGCAAGATAGACCACAGCAATGCTTGCCTATCTACCTCATCCTGTGCCAGAAGCATCTGAGACCTTTTAGGACATTTCAAAGGTCAAAAGCAGCAGAGGACAAACCCCTGGATCTTCTCTTCTTTGAGTCTCAGACCAGACACCAGTAAACAGCAGCAATGTTAAATAAACTTAAGATGGAGTAGGTTTATTTACATAGAGAACCCATACATAATATGTAAGAGTAACAACTGAGAGAGAGCCAATATGATGTAATGGTTTGATCATTGGATTATGACCCTGGAGACCGGGGTTCAATTCCCTGTTCACCCATGGAAACCCACTGGGTGATCTTGGACATCACATGCTCTAGCCCTAGAAAACCCCATGATAGGGATGCTGTAAGACAGAAAATGACTTGAAGAAACAAAACAACAATGACCACTGAGAATATTTACACAGGGAAAAATAAGAAAGTTAGGCCATTTCCGCACCAGGCTTCTGTAATGGTGCAGAACGACCTCTCACAGAGGTCTTCTGCACCCTAGAGTGGACTGGTGTGGACTACTTTTTGTAGTTCCACACCAGAATCCGCTCAGGAGCGGCCAGAACTAGCCGCGCTGCTTGTTTTTTAAAAACCTCTTTTTTGAGGTTTTTAAAAAGCACGGAGTGCGCAGCCCTGTGCCTCTCCGTCGCCCGGCTCCAACGCAAATTTGCAGGCACGCGCAAGTGCGTGCCTGCAGATCTGCCGGGGGCGGGCTTCTGGCTGGCGAGCTTCTCTGGTTGGTGGAGAGCATCCACCAACCAGAAGCCGCCATTTGGGATGCCGCAGGACTGCGGAGCAGCGAGCTTGCGCAGCTCCGTGTGGCGACAGACTTACCTGGCTGCCGGTAAGCTCCGTTTTAGGGTGTTTTCACCCGTTCCCCCCCCCACATGCGGAAAGGGCCTTAGATAACTTAGAAAACTCATACTATAGCATAGCTCTCCCCAAAGCATGAGTTCAGGACCCTGTGAATCATCTCTAAGACTGTGAGAACAATGAAGACAAAAGGTAGGTGGCAAAGGTCCACTTTCATACTCTTTACACATGACAATCCAGAAGATTCCAATCAATCAGCTACAGCATTCTGAAATAATGTTCTGCTCTTACCCAAACCAACCAGAGACAATCAATCTAATTAGCAGAGACCAATTTGTTGGCTCAGATGTTCCCAAAATAAGAGGATGCAGGTGTTTAGGCCATTACTCTTGTCCACTGTAGTAATGACAGAACCTACTAGAAATGAACTAGTCAGAAACACTCAGAATGAGAGAGACAAAAAAAAAAAACAAATTGGAATTCTTCCATAGTGCTGATGAATATTATGATTATGGACACCCTCTCATGGTCACCTCTTGCTTCCCTGCCATCTCTCTATTTGACTGTTATGGGAATGGGCTCTACACACATACTGATGCATCTTTATAGAGCTCCTCTGCATGAGGTTAGACCTGACCTAGTCAAGGTTGACTAGGTCAGGGAATTGGACTGGATGGCCCCTGGGGTCTCTTCCCACTCTATGATTCTGTGAAGGTCCCACTCATGTGAAGGAGTTCTATGTGTCTGCAATCAGTACATACATAGAGTAAATTTCTCTCTTTTTGTAAAAGAAGTTGAGTGCCTTTGCCTCCCTTGCTTCTCCAGTTAGCAGGGCAGGGCACTCTTCAAAGCCCACTTGGCTACAGGTTGATGGCATGCAGAAAGTACCCTGCTACGTTTAAAAAGCAGACATGTTCTTATGATGACATTCCCTGGCCACTCTCATTCTTTAATATCTGCAGGCTATAGCTGAGCTTTCTTTAGGCTGGCTAAATATGACTGCCTTAGATATCATACCTATGATTTGTTTTATAAATACCTACTTGCATGTTACTGACATTTCATTTCTTCAGAATTTTGAATATATTTTGGGATGCGATGGCTTCTTCTTAATATTCCTTATTATTCTTGCAGTCTAGAGAGAGTGTATTCTATACAAATTTGACATAATTCTTCCTGAGTCTGAACTGTACAAATGTGGATGTATATGTCTGTGTATGTGCACATGATGCTTTGTTTCATCTGTAGTGAGAAAATAGGAACTGCATATGTGATTACCATTAGGAAATGTGAGAGACAGTGGTGGATCTCTCAAGCAGAATAGTCAGACTGGTGAGATAGAAGCTGAACAACAATCAGTCCCATGCTCCCCACACACAAATTCACAGGGTCTAGCACAAGAAAAAAAAACACAACGATATTCTTCTTTCTAAAATATTTTAAAGTAGGTTTATGAGCAATTTTTTTTGTGCATAGCCAAAAACCGGATCTTATGAAGGAGAAAGAAGGAAGGAGAAAAATGACTGCAGATCAGAGTGATGCAGTAAGATGGGATGTGAAGAAAACCTACCAAACAGGAAGTTACCATAAATATATACTAAACTTCTTTAGATTAATATGCAAACTAGCAATAAGTGAATATAGACATATAAGAGTGCTTAACTCTTAATAGGCATGTATAGTTTCTTAACAATTGTACCTTGAATTCATTCAGATTAATGAAGATGTGATAAGAACTAATGATAACAGTAAAAAATTAAATGTTTTGTCAGCAGTACAAGGAGGATGTTAAATTGTGGTTGAGAACCAGCCTGGTGTAGTGGTTTGAGTGGTGGACTGTCTCTGGAAACCAGGGCTCAAATCCCCTCTTGGCCATGGAAACTCATTGAGTGACCTTGGACTAGTCACTCTCTCCCAACCTTGGAGGAAGGCAAAGCCAAATCTCCTCTGAACAAATCTTGCCAAGAAAATCCTGTGACAGGTTTGCCTTAGTGTTGCCATAAGCTGGAAATGACTTGAAGGCATACAACAACAACAAAAGTTTTTGCTGCTTTTAAAAAAGATCATTCTTTTTTCCCTTTTAAAAAAAACTTTTTTTCCCTGTTTTTAATTAAAAAAAAACTTTTTGCTTTTGTCATGCCCTACTTGGAGGAGGCCTCCTCAGATGAAGAAGAGAAGACCTAAGATAATGGGCTCCAGTCAAAGCCAGAGGAGGTGGTGGTAGCCTGCCCTGGAACTATTAACAGTAAACTCAAACCATCTCAGGTGGTTCCTGAAGACCAGGAATTAGATACGGAACCACTTCATTCCTCTAAGTTCTACAGACTAATGCCATTTCTGCATTAGACTTTTATAGCACTATTATTCCACTTTTAACATCCTATGGAATCCTGGAGTTTGCAGTTTAGGGAGGGGCCTTTGAAGCCCCTCCCCAAACTGCAAACCCAGGATTCCACAGGATGTTGAAAGTGGAATAATAGCGCTATAGTGCAGAAATGGCCTAAATGCCAGCTGCAAAAGAGCAGGAAAAGCTTTGGGCAGCCTTAAAATGAACAGGCTGAGGTATTACTGCTGATTTATAGCTAGTTTTAAATTAGTATAGCCAAGGTCATTCCTTTGTTGCAGACAAGCACTCCACTTTCTCCATGGGATCACTTGATGTTGATTGTTCTTTCAGACCCAGGGCTTCATTATGTACCTTGGAATAGTCTTTTCAGTTACCCTCTGACTGGTATTGGACTTTGGTTACTATCAGACTGCTTCTCATGCTTCTACTCTGGACAGTCTTGACCATGCTTCTCCTCTTATTAACCTTCCATATATGACTCTAGACTGGCTTGGCTCTTCCTCTGACTGTTCTCTTGGATGATAGGTGCTCTCCTTTGGGCACACGCTGGCCCTAAACAGGATAGCTTTTAAATATTACCTAATTACTGTATAAATAGTCCAGTTTATGAACAACATCAATTATTCACACCCAAATTATGCCCAAGAGTTCTTCTCTGCATGGATCACAAAGAGAGCTGTTGACTTTGAAGCTCCTGATAAAACTATAAAGCAGACACCAGTTGTTTATTTTGAAACGGCATTTCACTCCAGATTAAATAGTTTTAAACATTAATAACGGAGAATTTGTAGCAAAGGGTTGCATTGGGCAGCCTAAAGGACAATAATAATTAGTGCATGCCATCTGCACATTGTCAGGTATTTTCAGAAATTACAGTCACCATCTTTAAACAACATATTGCCATTAACCTTAATAGGGTTATTGCTGAATAGTGGTTTGAAGCAGTATAAATAATGATTATAACAACTGGAATAAAAATTCATTAAGTACATAACAGATTTTGTAAACAACTGCTGATTTACTTTTTTACCTTTGCCTTCTAGATTTCTCACTTCTTGGTGAAGAAAAGATGGTGCAAAAAGATTCCCGTGAAGACAAAATTTTGATCTAAAATTAATACATGATTATTTTGTGGAGGGCAGCTGCCCAGTAAACCATGTGGCTATAAAGTGTTAAGGGGGAAGATTACCATAAATATAAACAATTTAAGCATAGTATAAAATACTAGTTTGTTTTCAGGACAGATATAAGAAAGCACTTCTTTCTGCAGTGCACACTTAATTTATGGCACCTCCTGCCCTAAAAAGAGGTTAATGACAGCAGAACGGGGTTACTGTCAGCTTACAGTGCCGTCTCTATTGCATGGCCATAGCAGTTTGATGACACTTTACCTGCCATGTTTCTATTCTGTGGCATTCTTAGAGCTGCATTTTTCTGGGATGTTTAGAATTCCCCAGGAATGAGCTTATTGGCACACTAGTTTAAGCTGTGAAAACACACTTCTGACCACTGACTACTGCCAAAATCTCAGCCCCTAGGTTCAGATCCAAGTCTAGGAGTATGACCAAGCTCTGAATCAGAGATTTCAGGAAGAATGTAATCCCATCCAGCAAGGCTGAATCCCAGTTCCCCAATCTGCCTTTTGGTTGACCAGGAGCACCTCTGTCTCATCTGGATTAAGTTTCCGTTTCTATGCCCTCATCCATTCCATTACGGATGGTAGACACTGGTTTAGCACTGAAACAACTCCTTGATTTTAGATAAAAATGAGAGATAGAGTTCGGTGTTATTAGCATACTAATGACACCCAACTCCAAAATTCTGGAAAACTACTCTGAGCTCATGTATATGTTAAACAGCATGGAGGACAAAACCTAGTCCTGACAGGTGCCCCAGACCAATGGCTATGGAGTCAAACAGGAATCCCCCAGTAATATCAGATCCTGAGAAGTGGTGCTTTTCATGCTTGTGACATTGTTGTGTTCCATCTGAACTAGGCTAATGTATTCTTTGATGCTTGTCCACAACCTTCTGAACAAAGCTACAAATATAGTTTTGGATTCCTGAATTTGGGAAGATTCCCCTTTGCTTGTTTCAGTTATTTCAAACATTCCTTCTTGGAATGGGAGCTGTAGTTCTGTTAAGAATTTACAGTGATCCTCCATCATTGCCAACACCGTTAGGAATATATCTGTTGTTATTTGTGCAGGCCCTCTTTAAAGGGACACAGAATGCACAGCAGCAGTCTGTCTATCTGGATTACTCCCATCTTTTATAGTGGAGCATGGATACAGTTTTCACACTGGTGCACGGCTCAGTATTTGCTACCCTCCTTGTGTTTTATGCTGTGCCTGATAGCAAGTGTCAAACGACATTTAAAATTATAGTTCATTTACTGTGGTTAAACATAAGGAAGCAAAAGCAATTACCCACATAAAATGATGGAATTAAAGATTCTTCGTGTGACCTAGTTTGCTATTTAGTGTTCAGTGAGTGCTGCAAAAGATAAATACATTCTTTATAGAGGGCTGTATCAATCTCCAATCATGAATGAAAGCCAGTGAACATGATTTAGATATAAAATATATGGTTTGCAAACAAAAATCAATCTTTGACTACGAGATAGGAGTTAGTTGACAGTATGGTGTCCCTCACTTGTTTCTAAATAGAAAGGAAAATCTTCTTTAGTAGAGAAGCAGATATTGCTTTACATAGCAATTTAAAATGTATCACAAAAAGATATACTAAAAGAAAAACCACATTTTAAAAAGATATCCACGCAGATGTTCTGTGGGAGAAGGGAGATACATTTTAATAAAGGCAAATGTAATACAAAGAGAAAATGTTAATTAGTTTAATTTAATTACAGACTTAGTACATGCTAGAAGCTTAAATTTTATGGGTTGATGATTCAGATTTGATTGATCATAAAAATGAGTATACGTATTGTTGTGAGGCCTCTCTTCTGCATGTTCTGTAATTTAATCCACAATCCCTTTCTGTTAATACACTGTAAATAAGAAAAGCTGATTGTGTTAAGCTAGTGAAAGGTGAGAAAAGAGTAAACTTGGATTTAAAACATCCAAATGGACTTTCAGGGTTATTGCCAAATATATTATTGGATATAAAGGTGGGCCAAGGGAAGAAAATTCTTTTAGAATATGACCACATTTGTTTTCTTTTGTTGGAGGCATAGCAACTGGTCCATTTAAGAAGATAATAAGGGCATGATTTACTATTTCCTGACAGAAGCAGGTTTTTATGTGCTTTACAACAACAAGAACAATACTTAAGTACTATTTTAAATAACATAATAATAGAGCTAAATCTTGGCCCTAGTCCTAAGAAGAGTAGACCTAATGAAAGTGGATGGAGGTATACAAGTGTTGACTGGATTCATACTCAACAATGGTGGCTGGTAGCTGCTTTGTGAATGGGGTGATGAATCTACTCTGGGTTTTAGTCCAGCCTTTAAAGGAACTAGCCAAGGTTCTGGACTTATTTTGAAGATAGAGTTAACTACTCTGGGTAGCACATGTATGTCTATGATTGCTTATAGTAAATAGCCTAAAAATGATTAACAGAGAGCCAGCTAATTCTTCCAAATAAATATCCTGATATTCCAGTACTTAAGAATGCATCAGTGGAGTACTGATGTTAACTCTACCTATCTGGATTTCACTGTGATCACAATACTCAGGTGACCAGAAGGTGATAAAGGGACCCCAGATGGAAACAGATTAGCTCACAAATGGCAAAGAACCCACAACTCTTCAGTCTAAAGAACTATGGGAACCATGCTTGTTTCAATGACAGCCCCCTGCCACCACTGATTCTAAGTATTTAAAGCATCCAGAGTTCTTCATATATGCTCTCTTGTTCTGATATATATAAAAGTTCTAAAAAGCAGTTCAGTATTATTATTCCTGTTCTTCTCATAGCAAGCTAAGAGTGCTGATATGGCCTGGTTCAGATATAACACGCAAAACATGGCATCCTGCTATGGGAATGAATTTCAGAGAAGTTTAGCTTCACACACTCCCTGTCTGCTTTCCTCTCTTCCTGTCTGTACCAGATGAGGAGGAGAATGGAGGTGTCCCTACAATATCTGAACTCAAGAGGAAGGGGTTTATTTAGTGCTCCTTTGAGTAAGAACAAGGCAGAATCAAACTCTGATTTTAGAACTTGTCTTATTCACAAATTAACATTTAAGAAAACTGCAGTTTCCTAAGTTTGGCCATCATAGGGAATTGTAATTTCTCTAAAAACTGGAGATACTAGTTTCCTGACTCTCGCCTTGGTCCAGGTAATACAGTCTTCTCTAACCTGCTGCCCTTCAGTATCATAATGGCTGTCATTTGGAAAGTTTTCTTTTAATTTTGGTGTGGCTTATTTGGGGAAACAGGAGGGTCAAAGCATAAAGCAGGAGGTAGGAAAGCACTGATTCATGAGTGGAAAGCCACTTACTGTTTTTAAAGATTCAAGCAATTTATTTACTTACTTATATATCATTTTCTCTTCTGTTTCCCTAAATGTTATCTTCCAGTCATGCAGAAAATTTTTTACACCTTTGTCAGAAACATGTTGAAATGCTTCACAAGGAAAGCAAGGACATAGCAGGCCTAAGAGTTTCCTTGAACATCTAAGTAGGATGGCAGAGCACAAGGCTGAATATTCACATCCAAACAATGGAATAGACTGTTAACATTTTTAAGGATTTGCTCTTTATTATCTAGCTGTTGCTCCTATTTTCTTTAATGACAAATTGGTTGGCAAACTAGATCTATAAAGTATTTAGGAGTCAGCAAGGAGATGTCCTGTGCTGTTACTGTAGGAAGGTATATATGGAAGAAAGGAGGCAAATCCAGCAGTGCATAAAAAGAAACGCTAATCTCAAGAGTTCACATGCAATTTGGAGTATATTTTCTTTTCCATTCACATTCAATTGTAGATGTACTTGTCACCCTGGAAAAAAAGTACTCTCCCCAAAATACATGTATCCTATTTGCTGGCATATAAGACTCACTTTTTTTCCCAAGAAAAAAATGGGGTACGACTTATATGCCAGTGCATCTTATATGCTGGCGAGTAGTATTTGCCGATGTATAAATGTGGTGCGTTGGGGCGCCTTATATGCCAGCAAATACGGTACACACACACACACACACAAACACAGTAGCCTGAAATATTTCAGTCAATATATTTCTCACTTTCTCAAAATAAAAACCATTTTTGTGAAATAACTTTTGCAGTACATATAGCTTATCTTTTCTTTTTTCTTTTAGCAAGTATTTTTCTTATATTCACTAATAAGATGCTACTTTTAGTGTCTGTGTACATGAATGAATAGTATCACCAACACTGTGTGCTGTTTTATTTCCAAGAACTAGTTTGTTTGTGGATTTATAAATGCAGAGTCTTCACTATCATAAATGCATTCAGATTAGATAAATCAGAAATGTAAACTATGTATCATGGTAGTAGTGAACGCTAATTAAAAACACATATTAGAATGATATAATTAAATAGCATATGGTACAAAGCACCTACGCAGTGAGGCCACACTTCCCTGTTACTATAAAAGTAAGGAAAACAACTACAATTACACCACAAAAGGATATTATCCCTCATTATGTTACAGTCAATGGCTTGAATTCTATTGTTAGTCCTGACTAAGGTAGACAGATTAAATCAATAAGGATTTATCTATGGCCCTTTCCGCAACTCACCTTTTCGCAGTGCTGGGGTGCGGTGCTCGCGCGAGCAGCCTCTTGTGAGAGGCCCTTGTGTCCAGGTTTCTTCAGCTCTGCACGAGCTTCCTGCTTGCATGAGAGCCCCACCTCTTCCTTTCGCAGTGCAGCCTGGGACCTTCCCAGGCAGCACTGAGACAGGAAGCGCAACCAGCCCGGCTCCTGAGGCTCTGCACACATGGCAAGTGTGTGCGGAGCCCTAGAGCAATGTGCGACCGCGCACCATTTTCGGCTTAAAGCCAAAAATGGAAAAGTGCATGAGCAGTGCCTCTCAGGCCCTGGAGTGTCGCGCAAATGTGAATGCGTCATGTGGACCGCTCCTCACATGTGCACAACACTCAAGGTGCCCTTTCGCATGGAAAATGCAGTGTGAAAAGGGCGTATGTGTTGACTTATCATTTAACTGTTAATTGATGGGTCTGTTCTACTTGGAACTAACCAACTGGAAGTCAGCCATAATGTAAGTGAATTCTTGGGGGGAAAAAGGAATTAAAAATGTATTATTTGTAAAGAGTGACTTTCAAGCACCGGAGAAGCCCACAAGCAAGGCAGAAGAACAACAACACACATCTGATCATGTTCTTCAGTATACTGGTATTGAGAAGCCCTCTGCCTGTGATATTGAAATACTAGGAAGTGGTAGCTTATCTTCTATGAATTTATCTAATTTGCTATAAACTGCTATAAAACCATTCACTTCAATGGTCATCACTGCATTCCATGAATTCTATAATTTGATTTTGGGCTAGGTGAAGAGGTATCCCTGTGTGTGTTCTGAGTCTCCCAACATTTGGTTTCACTGAATGATCTTGGATTCTAATAATTTAAAAAAGAGAAAAAAGAAATGCTCTCCTATTCACTTCATACACATCATGGATCATTTTACACACCTATCATATCTCCCCTTACTTCTCTTTTTCCTGGGTAAAGAAATTATTCCTAAGGACCCAGTGGATTGTTTTGTCCAAGTGACCCTTTGTTCTATGAATTGGTTCAAGGGGATGAAGCATGTAGGTCTCCAGATGCTGTTGAACTTTAGCTCACAGCCTACTTCAGCACTGATTATGTCATTTCAAAGGTGACACAATTCTCACCCCTGCTCTAAGAGGAGGCATTCTTTACTTAAAGTATATCTGCAGATTTCTATCCTTTTGTCAAAAGTCAACAGTAGAGGAAATTCTCAGCAGGTGATGGCTTGCCTTCTCAATAGCATATCTATTCTAGTCCACTTTTTTTCCTTACTGTTTATCTACCTTGCTGAGTTTAAAACCATTTCCTCTTGTCCATGCTGCGGTAGTATCCCCTGGGCTTCAATACATATGAAAATGACTTTTGGGCACAGAGCCTGGAAAAATGTAATCGGGCCCTGACAAAAGCAGGCTTAGGAGAAAAGCATCAAAATCTCAGGGATTAGCTCCAAACAAGCTAATCGGTAGTCATCCTCTTCACATATATTGGCAGCAAGGTTAATGCTGGAAATATTGAGGAGGGTTTAATGCCTGTGAGAAACTGTGTTTAGCCCCAATTTTCAGGAGAGCTTGGCTTACGGATAGATGAAAGCCCAGCTCTCCGGAAATCTGACTCTTCATGAGTATAAACAGAAATAAGTTAAGCAGGGAGCATTGACTCTTTTGCTTCTCCTCTCTGGGAAGGTGCCTCTTGCCATTTCTCCTGTCATACATCTCAGACAAAAATTCCTTAGATGGGACCTTGAGTTACATCATAAAATGTGGATATATTTATTTAATGCTCGGTATCACTTCCTCTAATTTTCTTAATGGTGCTTATTTTATAGCAAAAAACAGAAACATCTTTCCCCATGCACATGGAAGAAGAGCAAATTTTATTTAATTAATTGTACTAAAAAGGCCAGAGTATGCATAACTATGGAAAAGCCAAACAGCAGGGTAAGCCAGGCTGGTGTAAATTTGAGGGCAGGGGAGGAGGTTACCCAGTTGCATTCACTAGAGCTGCTTTAAAATGAAAACGGCCGCGAAGCTGGCCCAGTTGTGTCCTGCCTTGTTAATGCAGCCTTAGAAAAATACAGAATTATCTGTCAATTGAGAATAATCAAAGTGGATGGATGACTCAGGACAACACATCAGCCCTGTATGGCTAATGCAGATCCTCTGTCAGCAGATCATCTTTGAAAGGGTTAGAAACATGGCACTTTCATGTCAAGAGCGCTTCAGAGGAAATGCAAATATGTTGTGAACATTTACTCTACTCTTGTATTGTCAGACCAATGCATTGTTCCATGCTTTCGGCTCTGTTTTTTCTTTTTTTGGGGGGGGGGCACATACCTGGGCATAGAATATGTTGCAGTCCAACCCTCTTGCTAATTAGCTCTTTATTACTCTCTGATGTATATTATACAAGCCATGTTAGATGTCCCTAACCACACGCCTGTTTTATCACAATTCATAGAGAGTTATCCAGTCTGCTGGGCAAAATTTGTGTATGTGTGTGTGCGCGTGTGTGTGTGCGTGTAGGGGAGAGTGAGAGAACAGTGAAAGACAAAAAATATTAGACTCTGCTCATGCATTTTGAAGTAACGCGCTCATGTGTTTAGATACTTAACTGGCCTGAGAAAATCTACTCTTTAATATTGAAATTCAAACTTTAGAATCAGAGAAGAAGGCATTTCTTACTTTGGCAATATGTTTTGGTTCTGCCAATTCTCCTTGTTTCTCTGTGTGCTAATGCTCAAATTTTAACAACAGTTGAGTTTCAGCAATGAAGTACTTCCCAAAATAGACTTACAACAAAATCTTTTGAGCAAGTCTTTTGAGAGAAAAGAAATGAGTAGGAAGAATACCTGAGAAGTAATACTGAACTTCTTTTGAATTTCTTTTGAAAGATTTCTATAAAAGAGGAAAATCCCTCTCTCTTCTTTTAGACAAAGTTAGCACAAAGATAATTTGAGAATATGCAGCAAGTCATGGGATTGGATTTTGGACTAGGTTGCCAGCTACTGGTAGAAATTGTTGGCTGTAAGTTAATGTTGAGTGTCCGAATTCCATTTCTGTGTTCCTGTATAGGTATATGCGTTCTGTTCACTTCAGTGGAAGGAACAACATCAAAGGAACTCTGTAATCTCAGTCTGCTGGTTTTCTAGAATGAAAGAAGAAGACTCCATCACTGGGTAACCTCTGGTGCTTCTCTGAGGTCCTGAGTCCACACCAGGAACAGAAAATGAGATGGTGTCTAAGATCTCCAACAGAAGAAGTGAGGGCATCAATCAAAGTTCAGAATGTTTTAGGTCTTCATGATTTCAATGGGAGAATAAGGCATGAACCTTATTCCACAAAATGAACTTGATTTAAAATGGCTTGATTTCGGTTGAAGCATGGCTGATATGTGGTGCTTTACAAACTATTGTAAGAATTAAGAGAACTGCCATTTATAAACATGTTCACTGAAACAAGTGTCTTGAGGTAACTACTCCCACAATACACTCTGTGGACTTTGATAATATTCTATAAAATACTATAGTCTTTTTCTTTAAAATATTTTATTTTTCAAAGCGAAACAACCCACATAGCTCTACAGTTGTATTTATCACAATTTAATAACTTATCAATTCTAGAAATGTTTTGTTTCCATAGTCATAAATTCCTACATCGCAAACTTGAATTTTCCTTAAATATTAAAATATTGGCCACAGTCTTTGCGCGTGAAGAAATGGTGAGGCCCAGTGCTTCACAACCAGGGCCTGAAAGGCAGTTAAGACTACAAGTGTACTTGGAAACTGAACAGTATGACAGAACTACAGTGTTGATGTTTGTTTAATTTTAGCTTTCAAAGTATGAATGACAAGCAGATCGTATTCATCTGGACATAGTTGATTGAACCCAAATACAATTGGCCCCCTACATTTATGAAGGATACACTCCCACACTTAATGCAGATGGCAAAAATGCGGATAATGCTAAACACCATATTGTGACGCCCCCAGGCTGGGTGAGGCGGTAAGGGAGGGAGGCAGTAAAGGAGGAAAGCAGCTCCACTATCTGGTTCCTCCTTCCTGGTTACACCAAGCCTGGTGGGGCTTGGTGAGCAAAGCCCTCACTGGGAACTAAATCCAGTGGGAAGCCTGTTGCTTGGAGCTGTGTGCCTCTCTCAGCCAAGGAAGGAGTGTCTGTCATCTTCCATGGCTGCAGGGGTATGGAAGGAGCCATGCCAGGCTTCCCATGCCTTCTTTGGCTGAGGGAGGAGTGTTCATTTCCTTCCTCAGTCACAAGAGGCATGGGGTGAGCTGTTCTGGGCTTCCTATGCATCTCTTGGGAAGGATGGAGTATCTGTCTCCTTCCTCAGCTAAAAGAGGCATGGATCATGCGTAAACAAAACTGTGGATATCAGTCACGTGATTATGGGGGACCTTCTGTAATACATATGCCTGTATTGGGATGAGGTGTTTATTTTTAGAGAAAAATCCATCAAGATTACTGTGTCATCTTTAAAAGATTAACAATTTTCATTTTATACAAGCTTTTGTTAACTGCAGCCCACTTTATTTGACACAAGAGAACACAAATACTTCCTGGATATTTTTAAATCATTTACCTCCAGAAAGTTGCTACCACTGAGATGAGAATAACAGGGACAAGAACTCCTATTAAAAAGTGTTTATAGGTATTAGCCCCCAAATAGTGTAATATATTGCAATCAATATTTATATAAGATACATTCATATTTGACCAAATGATGAAGCTATAACTTCTGCAAACTGTTAAATGCAAACTGGGATGGGCAAATGATAATGTAGGAATATTGATTTGACTGAATTAATTTAACTCAGAAATTTGCCGAGTGATCTTTTCATCTCCTTTCAAGAGTAGCAGTCAACCCAGTTGTTCATTAACAGTAATTGAATTAGAAAATTTCTTGATTTAAAGAAGAGGCTATGTCAAGCAATGTTCATTTACAGAATCAAGGCTTAATGGTATTGCCTTTCCCAGAAATCACTGATTCAATAACACAGAGGAAAGAAGTTTTCTCAAGGTTCTCCCAAGTTTGTAGACTTGCCCTCCTTTCTTGCTGAAGCACAAGAAACCTGTTAAACTCCTCCAAGTTATAGGGAATCAAAGCATGCATATAATCCAAAGACTTGGTTAGAAAGAGCAAGAACAACCCACTAGCAACAGGTAAGCCTTATGTGAGCAAATAACAGGGCCCTCAGGACTGGAACTTACATTGTTATAATTGAACCATAACAAATTATTGCAATAATCCATGCTTTTCTGGCAGTAGAAAAAAATGTAAACTGAAGAATTCGTATGAAAAACATTTATTCTGATCTATCAAACTCCTGTGGGCACAGTGATTTCAACTGATATGGGAAGCCCTCTGCCTGCAAGTACAACATGGTCATTTACTTTTTTAATATTTTTATTAAGAATAAAAACATAAGTACAAAATGTATGTCAACATACATTTTTATCTTTCAATCTTTTACAATTACTCTCATGTTATCATATATAAAATTCCTATTCCCCACCTCCAAGTTCCCCCCCTCTATCTTCCATCTTTCCACTTTTCACTTGGAATTATTACTATAACAACTTTATTTGTTCCTCTAAACTTAAATTTTAGTTTCATTGCTTCCAAATTTGAAATGGATAATATAAAATATAACATAGTCATTTAAATGAAGGACAGCACTGTGCTAATATTCCTGCCATTGAACTGAATGGGATAAGTCACTTGCATAGGAGCTTTCCACCAAAAAGATGGAAGTCTGAATGGTCAGCAAGCTAGGTGCTACAGAACAATGTAACAAGGCCTTTCTTTCCAACAAGTGAGGCTGTGAAGAGCAGAAATAGAGACCTATTGCAACTCTTCACTGCAGCCTCAGCACCTGTGGGAAGGGGCTTGTCACATCATGTTGAAGCACTGCACTCACCAGAAGAACAGACCTACATCACTCCAGACAGCAGACTGATTTTTAAGGTGGGTTTTAGGGGTCAGATGGGGAGTTAAAGCATAGCTACAACATTCTGGCTACATGTTTGATACACAATTCCAGACTTATTTTTTTTTTATGTTTGCATCTTAAAATGTTCAACCATCTTTTATCATCTATCTTACCTTCTAGAATCTTCCTATCAGGCTGGTGAAACTTTGGCAAAACAGCAGTGGCTGCAATACCCAATCCCATCTAAGCAGTTGTCATGGTTCATAGTATCAATTCAAAAGTCTATAATAGTTCCATGAAAATCAGCAGTTTCATATTCCCCCTCCCAGTGTAAGTCATCAACAAAGGTAGTGTCTATGAACACAAGTTAGAAGCCAGACTAAAATGGATTCAGAAGGAATCATTTGTGGGTTTTCACAAAGTATGTATGAATCCCTTTAAGAAACTTGAACCTAAGATACTTTATACTACATATTTCAAGCAGTGAGGCTGTGAGGAGCACAAACAGGGATCCCTGGGGACCTGTCATAACTCTTCACTGCAGCCTCTCTTGCTGGTGGGAGGAGGTTCATCACATCATTCTGCAATGCCTTGCTTGCCAGTAGAGCAGACCTCTATCTTTCTCGATGGTTAATTGGCTTTTAAGGTGCATTTCAGAGTTATTCGTGGTCTTGGCATAGTGCCACGATTGCAAATGAGAATATGAAACAGTTATGATGTCCTGATTAACTGGGGACATCATAACTGATTAACAGGATGTCAGCCTATATCTGTAGTGGCCTTTACAGAAGGTGCTGGAATAATCCAAGAACTGTGTGAACAAACCAGCTAAACAAAAATGTTGAGTCTATGTTGGAGTCTCATCTTCTTACCTTTGTTTTTTCTCCTTGGAGCTTCCTTTCTCACTGTTCTATGATGTTCAAAGTGTAAACTTATGCATATCTTACGCATGAGTTCAATTCCTAGGTAGGGAGGGTATAGCTTTGTACCCTGAGCCCTCTGTCTTTTTCAATATCGAAACTTCGTTTGAAGGCGCATGGAGAAAACAAAGAAAAGTTGCCACATCTTTCCCCCCACCCCACTTGCTGTTTTGGAATGCAGTATTTTGTTAGCTATGTTGGTCTGTCTTTTGCATAATATGTACAATGTATTCAGTAAAAAGTTATGGAATATACAAGAAAGGTTTACACAGAATTTTATATAGAATATCCTTGAGTGTCCTTCTAATAAGAATATAAATATGAGCATTCCCCAACCTTCAGAGTAGATGAGTACAGAATAATTTAATCTTATACCAAAGTAACGCGATCACCTAGCTGAGCACAGATTCTGAACAACAGTGTCAGGCACAGATTACGAATGCATCATCATTATTTGACTTGCCAGTATGAATTCACTTCGGTGATACCATGTTGAATATACAAGTGTGTGACAGAGCAATGAATATAACATCATCAAAGGAGGAAATGTAACCTGATTTTCATGCTCAGTCTGATCACTTTGTTGATATTGTGCCCAACAACCTTTCACCAAAATGCGTAAGATAACATCTAGAATAAGCTCTGGAATGTGATATATTTTATTTTTTATGACATGGGTGTTAACCCTGCTTTGCAGCACTCATGACTAAGCTATCCCCAAAGAGACAAACATATATGAGCATTACAATCCAGCATTACTCCAGACCTGATTAAGAATGATAAACCAATTAGTGACTAATGAAGAACCAAAGGTACTGACAATCATTTGCAGTGTACATAAAATACAGAATATGGCTTCCCATACTATTAAATCCCATAAATGAAGGATAAAATGAGAAACACATATACTCATTGGCAGTCACATAAGCTGCATCCTGTAACATTATTCAGTGATGGAGGTACATTTATCTACACTGTATCTTTTTATGTTTTTAAGGAAAAGCTGCAGCTTCTATTATACCTAATTACTTTCCCCTGCAGCTTTAAACAGTGCTGGTATTTAATATTCAACTGGAGTACAGAAGACTTGATCCTTCAGTGTAACTAAGAAATATCTGGAAAAAAATCTTAGTATGTCTTGCCTTTCAGCATTTCCTAAATAAAAGCAATATCTTCTAAAATAAAAGGGATATGTATTTCCGGACAGGAAGACTAGGGCCCTTTTTGCATGGCGTTTTTGAAGAGAAAGGGCCCCTTGAGCATTGCGTAAATGTGAGGAGCGGTCTGCATGATGCACTCACATTTACGCGACGCTCAAGGGCCTGACGTAGATCATGCACGCAGCTTTTCATTTTCGGCTCAAAGCCGAAAATGCTGCGCGGTCGAGCATCGTTCTGGGGCCTCGCGCGCACTCACCTGCAGTGCAAAGCCTCCTGAGCCGTGTCAGTCACGCTTCCTGCCCCAGCGCAGCCTCTAACTCCCAGGTTGCACTGCGGAAGGAAGGGGGGGCATTCGCGTGAGGAGGAAGGAGCTACGGAACCAAAGCAGCAGGGATGCGACAGCGTTCCTCCCAAGTCTTCATGCGTGAGCCGAGCAGCCCAGCACCGGTAAAAGGTAAGGTGCGAAAGGACTCTAAGCATGCCATTAAAAATGCCTAGATTGCTTGCCATGTTGGATGAAATGAGGTGGGTCTGAGTATGCTCATTGGTCTGGAAGTGATGGTGGCTGTGGCAGCCCCAGGGACAATGTTGCAGGACAAAGTTGTACGTTCCAAGCACCCTGCCCTGCACGGCCTATGGTAGTCTGCTGCCCTATGGTGTCCTGGAGGATATTTCATAGTAAGATTTAAATGCTAGTTTGGTCAGCATCTGTAAGAGTGCAGTATCTTCATCTTAGGAAGCAAAGAGCCTCAGGATATGTTGAAGCCTAAATAAGTTTTAGGTTTAGATGGATAGTTCTGTTATGTCCTACCTGGAAGTGGCCTCCTCAGATAAAGAAAGGGAAAAGGAGAGTCAAATAACAGGATCCATCCAACGGAGGCTGGTAGTCTTGTCATAGCACTGGAAAGCAGAGCTAAACCACCTCATCTATCTCCTTAAGATAATAAGTAAAATGCAAAGGCATTTCATCCTGCAGAATATCATAGATTAAAATGATGATTACAAAGGAATAGGAAATCCCCTGGTCCATTTTAAAAGGAAAATGCTAAGCAAATTAGACCAGCTGTGCTGATTTAAATCTGACTATAAATTAGCACAGGCAAGGCCATTCCATTGCTTTAAACCACATGCTCCAACATTCTGTTTGTGATCTTGGCCATTTCTGCATGAAAGGGGAGAAGCGGTTCACCATGTGTCAAGAGTGGTGTTTTATACTCCGATTCAGAAACTGTGCTGTCTGCACCTCGCCCTTTACATCTTACTACCACAGAGAACAGTGGTTGCTGCATCTGCAACAGCAAATCCCTGGCCACTCCCATTCCCCTCCCTCACCCTGCCCCACCATCACTGATTGGTCTTTTTTTAAAAAACAAACAAACACATTTTAAACAAATTTATGCGTTGCTACATTTGTGTGTAGGTATGTATGCTTGTTGATATATGGAACAAAATGTCTTAATGGTCCATTACTAGATCTACTCTCTTCACACTGTCCCTTTAACACATGAAGACAATAATGATGTCAGCCTGTCCTTTGATGGGTGGAGAGAGAGAGAGAGAGAGAGAGAGAGAGAGAGAGAGAGAGACAGGAATCATGGAAGGGACAGCCTGGGAACACCCATAGCTTCTGCACTGTGAATCAATGATACGCTTCTGCATGTAGGCAAAAAAATGAAGCAGAACTGGTTTAGGAAATTTACTTCAGAGTTTTTCTGGTTTTTACATACTGCTGTTTCTTGTCACAGTGAACCGTGCTGGGAGCTGAAAATGTGCAGAACCACGAGGAAAATTACGATGCTAAACTGCTACAACGTGTAGACAGGAGGGTAAGAATTTGATGCTACTACGATGTATCGACTTCGTGTGGAAATGGCCCTTGTCTCACGTGGTTGGCTTTGTGGTTCTCTGAATCTTAACCTGTATCTCAAATTCCTCTTTTCTGGCAACTTCATTATGCTTTTCACATTTGGATCCTGAACTGCCTGGGTCATGCTTCTAGTGACATCCTATGTGTGACCTGGTTCTGGCCAGGTTTCTCCATGATCTTCTCTTGTGGACTATGATGTACCTACCTGGGCATTTGCCAGCTTTAGACAGGACAAATCCATCAAACTAAGTGCACTCAGCTAGACAAGCCTCCATATTTTTGCAATTTGAAGTTGGCAGCTATAGTGGGAGATTATTGAATAGGCCTTCATGCACATGGAAGGGGGTTAGGATTGTGCAGTCTTCCAGGTGTAACTTGAACTACAACACCCAGCATTATTCATCATTAACTATACTGGATAGACCTTCTAGGATAAGCAGTCCAAAATCTGTAAGGCTATACAATTCACATGCCAACAGATGTCTAGTTAGCTGAAATGGGCTTGTGAGAAATCACAAGGTTGTGCAGATCTGACAGAGAAACTAGAAAATCATCTTTTTTTTTTTTTTAAAGTGCAGGTTAAAAGAGCTGTGCTTTCGGTTTTATCTGTGAGGGCTTCAGAAATGAAAACATGTCTGCTAATGAATTTTTTGTGGTCCTGGTTATACACACTTGCTCGGCCTTTTTCATTTACATTACATTCATTTACTGAAACAGATGGGATTTCACCAATGTTCTAAAAGCTCCATCTTGCTTTATTCATCATTTCAGTGCCTCAGCAAACAGAAGAAAAGGCACATGTTTTAACCAGATGCACAAATATAGGAGAGGGGACACCTGACTTGACTACAGTACATAGAAAAATGATCTTAGTAGACCACAAAGCCATAACATGACTCAACTGTTGGGGATGATAAGAGTTTCAGCCCCACGGAAACGCAGCGGAAAAACCAGAGTTCAGTGAGCCAACAGCAGCAGCCTTGTTCCCCAGTAAAGATACTCACACACAGAGGAGTTTCTTCCAAAACAGGAAGCACTTTATTTTGCAGCAAAGTTCCGTTATATACAAAACATAGGACAGACGGACAAAAGCTTGCGCCAGGCACCAGGTTTGGTCAACAGACAAATACATACTGGTGTAGCTTTGTTATATAAATATCTACACCCAATCAGGTAGAGGTTTGCACACCTCCCTCTACCATCTGCACACCACCCCAGTTTCTTATGTAACCTTGCAATTACCCACAGCTGGGGCATGATGCAACATCTTTGCAGTGGGCTGATCATTTTCCCAGGGTTCCCTGCCTGGAATCCCTGACAATCCCCTCCAAAATGGTCAGGCCACTGTGTAGGATGTTTTCATAATCCATACATGTCATACAATACATGTTACATAATACATACAGTACATACATTCAAGGATACAACTCATCTTCCACCTTACACCCTGGTGGCAAGGCCCAGTTTACTTGCCAACTTCTCATGGCCTACTACTGGAAAGGCCTTTGTGAGCAGATCCGCAGATGGACAATACCGCAAGCACAAAATCCCATCTTGGACCATTTGTCTCACATTTTGATACCATACCCTAATGTAGTCCTACACTCAAATTTTCTGCCTCAGTCACACGGGACAACAAAATACCCTTCTCCTGATCTTTTAGGGATAAGCATAACTTTACTTCCGGACTCAGCAAGTTGGGTACTTCCTGACCCACTTTCACTGGAACCACTGCTGGAACTAGTGCTGACCTCAGTGCAAGGCTCTCTCTTGACCGTAAATGCAGGTTCAGCACTGTGGCGGTGTTGAACTCTTTGGTGTGATGTTGAGTGAGATTTTTGGCTTCTCCTCCTCAGTACTTTCCTCTTCATCATCAGCCATCACCGGCCCCCATCTTCAGAAATTTCGGGAACACTTTTCACACTTTTACCCAGGGGAATCAAAACCTCTTGGTTACAGTGCAGTCTATCCCATCCTGAATAGATTTCGAAGTTTGCACTCCTAGAATACACTATTTTGCCAGCATGGTGTAGAAATCTATATTTGTTACCTTCATATCCCACAAAGCGTAACCGTCTAGATTTCTCCTCTCCAGACTTTCTGGAACTTGGGGGAACATACACACTAGCAAACTGACCCCAAACACGTAGATGCTGCAGGTTTGGTGCTCTACCATACAATAGGTAATATGCAGTTTGCTTCACACTTGAACTCCACATCCTGTTTAAGTGGTAGTTTGCTGTCACTATTGCTTCTCCCCAAAGTCCTGCTGGGGCTTGGGCATCCTCCATCATACAGTCCTTCATTTGTTTCAACACCCCAATTCTTCTTTCTGCAAGACCATCCTCCCCGGGAGATGCGGGGTTGGTGGTTTTATGCCTTATGCCTTTCTTACGCATCCAGGCTTGCAGGCTATTAGACAGGAATTGTCCCCCTCGATCTGACACAAGACTGGCCACTTTAAAAGGAAATTCCCTCTCAACAGCATTCACCCACCCTTGGAACTTTTCACCTGCTTGATTTTTCTCTTTCAGTAGATAGACATAGGAGTACCTGGTGTGTCTGTCTACAATTACCAGGAAAAACCTATTTTGCCCAAGTTGGCTTGAATGGCCCAGCCAAATCTGCATGTACAACCTCAAAAGGCCGTCAGGTGACACACTTGCTTTTCTTGGCAATGGGGTAAGCCTTTACCTTAATCTTTTTGCACACAGAGCACTCTCGGAACTTAGGACAATTTCGGACCTGTAACCCAAGGCATACCTTTGCCAACTCTTGCAAACCTTTGTAGCTGGCATGACCGATCACTCTGTGGAGGTAATGTACACACTTTTCATGTAGAGGTTTGTTACACAAAGGGTTAACGTTTGCCACTTTTCCTTTGGGCAACATGTGGTACAACCCCTGCTTTTTCACCCCTTTTGCACAAAAAACACCATTTGCAGTAATTATACATTTCTCCCCTTCAAACACTATTTTGTAACCCTCACTGGCCAGTTGGGAGACACTCAAAATACAGTTCTGCAAATTTGTCACGCACAATACGTTATTAAACGATTTCCCAAAACATGGCACATATGCAGTACCCATCTTCTGCACCTTGCTAGGTGCCCCATCTGCAAGGGAAGTAGCTGTTATGTCTGCATTTGTAACATTACTCAACAGCTTTAAATTGTTCACCATGTGATGAGTTGCACCACTGTCTAGCAACCACACACCACTCTCAGACTGTTCTTTTGCCACAAACACATGGTCTTCAGCCTGTGACGACACGCCCCTCCGCTTCTGGGCTGTCTTCTTCCCTCTGCTCGGCACTGGCATTCTGCAGTCCTTCTGGAGACGGCCGACTCTCTTACATCTGTAGCAGCGTCTGGCAAAGCTGCACACGCCTTCTTCCTCCTGGCGACTGGCTGTTCTCCCCTCCGACTGCAGTCTGGAATCGAACTGCTTACCTTGGACTTCCTCCAAAATCCTCCCCGCTAACAAGTCTACAGTCAGCTCTTCCTCACGCACACCCTGGAGGCTGTACATCAAAAAGTCCCACTCCTTAGTGAGGCTTCCCAGCAGAATAAAACTTTTCTGCATTTCTGGGATATTTACCCCCCTGTCGGCTGACTCTTGAAATAACCGTTTCATCAGCATGAGGTGCTCTCTTACACAGTTTCCGGGACATAACTTTGTGTTATACAGTCTTTTCGTCCATAGCATTTTGGACAAACACGAGGAAGATTGATGCACACGCTTCAGAACCTCCCAGAGCTGATATGCTGTGTCCGCAGCAGCAGTGTGAATCAAGTGGGAAGGACTTAAAGTAAGCAACAGAACTGCTTTGGTTTTTTCGTCAGCAACCCTGAACACTGCTATTTGAGCAGCAGTTGCTCCTTCTGGGGGCTGTCCCTCATTTTCCAAAACGTGCCACAAGTTTTCCTTCGTCAAAGCGGCTCTCACATAAATTTGCCAGCTTTGATAATTAGCGTCGGGCAACTTTTCAAAACGCAGATAACCTCCCTCAGCCATGCTGCTGCCTTTGTAAGGAAAATTCAACAAACAAAGCAGCTGGCCGCAGTGACCTTGATGAGCTCCGGACTGAAGATTAACTGTCTCTCTGCCAAAACACAGACTCCCGAAGCACCGGAGAGCCAGGCAAACAGTCAAAAACAGTCCCAGTATCCAGGGGAAAAACAACTACAGGTGCGCTGTGGATGCTGTGCACTCTGGGCCTGGGCCCATAACCACTGTTGGGGATGATAGGAGTTTCAGCCCCACGGAAACGCAGTGGAAAAGCCAGAGTTCAGCGAGCCAACAGCGGCAGCCTTGTTCCCCAGTAAGGATACTCACACACGGAGGAGTTTCTTCCAAAACAGGAGGCACTTTATCTTGCAGCAAAGTTCCGTTATATACAAAACATAGGACAGACGGACAAAAGCTTGCACCAGATACCAGGTTTGGTCAACAGACAAATACATACTGGTGTTGCTTTGTTATATACATATCTACACCCAATCAGGTAGAGGTTTGCACACCTCCCTCTACCATCTGCACACCACCCCAGTTTCTTATGCAACCTTGCAATTACCCACAGCTGGGGCATGATGCAACATCTTTGCAGTGGGCTGATCATTTTCCCAGGGTTCCCTGTCTGGAATCCCTGACAACAACAGCAGCAACATGCTCTTCACACCAGAAAAACATTTAAAAACAATCATGGTGAGAAAGTGTTGACCACTGAGACTGGAAGGAATTTGAAAGAGAAGGTAAGCACAAGTGATGCATGTTTTCCCTTCTCACAGGTCTGCTGGTCTAAATAAATAAATAAGTAAACAAACAAACATTTTAAAAAATTGTAAAAGGTATAAGCACAGATATGCAGTTTCCATATTTGCCAGTTGTACATTTAAACTCATGTTTATGAACTTTTCTAGAAAAGGGGCTTCTTGACTGTGACACCTTACTAGAAAGATGTCCTCTCTGAGTCTGGAGAGGCTTGCCTGGTGCTCACATAAGGAGCAGAACCATCTACCTTCCTCTTTTTCCTGACACAAGCAGAATGCCTCTCTGTTCATCTAAGATTTGGGAGCTTTGAGTGATGGCTAGACAACTCCTATCAATGAATACGATGACCAAATAATGTAGCTGTTAATTCGTATATACTGGAAGAGAAGAAAATGTGGTAGCACACATCTCAATTACTTCCCATTTGGATTACTCTAACATATTCTATGTGGGACTTTTGGAAATTATTTGGAAACTTCAGCAGGCCCAGAGTGATGCAGCCAAATTATTGAGCCAGGCTAGTTCCAATGAACTTATAAATTCCTTGCTGAGAAATCTCCACTGGCTGACAGATCATTCCCAGACCCAAGTTGAAGTGCTGGTTATAACCTATAAAGCCATGCGGCTTAGGTCCATACTATCTATAGCTATCCATATAAACCTGCCTTAGTCTTGAGATTCTCAGAGGAGAGCTTTCTCTTGGTTATACTGACAAAGGCCCATTTGGTGAGGACGTGAAAGGGGGCCTTCTTGGTAGCTGTTCCCAGGCTATGGAATTCCTTTTCACAGGAGAGGAGGCTGATGCCCTTTCTGTTCTTCTGCCAGCCTTCTGCATTTGGTGAGTAACTGCTTCTGCAATAGAACAGTTTCTAATTAGATGTAGGTGCTGCAAGCTTATCTGTATTATGATGATTTTTAATGAATTTATATTGTTTAAATTATCGGTGATTTAACTGATTGGTGATTTAATGTTTTAAAAATTATCATTATGCATTTAGTTATACATCTTGTTTTAATTTTGATGTAAATTGACTTAGATCCTTGGTCAGAAAAAAGGTGGGATAAAAATTCATTAATTAATTAATGAAATTAAGTTCAGTTGTGATTCTTGTACCACGTTATCAGGCTGGTGTCTTACACATACTTGTGGCTCATATGTTTCCCTGGCTCTTCAGAGTATTTGCTTAAATATTGCTGACAATATTACATCTGACAGAGAAATGTGTTTATAAATTGGGTGTTTATGGGGAAATATGGAATCTCTAGGGCTAACATTATTGTTGAGGCTTGGACAATAAAATGTTCTACCAGTGTATAATGTTTAATCTGAATCTCTAAGAAACAAAGCTATAGAGACACATGTTTAAGAAAGCAATTTTAAAATACTCTTTGTAATTTTCATCTCTTTCTTTAATTCTGAATTGCATTCATAAAAATGTTTACTGCATTTAAATGTGTTTTCTTCTCCTTTTCATTTCTAGACTATACTATCATTGCTATCACTATGGAAATGGAGTATTCCTGACTTTCTTATTGTTGAAGATGAACAATGCATACAATATTCTGTTATACCCAATATCTTTGTTCTGGTCATTAGTTTACCAACAGTGATGATAAGCCACTGTTTTTATTGCATAGGAATGACTCTTTTTGTATATTAGGATATGCTGAAATATAGTGTGGTCTGTAAAATTCCAGAGCAAAATAACTCAAGGTTCTGCAAGCTATAAAAATTGATTAAACAAAAAGGGTTTGAGGACTCCCATTTCTTCAATTTGCAAAGCATTTAAATACTATATCCCAAGAACCATCCGTTGGTAGGTTCATAGAAGCATGGCAATTGGTGTTACATCCTGATATACCTATTGAGTTAGAAATTAAACTTGTGTATTGTGATGTTCCTTAATGATAGAGGAATTGAGTAGATAGGTGATCTCCACTGACTCTTTTAACCTGTAGGGCCAATTAAGAAAATACACCCACGGATTCAGATATCCTCCCAAACATTGTAGTGGGGACTGGAGGTTCCAGTGTTAGGAAACACTGGTCAAGACTGATGTACTATCACTTCTTTCTGAGGTGAATTTCTAGGTGGATCCTGGTTTTCTCCATAAGTGGAAGAAGTACTGTCATTTGCAGTGAGATAAATTGGGACCCCAAAGCCAGTGTGGTGTAGTGGTTTGAGCACTGGACTACAACTATGGAGACCAGGGTTCAGATCCCCACCTGGACATAGAAACCCACTTGGTTTCCTTGGGCAAGTCACATTCTCTCAGCCTCAGAGGAAGGAAAAGGCAAACCTCCTCTCGTCAGGAAACAAATCTTGTCAGGAAAATCCCATGGTTCCCAAGTGTCACCAGAAGTCAGAAACCACTTGAAGGTGCACAACCGCAATGCAGGAACAACAATTAAAAATATGGACCCACTGTGAGTCATGAGGCAACTACGAGACCAGATCCCATTTCCTCAGTCTTAAAGGAAGGCCTTCTTTCTTGTCCACAGCTACATGGGCTAGGCACAGCACTATAATAATCTGAAAGGCAGCCCCTTCTCCATCAAATTTTAATATTGTAAGGGGATGCTGTTCTTCTCTCTAAATAATAAGACACTCTATAAACATTTTAAGAAGAAAGACATTAAAAATTTGGAAAGAAGTATTTGTGTTCTTTGAGGGTTGAATAAAAAGAAGCTGAATTCACTCAGAAAAGACAGCATTAAGCCTTGTTTATAGATACATGGGCTGACAATCTTGTTTAAACAGAATTAGTGGACAGAAGGAGGAAGATAAACAGCAGGATCAAGCAAGGAAATAGCCTAGGTGCAACTTAGTAAGTTACTTTTTGATTAGAACATTTTTGAGGGTTGAAATCATTTGACTTCAAGCTCTTTTCCATTGTCTGCACTTTTATTTCTTGGGATATAAATCCATTTTGTAATTACTCCACTAGTCTTATCTCAGAAACTTTGCCTGACACACCATTCCATATGTTTATGATTCTCTGAATGAAAAAGTGCTCCCTGACAACCGTTCAGATTTTTCCTTTAATTTCCATTTATGCCTTATTGTCTTAGAATGTTGAACTGGAAATATATGTTGCAATATTGTGTGACATTATCTGTATTACTTAAGATTTTATATACCCATACATCAACCAAACATCAGATAAATCTCATGGTTGCTCTTTTTTTCTCTCTCTTCATCTTCTTTTCCAGAGCTCTGTAGGTAATAGATTCAATTTAGTCTCTGTGACAAGTTAACTTTAAGGATTTCTCACAAAACTAGGAGGGAATACATATACATTTTGGTCTGAATTATTCAGAATGTCTCCAAGTATTTTATTTTATTTTTTGCAGTTGTAGGATGGAAAAAGTAGGCTTGAATTTAATAAAATTCTTCTTGCTTTATTAAAATTGCACTAATTTGCAAATTGCAGCCTAATCCAGAACCTTGAGAAACATTTCAATTTAAAAGAATTTTGAGAGTGTTTAAGACAAAAGGAGCAACTTAAAACCAGATTTCAAATTGCATCAATTACTAATTCCTATTTCAAGAAGACGTTATATTTTTGATGCTTCTTGATAGCTGATGTCTAACCTGCAGAATAACCCACAAACACCATCATCCTAAACCAGTTAAAGACACAATCCTCATGTCGTGAGTACTGTGCTCATCTAACTACAACTAACTCAAAATCATTGTTTGTGGATTCCAATATACAACTCAATTAGACCAATAGGATTAAGTTTCATTGATATAAATGAAACTGCCACAGTTATTTATTTTATTTATTTGTGATCAAGATGTTCAACAGTTAAGCTACATAACAAAGACATTTTCTGACTGATCCTGCAGTCCTGGTTTCTAAATCATCATGGTTACTTTCCGAGAGGAGGCAGAATATTTTCCCCCTTAGACATCATATACTAGCACAGATGCAAAAATCAGTCTTCCAAAAATTCTGATTACTTGTGGGCAAGATTCTTGTCAGCAGTTTCAAAATCTGCAGTGGAATTAATCTTCTGCAAGATGGAGGCTATCAACTAAGCTTCTCTCCCTACCCTTCTCCCATGCTCCGCTTTAGCTTCTTGAAAAATATATGGTTGTGATAAACTAGGAAGAGACGTGAGGTGGGGAAGAGGACTGGCTGGTGCAACCGGCCATTTCCATTTTCATGCCACACTGTCAATGCAGAAGGAAGATGACACTAATTTCTCTGTTGCTCAGGTGAAAATGTGGGTGGGGGAACAAATTAAAGATCATGTACTCTTCTCTGTCTTGAACCTCCCACCATTCAGCTTCAATGGATGATGCTGGCTTCAAAAATTATGAGAGGAGGGAAAGTTTTCCCCTTATCCACTTTCTTTGCACTGTACATAACTCTGTAAAATGCCATTGTGTCTCCCCTCATCTGTCTTTTCTCTGACTAAACCGCCCAAAGGTTGTAACCATTCCTCATAAATCAGTTCCTCCTGTCACGTGCCTTTTTGATTGCCCCTTTGCAGGAAATGATCTGAAAACAACTAAATGATTGTATAGGAAGCTACTGGGCCCCAAGTCAGACCACTGGTCTATCCTGTGCTGGCTGTGCTGACTGGCACAGCTTTCCAGGGCTTCAGAGATTTTTTTTTTTCAGGACCCAACTGGAACTACTAGAGACTGAACTTTGAAACTTCAGAGAGCAACACACATCCTCCTAAATGAGCTGTGGCCCCTTTCTCTATTCAGTTAGGGAAGCCATGCTCTGTTTCATTTGTCAGTTTTAATGGAAGAAGTCTTAATGCATGAACTATCCCATGGAAGTTAGTTGAAGTTAACAGTGGTTAAATTTGGCTGGGTTGTCCACCTAGGTGTGCGGCAGTCATGAGCAGCTGGTTCTGCAAAATGATAGCTTAGGGAGGGTCAGTTTTTGCCCTCCCCCAGTAGACCATACCACATTTTTGGCTGCAAAATGAGCTACCATCTTAGCAAGGAGTGTCTTCTGCTTGCCACAGCTGGGCTAGGTGGAAGGTCTGTGGCAGGGGAGGAAGGGTTGAGGGATTGAACTAAATTTTCCAGTATGGTGTATAGACATTTGGGGGCAGTAATCACACATATCCAAAATTAATTATGGGGTTCCATGGGGTTTGGAAAACTGACAAAAGCTGGGTTCTTTTTAAGGCCCTGGGCCCACACACAATCCATGAACTGCATAATTCCCACCCTTGATATAAGATAACCATAATTTGGAAACATTCATTTTATCTGAATCTCTAATTTAATGCATAAATTCAACCAGTTTCCATATTCTTTTTTCCCCATTAGTCTGCAATATCTCTCTCAGTGCAGAAGTTAAACAACACATCTATACTATAAGGACGATGTGTATGTTGTATCCCTAAACATCAGAGAGGAAGCTGTCAGAAGACCTAGAATAATGCATTTCTCCACAGGGTCTCAAGATAGTGACACATGTACCGGAGGCACTGTAAGGGGAAAACCTGCTGCATGGAATATTGCTTCCCTCTGCATGGTCTCTGATCTCTTCAAAAACATGTGGGGGGGGGGGAGAGACTGCTGGCTGGGAAGAAGGTGGGTGAGCAGAGGAGAAGAGTAAAAAAGCATGAGTTTTTATGGAGAGAAAGACATGGATAAAATGGGAGAGAAGAATAGAATGAGCAAAGGCAAAGAGAGAATATTGTATCGGGGGAGGAGAGAGGAGGCAACTAGAAGCTTCTTAGTCCTTGCAAAAGTGCACTTTTTTTGGTTAATCATCTACACTAGTGTTAAATGTTTGTTCCACATAGCAGTAAAAACAATTCATCACTCTGCCACTGTTTCATTTCAATCTAGAGGTGGCTGGGTGGCTCCCATATCAAAGGGGCAGTGAATCTGCTCCTGGTTTGGGATAACTTTAAAAGAGCTACCTGATGTTCTGAAAGTATAGTGGGATAAGATGCAGCACCTTGAAAAGCTCCTTTAACACCTGAATTAAAATCTGGACCCATTCCCTCAACTCACTGACACGGGAACTGTTGGTTGCTACTGTTCCAATCAGCAGCCCTAACTGCACTTCCTAGTAAAGAGGTTTCTCTGAGTAAACATGATTCGGCTGCCTTGTCACTGTTCACCACCCAATTATGTTAATTCTATCCCATTCACTTCAGTGGAAAAAGATGACAGGAAAATGGGGCTTGTCCTATTTACCTAGGCCTGACTAGAACAAGACCTTGTCAAAATTCTTTACATTAAGTTTAATCCAGCTGAAGGCTGTTTCATTTTCATTTAGTGATCTTATTTTCAAGTCCTAAAACAGGGCAACTGTGGTGCCAGTGGTTTGCCCTGGGACTTTGTGGTGGCCACACAGACATCCAAAAGATCCCAAAAGACTCCCCCAAAAATGGCTGGATATTATAGTGAGTTGGGCTTCTGATGCTAGGCCAACGGGTTTTGGAGTCCTTGTTAGCATCATGGCCAAACCTTAACAGCTGTCTAGTGACATGAAAAGGTTGTACTAGTGTATTTGCATAGTGAGCCCTCCCTTACCTTGACTTCTACATGCAGGGATGTGAGGTCACAGGAAGAGTCACATCCCACTATAGTCAATGGATGCAACATGCATTCAGATGCACTGCCTTCGCCATGTGCACATCATGTCCATTGACCATAATGGGGTTGACTATAAAAAAATTTGCATTTTTTATTTTACCCAGGGGTTCTTGGAACAGAATTCCCTCATATACAGAATGTGCACTGTATTAGTGACCTTCTTGAATACTTTTGCATTGACTTTGCAGTTTGAGCTAGGAAAAGAGGTGAAGGCTAGGAATGCACTGGAGGAGTCAGTTTTTCTTTGTTGCTAATCTGCTCATGACTATTAGGGGAGGGTGAGCTAGATCATGTTTGTTCTCTTTGATTTTCTTTCTTTGCCTCTGCACTAAATAACCCTTAAGAGTCCATTTTCCATCAGCCTAGACTGGAAGGTGCAACCCAGCCCAAGAGTTCCCCATAAGTCCAGCAATGGGGACTGTATGTGATTTCCTGCTAGAGAAGTCTGGGTACAATTTTCTAGGGGTACATTTTACCGCTGGCTGTGCAGGGACACTGGACCCTGTCAGCAAAAGAGCTGGCATGATCCTTTGCTGCATCATTTACCAGCAATAAACCTTATGGTATAGAAGTAACATATGCCAGTGTCCAGCATTTAAAGAACCCTTGGATAGGCCTGGAACTACACCTGGTTCTGGCACAAGACAGCTGCCTACCTCAGGTTTCGAAAAACAAATATTTTTCATTTTGAGCAATGCAAGGCAGCTCTACAACCTATTTGAAAAAGCTCCTAAGAGAGGCAGTTCACCCTTGAGGGGACAGAAACAGATCATTTTGTGGAGAGAGAAGGGCTAACAAAAATAGCATTGGAGCTTGTACTTTGCCCACACCTGTCCAGAACCTTAACCCAGTACCATCTTGAGCTAGGAGAAGCTCTGAACAACTCAGTTCACATTTTCCTGTTGTCTATATACAACCATATATTGAAAAATGCCAAGTCTTAGGATCACAAGAACTTCTGGAAATTTTAGAAGTCCAGCAGTTTACCTCCTGGTTATATCAAAACAAAGACACAACAATTTCAATTGAATCTGGTTTAAGGCGAATCTACTCAGGGTAACATGCTAGCTGATCCTTTCCTGATACAGCATCTAATTTATAATTAGAGAAAAATATAATTTCTTCACTTGTGACTAGTTTCACTATGGTAATGCCTTGGGAGTAAGAAATGTAACATGAGTAGTGTCTCACAGCCCCCCAGTACGTCTTTGGCATAGCTTTGTAAAATGCGATGGAAGAAGGAGTAGTGAGAAGGAAGGTATGAGTGATTCCCCCAAAGCTATGAATCAAATTACTGATAGACTCAAAAGATTAACCTGGATACTCCACCTCCATGTTCACAAAGCCACATCCATTAGATCAGTGTGTCTCTCAAGAGACAAGCCCTGGCAAGACACAGAGGCATGCCCCAAAGTAAGCTATATTTTAAGCAAAGAAGGTCCTGCCTGGAGTCATATTTGTGGAAAGGTGAAGTATTTGTTCATTTATCAGTGTTTGGTTACTCTTCTGGCTGGCTTGATCTTTATTCTTTGTGCGCAGATAGAATTTCAAAAAGAACTAAATCATTCCCTTTGAAATCAGCCATAATTTGCTCAGAGGCTGAAATTTTGCTTGACTAGTTCCGGCTTGGGACCTAACATGAAAATCTGGGGACAATGTTAATTTCAGCAGCATAATAAACTGGCTTTTCCTGAACTTTGTGACCTCATTATTTCCAACTAGTTTAGTTCACTTACTCCCTCCCTTTCCTCTGTTGGAATCTAAAGTATTTTGGGCTGTTTTCATTGTTAAGTGAAATGAAGTTTTCAATGCACATTAACAAATGATTAGAGAGCTATTCCTTTTCCCTAGCAGCATCTCTCCACCTGTCTAGTACATTTCTGTACATTAAATATGAACTCATTCGGCACATATAGTTTTAACTGTTTCTAGGCATCTCCAATAGGATGTAATAAAAAATGAACATATTATATGTGATATAGATGGAACCATTTTGAGCATGCTTGTGTGTGTACACACCTTTATTGTTGACTTATGGCAACCCCATGAATTTCATCGGGTTTTCTTAGGCAAGCAATACTCAGAGGTAGTTTTGCCAGTTCCTTCCTCTGAAATACATCCAACAGCACTTGGTATTCATTGGCAGTCTCTCATCAAAGTACTAACCAGGGCTAAGCCTGCTTAGCTTCCAAAATCTAAGCCCTTTTGAGCCTACTTATATTGCCCTGAAAATAAGTGAATGGCTAAACAACATGGAAGCATGACTTTTAAGGTGTTAAACTGAGGCCCTTTTCACATGTCGGGGGGGAAATGGGCGAAAACGCCCAAAAACGGAGCTTACCTCCAGCTGGGTAAGTCCGTCACCACGTGGAGCAGCGCGAGCTCACTGCTCCACACTCCTCCGGCATTGCAGATGGCAGCTTCCGGTTGGTGGAGGCTCTCCACCAACCGGAGAAGCTCGCCAGCTGGAAGCCCGCTCCCGGCAGATCTGCAGGCATGCACTTGCGCGTGCCTGTAGATCCACTTTAGAGCTGGGCGACGGAGCGGCACGGGGCTGCACGCTCCGTGCTTTTTAAAAACCTCTAAAAAGAGGTTTTTAAAAAACACGCAGCCTGGCTAGTTCCGGCCGCTCCTGAGTGGATTCTGGTGTGAAACTACGAAAAGTAGTCCACGCCAGTCCACTCTATGGTGTAGACAACCTCCGTGAGAGGTCGCTCTACACTGTTTCCCCCCACACACATGTGAAAAGGACCTGAATATATTTTTAAAAAAATCTACTTTAAAATGGTGTCTAAATTGTGATGAAGAGTGATTCATCCATCTAGCCCAGAGATGATTAAAGGACAGCCTTCCAGATGTTGTTGGACTTCAGTTCCCACTAGCCCTACCCAACATAATCTATGCTGAGAAACACAGGGAGTTACAGTTTGGCTACATCTGTAAGACTATATGTTCCATAATCATAACCTATCCTGACATGGGTCCCACCTCGTTTTGAATTACAACTCTGACCATCCCTGAATTACATCCCTGACCTCTCCCTGACCACTGGTTGTTCTGGCTCATCCTGATGCCAAATCATCTTAAGGGACCCATACTGGGGATTCTTGATCTTTGCCCAGCACTGTATATTATGACTGATGACAGTTCCTGAACATTTGAAGCAGAAAAAAACCCAGATGTATTTCCTAGCTCTGCACCCTGAAAGGGTTGTCTTGATTCAATTAGAAATTCTGTAGAAGAACCTGGACCTTCTACAGGAAATGTACCTATATTTCTGAAGAACAATCCATCCCTATCCACAGAGATAATGCTTAAATATTATCATCAGTTTCACAGTTTACCTTGTGTTCCTGACTGCAGTTTTGGACCATCAGCAATTAGGATTCTATCCAAGAATCTGGAAATCAGTAAGGTGTCGTTGGATAATGTGATATGTTTCAAGCAGTGTCACTTTTTGAATTGGTTCTACCATGGTCCTGTCCATGGAGATTTTGTTCACATCTTTTCTCTGTCCATTTCGAATTACCCCTAAAAGCACCAATCACCACTGAAATCACAGTTGTCTACTTTTCCAAGAGGCACTGATGCTCAGCTTGTAGGTTGCAGTATTTCATAATCTTTTCCTCTCTTTGTCTTCATTTCTGCTGTACCCTCAGAATTGCCTTATCTATATCACATCTCAGCATTTTGGCTAACATCTAGTCTAGAACTGCCTTATCTATAATCCAAGCATTTTTTTTTTGTCAACTACAGTTATGTCTGACATATTATGTCGCAATTGTTGTCAGTTTGATTCTTAAAGTCTCATAATCCAATGGAATATAGAAACCACAAATTGATTCAGAAGTGCATGGTTTGGTTCAAGATACTAGAAGAATTGCCTCTTTCCACACAATCCTTCCAGCTTCCTAAAATCAGAAACAGAGGCCCTTCTTTATGTCTTACCAAAGGTAGGGTTGATAGCAACAATGGATAGGACTCATTATCTTTCGATAGTTAGTAATTACATTTTCATTCCAGAAGAATTTTGGCTGGTATCACTGCTTTATCTGTGGTATCTACCTTTGTTTTATTTTGTATGTGTATAGTGAAACTGTGATTTAAAAGTATGAATAAAAATTGGCCCAGATACTATAAAGACTGAAAAAAAAAATCGGAGAGATAGAGAGAGGTGATGATCAACAGACAATAGACAAAGGACCTGAGGAATGCTTGGAAAAATGGCAGAGAAGGAGGTAAAGATGATTGTCAAGAAGAGAAAATATATCAAGGATATCTCAAATGCTTTGCAGGAAAATACACTTCTGAAGAGAACTTAACAGAAGAAAAGGAGATTTTGCAATGAATGGAGGCTGTTTCCAGCATGACAAGCAACATGTGGGAGGTGAGAAGAGGAGAGGAGAGGAGAGAGCATAATAGTAGATGAGCAACATCTACCCTTTCTCAATGAATATCTATCCAGCTAAGCATCTAGCTGGCTTTCTCCCATCTCCTTTCCATCTAGGAGCATCATAGGATGTATTCTATGAATATCTAGCTTATGAACAGTCAATCAGATGAAATAAAGTCTGGTAGCCAACAATTTTGATGCAACAGAAAATATCACAGAATTTCTCAATCATTCTTTACTCTAACTCTCTCTCCCCCTCCGTCTTTTTCCCTGCAGTGGACATTTCAGAGTCAAGCCACAACAACTGAGAAAGCCCTGTTGTAGGCAGGAGGTCTGTAGTCAGCGGAAGCTGAAGGTGGATCTCTTAGGGAATACGGCTGGCTCATGTGAAAGCATTGTAAAAATTAAAACCAACCTCCTGAACTGGATTTGAAAATAGCTTCACAATTCATAGTAGTACAGGGGGACATAGCAACCTTTCATACATAATATATTGCGGTGTTGCATCCTGCTGTACCCCCTTATCTTGCACATGAAGTACTAAGCTACAGAATCAAGTCATTAGGTATTTACTCTGTTTGCTGCCATATAAGACTCACTTTTTTTTCCTGAAAATTACTGTTTGAAAATGGGGTGCATCTTATACGTATTTGTGTATAATACATATAGTATAGTACGTATAGTATTTGCTGGCATATAAATGGGATGTGTCTTATATATACTGCCAAATACAGGACTTATTTATTCATATTAGATATTTGTTTATGAACTCTCTGCTCACCAAAGACCCTGAGGCGATGTACAACAGCAAAAAATTAAAATGTTGTTTAAAGGCAAGTCAAAACATTTCTAAAATAAAGGCTTTTTAAAAAAAGAAAAAAACCCATACCATTGAAACTGTCATAAAACTCACTCCATGTTTTAATGACCAAAGGCTGTGTTAAACAGTGTCATCTTGGCTGTCTGCCGGAAGTTCAAGAAGGATGGAACCAGCCTTACTTCCCTTGAGAGGGAGTTTCACAGTCTGGCTGCCACAGAAGAGAAATCCCTGCCACACAGTCTCACCAGCCTAGCCTATCTGGGTAGTTTTATCCCCCAGAAAGTTTAAGTTAATTTTTTTAATAAGTTGATTTACAACAAATCTACATTTGGATAAAATCTTTCATAACAATTTACTTTTGCTGTCATTACAAAAGCTAGCCTTTCATTAACTAATTTAGCAGTGCATCCACATTCCTGTGTGATTTGCATCACAGCACAATCTTAAATATGTTTTCTCAGAAGTAATTCTCATTGCATTCCAGAGAGGTTATGTCTAGGTAAAGGGGTATAGGGGTGTGGTCTTCTATTGTCATGAAACAGTAGTAACCTTGGAAGTAATATTTTATGGATTTATTTAATTTATCTCTTACATTTCTTTCCTCCAAAAATAGATGTCAGGGCAGGAAGGTGTG
Organism: Cyclura pinguis; assembly: GCA_030412105.1. Classification (NCBI taxonomy): domain Eukaryota; kingdom Metazoa; phylum Chordata; class Lepidosauria; order Squamata; family Iguanidae; genus Cyclura; species Cyclura pinguis. Next base: position 334,641,463 of record CM059599.1, read on the forward strand.
AATGGCACAAACCATAGCAGAATTTGAGTAGTTGTGATTCAGTGTGGCTTGAACAACAGAATGCCGGGGGGTAGGAAACTGGAGAAGTATTTCATTCATCTCTAGATCTAACTGCTGCCAGAAAGGTCATGCTAAGGAGAGGTGTGGTGGGAAAACTTTGTAGAAGATAGACTTATTCCAAGTGTAGAGATATGGGAATTTGAAATGCCCTACTTTCCTTGGATTGAAGTTCTGCATACAGTTTTGCGTCAAAAAAAAAAACTTTTACGATCACCAACACATTTTGACCCCTTCCCCACCACCAACTAACTCCCAAAAGTACAAAACTGAAGGTGAGCTCTGGTTCACATTCAAGAATGAACTCAATCAGGTCAGAGTACTTCAGTTGCTGAACAGCAATCAATTAATTTATCATTAATCAGATAATTTTTGGTTTCTTGAATAATATGAAGTGAAAAGTAGAAATAACTTGCAGTATCATTTTCAGGAACCATCTCTCAGCTTTATAAACTAATCCTTCTCTAATGGCCCTTTTTAATATAATTTATAGGTTCATCATTACCCTTTTTGTATTAGTAATTATTTCTAAAATACCAGAGAACCATCTTTTTCTCCAAGGTTCTTCTGTGTGCCTGATTTACTGCTAGTCTCATGTTGGACTTTGTCTTTCTGAGGTTTGACATTTCAAAATATTTATAGCTCTTTTACATTAATGCCTTTCTCATGAATCTGAAGGTGACCGTTATTTCTTTCATCTTGCTGCAATTAAATGGATCAACTTTGGCTTTATTATTTCCACTATTTATCTGTGCAGCACATTAAAAAATTCAAATTAGAAAATGACATCGTTCATTGTGTGAACTAGAACAATTGCCTATTTCCTAAAAAACACAAGCCACCCTTGATGCATTGGCTAAGAAACTGTTCCAAGTGAAAGCGCAAAATCTTTAATATTTTATTGATCAGATCTAAACCTTCTGCCCAAAGTGGCAATTAAATTTCAATTAAACTGACTGAAAGCATCATATTAAATTTCAGCACTTTACGAGCTATCAGATAATGCTGCAGGACAAATCTTTAGTATGATCACACTCTTTTCAAATTATATTATCCTGTTCATTCACAATAAAAGTGACAGTTTTAGGTATACTTTCAATATTTCTTGAATATAAGCCCTCTAATGAACACATTTTATTGCCTTTAAATCAATTATTATTGGATATTTTAATAAAGTGAATTGAGCACTTTGTTTTACACACTGCTTAGAAGTTATTATATTTTGCAGACAGCACAGCAAAGGGCTGTATCGAGATGATAGAAATATCCAAATACCTAACACTGCATTATAAATTTAATCAGCTGCTTACAATGGCAAATATGCTGCCTTGCATTTCACTGCACTTTCGAATGCAATATATTAATTAATAATGGATTAACTCTTCAAGATTTGGATCCTGAGCTTTCCAATACACCTCTTGCATTAATGAGATAAGGTTAAGATAATATAACCAAATTACTGAAATAAAACACCGAAGAGGCTTTAAAGATATTATTGCATATTAAGTCTCACACTTTATTACTGTATCAACCTTCAGTCCCATGGCTATGTGCAGTGGATCAGCATTTAACCTATTCTAACAAAGAGAGAGCTGGAGAAGGAAGGTGCTGTACAATTAAATGCATACTTCAGGTCAAATATATACACATATACACATCTCTCCACAGTCAGTGAGGCCAACTACAAATACAGTCAAGAAGGATAATCCTCCACTGAAAAAGACAGTACTTTACTACATTCAGAAACAAAATACACAGCATGCTGAGAGCATGCTTGGATGTTAAAGCTGATGAACTAAAAACAAGAGGACACACACACACACACACACACACACGGGGAGAGAGAGAGAGAGAGAGAAAGGAACAATATTTCTTAGCAACATTTTTCTAATTAGTATGATCTTACATGGCAAGTGTTATATTCTACCCTTGTCCATTATATGATCTTGAGAAACACAACAGTCTATTTACCCATGTGCTGACAAATGCTATGGTAAAGCGGCAGGGGGCACTGAAAAAGAATGCCAGAGCAGGTAATGATAAGCAATGTCTAGCTAACCTAGGAGTCTTCCCTGTTCCTTTCAAATATTTTTGTTCATTTCCCTTTGTCCTTTTTAAAGTACCACCAAATAAAGAAACAAACACACTCCTTTTTTGCAGAGAGGAAGAGAGAAGCAGTGGACATAAATAAGAATCCACGCTGTACTGTTTCTTGCTGCTGTCACTTTAACCAGAAAAGAATTGGAAACGAAGGGTGTATATTTTGTTGATAACAATCACAGCATTTCAAAGATAAGATTACCTTGTATGAATAAGTATGTTTTGTTCTCTGTATCAGTAAACATCTCCTTCTCACTTCCACTATATTTCACCCTTGGGAACAGAGTTTTAAAAAAAATGCATTTCAAAGAACAGGAGAAGGGACTCTTCAACCTAGTTATGCTGTACAACATAATTGGTTACAGCTAAGGGCATTTTCACACATGACACTAAAAGCGCTTCTTGCCTCTTCCACATCTGAAATCAAAATGTAAAACCTATCCAGGAAAAACTGAAAATTTCAGGTCTTCTCTCTGTCCCACATTAATTAAATTTTGCAAGTGGGCAAGAATTGTGCAGTTACGTTTCAGCAGTAATGACAGTCTTAGGTGTGAAAATCTCTTACTCAAACATCACATTTTAGGAAACCAGGCTGATAAAATCTTAGAACTAAAGTCTTATCATTCGTTCCCCTTGATTTCAATAGAATTCCACTCAAACTAGCAATTCATACTTAAAGAAGCAAGCTACTTTGCCTGTATTGCCAGTGTGTCCTGCATTTGTGGGCAGGGGGGAAATCTCTTTGATAATGCTTTACTTAGAGATATTGTTGTCCTCGCTGAAAAGCTCTTGTGCATTTTCAGAGATCAGAGATCATTGCAAGCAAGAGCTGTTCGGGGTTTCTTTATCGTGGGAGATTAAGGGACTTTCTGCACACACAGGCCCTTTCAGCACCTTACCTTCTTCCGGCACTGGGGCGCAGGGATCGCGCGAGCAGCCTCCATCAAGAGGCTGTCACATCCCTACTGCTTCAGCTCCGCAAAAGCTGTCTGCTCTTGCAAGAGCCCGCCTCTTCCTTCCGCAGCGCAGCCTTGGATTGCCAGGCTGCGCTGGGGCAGGAAGCGTGACCGGCGTGGCTCTGGAGGCTCTGTATGCCACATAAGTGCACATGGGGCCCGGGAGCAATGCGTGATCGCGCACCATTTTCGGCTTCTAGCCAAAAATGAAAAGGTGCGTGATCAGCGCCTGCCGGCCCCTGGAGCATCATGCGATTGTGAGTGCGTCGTGCAGATCGCTCCTCACAATCGCACGACACTCCACGCACCCTTTCGCATGGAAAATGCCATGCAGAAAGGACCACAGTTATCGTGCTTTTATTCCACTTTCAACATCCTGTGGAATTCTGGGGTTTGTAATTTGCTGAGGCCAAATAGCTCTCTGACTGAAAATTCTAAATACCCCTCCCTAAATTGCAAACCCCAGGATTTTATAGGATGTTGAAAGTGGAATAGTAGCACTATAACAGTGTAGTGCAGAAAGCCCTAAGCACTCAGAGTGTTGTTAGGCCAGGAATGGGCATGTTCCAGGGCTTGAAGGTCAGTTTTCAGATCTAGGACCCAACAAAGGTAGTACCATCCCGCCAAAAAAAAAAAAAGAAAGTGAAAGTGACCAGGCCATTTGTATGGTACAGAAATACACAAATATAGCACTATGATTATACCCACGTTCTGTGTAATCCTAGGGTTTGTAGCTTTGAGACACTCTATTGCTCTTCAGCTGAGATTTCTAAATGCCCCTTCCAAAATTGCAGATCCCAGAATTTCATAGGATGGAACCATGGAATTGAAGAGCAATCATAGTGCTATAAATGTGCTGTGTAAAAGGGCCCAAAAGTCTATTTCTGGTTTAGTAAACAATGACAAAGTGAGTCTCAAGCAGCAGAAACTAAACGTTTGGTTGTGGTGTCCATGAGGTGTCCAAGGACCTTGGAAAGCCCCTTGTATTCACAGGTTGGTCTTTGCCCCCCCCCCCCATTCTTTCAGGGCAAGAGATTAGTTGATATTAGCCATCTTTATCACTTTATTCCAGAAGCAGCTGAGGAGAATTATATTCTTAGTTCAGATAGGAAAAGGGATGTGCATACCCTCCAGCATTGATCACAGTCGCATAAGGATGTGGGGGCAGGGGGGGGATTCGCCCTGGGCTGCAATGTTTTCGCGGTGTCCTGGCCTGTAGCTGTAGCCCCACCCCTGCGCCCACACCCCCTCCACACACTCCAAGTTCCACCACTGATTTCACAGATGAAAACTGAAACACATATGGCCAAGCAACATCAGAGTTTGGTCAAGGTGAGAAAGGATGTTAATGGAGAAAAACACACAGACTAGGAGAGGCTGTAGCAGTTTGCTTTTGCCAGAGTCTAGTGACAAGGGCAGAATTCTGCCCCCTCTGCACCCCTCCTCTCCACCCCCCTGCTGAGTCAATTGAGTGCAAACTACTTTTGCACTTTGAACTCAGTTTGCATCAACTGAAAGAAGCTGAGGACAAAGGAGGAAAGTGCAACTGGGACATTTTAAAAGTGTGTGAAAAAGAGTGACAACAGAGGTTTAATTGGAATTGTCCCTGCCATATCAGGACAGTTGGTGGGTAGGAATGTGCCAAAGGCACTCACTGTCTTTGTCCTGCTTCCTTTCTTTCTGGCATCACAGCTCTTATAAACCTGACAGTGGACACCAGAATCCCACAGAGTGTTGCAGGGGATTCTGGCCAGCATTTTCAGTGAGTGGAGGGGCTTCCTTACTTCTAGAAAACCAACAAACAAAAGTGTAAGGCAACTCTGAGCCATGAACATTTTTCTGAATGTTAATCAATAAGACAAACTATGAAAAATTCCAGAGAGCTATTAATTACACCAATCCCAATTTGCCCATAAAAATAAATCTAGTTGTTATTCAAATATATCTACTGAATTATTTTAATTTGTGAGTTTCATTAGACTAGTGAGAGGACAGGCAAAACCCCAACCTCAAAACTCTAATATTTTTTATGACAGTGAGAATATAGGAAAAAACTCAGAGTTGTCTTGCTACTCTTTAGACTATGGCCCTTTCTGGAGTGTCCTCCCAAAGTGGCATGGGGATAGGAGAGGAAAGGGACTGCAATGACACTTCTGCATGATGTCATCGTAGTCCTGCTCCTCTCCCATCCCCAGGCAGCATGATTGCAGATTAAATCATTGATGAGTTTTTCCTGTCAATGACATGTGATCACGCCAGCATCCCGCACTTACCTGTCCTGTGGAAGGGCAGGAAGCGCGATGGTGGTGCTTCCTGCCCCAGCACAGCCTGAGAAAGTACCTGGCTGTGTTGCAGAAGGAAGAGGCATGTCCATCATGCTCCCTTCCACAGGGAAGCACTCCCATCTCACTCCCTTCCTGGCAGAGCGGCTGCCAGAATTGCCACTGGAGGACCACACAAGAAGGTAGGATGCGGAAAGTGCCTATGGCACTGTTCAATGACCAAGGCCATTTGCAGAGCCAGCCTTGACATTAGACAGAATGAAGCAACTGCTTCAAGCAGGTGATGATGGGGGTAATGGAAGCAGCTTTCTGGCTGAACCCTCTGCCTCCTGCTGCAATTAGAGGACAGCAGAACACACAATCACCTCTCCATGTCCCCCAAACTAAATTACCCCTTCAGGTGTGGAGGTATCTAGCTTGCCATCACTGGTGCTCATGTACAATTTGAGGGCATCTTTTTGTGGGTGTATGTGAACTGGGAAGGAAACACCATCTACTTCTTTGCCTTGGGGAGCAAAATGGCTTCAGCAAATTCTGTCCATGTGAATGTTCCATAATAATCCCCTTCCTGTAAATTCCCAGAGGCCTTCTGAAATTGTCATTGGGTGCCACTGAGATCAACGGAGCATATTTCTAAGCAAATATGTATAGGATTGGGATATTAATAAGAAAAAGTGAACTGAGAGCAACATCGGTCTTCCTGCAATTATGCATCTCTGGTGAATATGCAAGTTTTCTTGCTTTTACCAAAGTGAATGATGACTACTGGTTTTGTATCTGTTTGTGAATTCACTGTTTTTCAACAAAATGCATCAAAGAAAAAAACAAACACTGGTCCGGAGTCCCACAGTACAGAATGCCATACATCACATTCTCCATAAACTAGAGAATATATATCTAGGAAAGCCTATCTAAAATGAGATGCAGCATTAGCAATATGGAAGGCCTCAGCCAGGTAGGCAATAAAAGGAGATATACTATAGTTCCTGACATCAGATTGTTTCAAGCTTAATTTCAGTAAAGTAATAAGGTCAGGGAGAGAAATGCACAGCGATGCACAGATTGATTGTAAGACCTGGAAAAGATGGAATTCTCTGTAGATTTAAACTATTTTTGGGTTTCCTTGGAGGAAAAGAGATGTACACAGACCGTAATCTCTACAGATTTGTAAACCTAACCGTGCAGTATGTTTAAACAGAGGAATAATCATATTTATTGCCATAGTTTAAATTGACCATAGGTTTTCTTCCCCTTCTTAAAATAAGTAAAGGTAATATTGGATAGATTAAAAGACTGTGTGTGACAGAGACAGACTATACCTGTGTGTTTGGCATAGTGCATTCTGCAAACATACCCATATTTACTGACATTAGAAGAATCTTCCCCTCAAGTCTGCAGTTGGAATGCCCAAGCACTCGTAAAGAGTTGGTTGTCCCAATATGTTTTCTATCATTGCTGAAAATCCTCTGTTGCCAATTCATGTTGCAGCAATGTGCTGTTGCTTATCCTACCCTGGAAAATGATGCAGAAGTTTCAGCTCATCACAATGGTGCAGAAGTTTCAGCTCAGAAGTGAAACTTCACTTCTGACAACAACCAATGGTCATCTGGAATAGATGGCACCAATTTTGGCCCTTGTGCTCTTGCTGTCTGTTTGCATCTGAGTCCAGTTCAAGACACTGGCGATCTTCAGAGCTGTAGGTATGTTGATGATGTATGGCGTATAACTCATACATAATCTGGATTCATTATTGAGTTGGCCAGGTTTGCAAATAGTATCAAATTATCCATTATCTACTCTGACAACATTTTTGCAAGATCTAATAATGTAATCTAGACCATCAGAGGTTCATCCATCTACCCTTCTTCCAATGCATTATAGGTTATCATCTGCCAACAGTGCCCTTTACAGTCTCTATACCCTGATGGCCAATGGCTCAAATGTCAGTGGGACACCAAATCCACTCCAGGTTTTAGTCTGAATTTAAAGAGCTATCCAAAGTGCTTAACCCTATACCCTAAACAGGTTAAGCATCTTGAACAACTCCTTTAAAATTTGGAGTAATCCCTGAAATAGGTTCACTGCCCCATGGAAGCTGCCAACTGCCATTAATTCTGTTGCAAGAGTGGAAATCATGTCATGCTCCAGATGTTTAAGGATTACATCATGTCATGTTGCAGATGTTGCAGGATTACAACTCTTAGCATTCCTCACCATTGTCTAGGACTGAAGAGAATCACAATTCAGTAATATCAGAAGAGCTGCCTGATTCCCATCCTTGTTCAACACAAAGACAAATTTGACATCAGAAATAGCAATATTGAAAAAAACAGTAGAAAACACTGCAGTCTGCCAGAACACTATGACTACACTTAATGTATCCAGCCTTGTTCAAAAGAACTTCAAAGTGAATCTGGAAGATGAAACCACTGCACTCCTGTTTATTATGAGGTTCAGTTCTTTCACCAGTGGCTTAAATTAAAAGAAAGGCTTCTTATCACACTGTTGCCAACATCTTGTTAATGACTTGCCAGGTACAGTGTGTGTGTGTGTGTGTGTGTGTGTGTGTGTGTGAGTAAGTCCCTTTTTTGACCAAGGGGGGCACAGAGCTTTCTCTTCCCCTTCCATTCTGTTCAAAAACTTTCCTTGCCTAGTAATTGTAAGCCCTGGGATGGGCAGCTGCTGCTACTACTCTTTCTTAACAAAGTGAAAGGGGAAGAGATGATCCAGACCATGAAGATCCAGCTGCTCTGAGTTCCTGGGGAAAAGAAAAGGCAGGGACACTCAATTTGAGAGTACATCTTCATTTCTCCTCTCCCACAACTAAGCTGCAATCAGATGCTTTTCTAGGGTCTGAACCACTCCCCAACCCCACAGATAAGTGACAGCAGCAACAGCTCCTCCCAGGACTTGACAGCTGCTGGGTATTTGGCAGCTGTGGAACTGCATGTGTAGAACTAAAAACACATGTGGGAAATTGGTCTACCAATGCTCAAATGTCTGTTTTTCTATCATCAATTGCTTTTGTAAATGACCTCTGTTACTAATGTAATTATAACTTTCTGCATTTCATTTTATGCTGACCACACTGCCTACAATCCCCAATTATGTGTATAGATATCTGTAACACAGGAATATTTTTCATGCATCTGATGAAGTGGATTGATGGAAGACTCCATGCCACAGAGCTACGAGTTGTTTCCTTCTGATCCAACAAACCATGTTTGCTGGTGGAATGGGAAAGAATGGTATTCTTGTCTATCTCCCTGGCTCTCAGCTCCCTGAAAATCTGTTCCAACGTGAGCCAGGTAGTACCGGAGAAGAGGAACATGAGGACATTTCATTTCTATATTCCTTTATCTAACAAGGGCATTCGGAGCTCCTCTAAAAATGGAGAGAACTCCATTTAGGATTTTGTTCCACCAAAGGTGGGAGGAAATGATGAATCGAAAGCATAATAAATGTGGTGATCTTTAAGGCACTCTTCATTGTTTTTGCTTCAACAGACTAATAATCAAACAACAGAGATCTCCAAAAGCAACCAAAAGACAACAAAATGAACAATGACATTCAACAGCTGTGAGTATAAACTGATGCAAAATTTTAAAAAAATTCTGGAACTTCACATATACAGAACTTCAGGGAATAGTGTGGAAAAAGTTCTTAGGACTATAGTGTCTAGCTCAGTGAACATGGTAACTCAGTATGCAGTTATGGCAGGCTGGTAATGGCAGCCAGGCAGGGACAAACTGGAATCCTGATAGAATGGCAATGCTGCTATATAAACAATAAATGGGTCAGTTACAATTTGAAATAAGGTGTACCATTTTGGTTTTATTCAATATCTAAAAAATATTGCAAAGTTAGAAATTGTGCAGAAAGGGGAAACCAAAATGTTTGAAGGAGAGTTGACATTTCTTTTTAAAGAGTGGCAAAGGGGAACATGACAGAGATTTAATTTTAAAAGTTTGATATAGTGTGGAGAAAGGGAACAAAGGCACCATGGGTACAGCAGGGTTTCAGGAAAGCACATTCAGCTCCATATCAAGGTTCAACAACTCCTTCCAGCCTGTCAGGGATTCCAGGCAGGGAACCCTGGGAAAATGATCAGCCCACTGCAAAGATGTTGCATCATGCCCCAGCTGTGGGTAATTGCAAGGTTGCATAAGAAACTGGGGTCGTGTGCAGATGGTAGAGGGAGGTGTGCAAACCTCTACCTGATTGGTTGTAGATATGTATATAACAAAGCAACGCCAGTATGTATTTGTCTGTTGACCAAACCTGGTGCCTGGCGCAAGCTTTTGTCCGTCTGTCCTATGTTTTGTATATAACGGAACTTTGCTGCAAGATAAAGTGCCTCCTGTTTTGGAAGAAACTCCTCTGTGTGTGAGTATCCTTACTGGGGAACAAGGCTGCCGCTGTTGGCTCGCTGAACTCTGGCTTTTCCGCTGCGTTTCCGTGGGGCTGAAACTCCTATCATCCCCAACAGTGGTTATGGGCCCAGGCCCAGAGTGCACAGCATCCACAGTGCACTTGTAGTTGTTTTTCCCCTGGATACTGGGACTGTTTTTGACTGTTTGCCTGGCTCTCCGGTGCTTCGGGAGTCTGTGTTTTGGCAGAGAGACAGTTAATCTTCAGTCCGGAGCTCATCAAGGTCACTGCGGTCAGCTGCTTTGTTTGTTGAATTTTCCTTACAAAGGCAGCAGCATGGCTGAGGGAGGTTATCTGCGTTTTGAAAAGTTGACCGATGCTAATTATCAAAGCTGGCAAATTTATGTGAGAGCCGCTTTGACAAAGGAAAACTTGTGGCACGTTTTGGAAAATGAGGGACAGCCCCCAGAAGGAGCAACTGCTGCTCAAATAGCAGCGTTCAGGGTTGCTGACGAAAAAGCCAAAGCAGTTCTTTTGCTTACTTTAAGTCCTTCCCAGTTGATTCACACTGCTGCTGCGGACACAGGATATCAGCTCTGGGAGGCTCTGAAGCGTGTGCGTCAATCTTCCTCATGTTTGTCCAAAATGCTATGGACGAAAAGACTGTATAACACAAAATTATGTCCCGGAAGCTGTGTAAGAGAGCACCTCATGCTGATGAAACAGTTATTTCAAGAGGCAGCCGACAGAGGGGTAAATATACCAGAAATGCAGAAAAATTTTATTCTGCTGGGAAGCCTCACTAAGGAGTGGGACTTTTCGATGTACAGCCTCCAGGGTGTGCGTGAGGAAGAGCTGACTGTAGACTTGTTAGCCAGGAGGATTTTGGAGGAAGTCCAACGTAAGCAGTTCGATTCCAGACTGCAGTCGGAGGGGAGAACAGCCAGTCGCCAGGAGGGAGAGACAGCTCCCAAGGAGGCATCTGACTTGGAAGAAGGAGCAGTGTGCAGCTTTGCCAGACGCTGCTACAGAGTCGGCCGTCTCCAGAAGGACTGCAGAATGCCAGCGCCAAGCAGAGGGAAGAAGACAGCCCAGAAGCGGAGGGGCGTGTCGTCACAGGCTGAAGGCCATGTGTTTGTGGCAAAAGAACAGTCTGAGAGTGGTGTGTGGTTGCTAGACAGTGGTGCAACTCACCACATGGTGAACAATTTAAAGCTGTTGAGTAATGTTACAAATGCAGACATAACAGCTATTTCCCCTGCAGATGGGGCACCTAGCAAGGTGCAGAAGATGGGTACTGCACATGTACCATGTATTGGGAAATCGTTTAATAATGTATTGTGCGTGACAAATTTGCAGAACTGTATTTTGAGTGTCTCCCAACTGGCCAGTGAGGGTTACAAAGTGGTGTTTGAAGGGGAGAAATGTATAATTACTGCAAATGGTGTTTTTTGTGCAAAAGGGGTGAAAAAGCAGGGGTTGTACTACATGTTGCCCAAAGGAAAAGTGGCAAACATTAACCCTTTGTGTAACAAACCTCTACATGAAAAGTGTGTACATTACCTCCACAGAGTGATGGGTCATGCCAGCTACAAAGGTTTGCAAGAGTTGGCAAAGGTATGCCTTGGGTTACAGGTCCGAAATTGTCCTAAGTTCCTAGAGTGCTCTGTGTGCAAAAAGGTTAAGGTAAGGGTTTACCCCATTGCCAAGAAAAGCAAGTGTGTCACCCGACGGCCTTTTGAGGTTGTACATGCAGATTTGGCTGGGCCATTCAAGCCAACTGAAGGGCAAAATAGGTTTTTCCTGGTAATTGTAGACAGACACACCAGGTACTCCTATGTCTATCTGCTGAAAGAGAAGAGCCAAGCAGCAGATAAGTTCCAAGAGTGGGTGAATGCTGTTGAGAGGGAATTTCCTTTTAAAGTGGCCAGTCTTGTGTCAGATCGAGGGGGACAATTCCTGTCTAATAGCCTGCAAGCCTGGATGCGTAAGAAAGGCATAAGGCATAAAACCACCAACCCCGCATCTCCCGGGGAGGATGGTCTTGCAGAAAGAAGAATTGGGCTGTTAAAACAAATGAAGGACTGTATGATGAAGGATGCCCAAGCCCCAGCAGGACTCTGGGGAGAAGCAATAGTGACAGCAAACTACCACTTAAACAGGATGTGGTGTTCAAGTGTGAAGCAAACTCCATATTACCTATTGTATGGTAGAGCGCCAAACCTGCAGCATCTACGTGTTTGGGGTCAGTTTGCTAGTGTGTATGTTCCCCCAAGTTCCAGAAAGTCTGGAGAGGAGAAATCTAGACGGTTACGCTTTGTGGGATATGAAGGTAACAAATATAGATTTCTACACCATGCTGGCAAAATAGTGTATTCTAGGAGTGCAAACTTCGAAATCCATTCAGGATGGGATAGACTGCACTGTAACCAAGAGGTTTTGATTCCCCTGGGTAAAAGTGTGAAAAGACTGCACTGTAATCAAGAGGTTTTGGTTCCCCTGGGTAAAAGTGACAAAAGTGTTCCTGAGAATGGAGGGGCAGTGATGTCTGATGAGGAAAAGGACAGTGTCTCAGATACACTTGAAAGCTCTTAAGATGGAGGGGCGGTGATGGCTGATGATGAAGAAAAAAGTACTGAGGAAAGTACTGAGGAGGAGAAGCCAAAAATCTCACTCAACATCACACCAAAGAGTTCAACACTGCCACCTAGTGCTGAACCTGTATTTACGGTCAAGAGAGAGCCTCGCACTGAGGTCAGCACTAGTTCCAGCAGTGGTTCCAGTGAAAGTGGGTCAGGAAGTACCCAACTTGCTGAGTCAGGAAGTAAAGTTATGCTTATCCCTAAAAGATCAGGAGAAGGGTATTTTGTTGTCCCGTGTGACTGAGGCAGAAAATCTGAGTGTAGGACTACATTAGGGTATGGTATCAAAATGTGAGGAAAATGGTCCAAGATAGGATTTTGTGCTTGCGGTATTGTCCATCTGCGGATCTGCTCACAAAGGCACTTCCAGTAGTAGGCCATGAAAAGTTGGCAAGTAAACTGGGCCTTGCCACCAGAGTGTAAGGTGGAAGATTAATTGTACCCTTGAATGTATGTACTGTATGTATTATGTAACATGTATTGTATGGATTATGAAAATGTCCTACACAGTGGCCTGACCATTTTGGAGGGGATTGTCAGGGATTCCAGGCAGGTAACCCTGGGAAAACGATCAGCCCACTGCAAAGATGTTGCATCATGCCCCAGCTGTGGGTAATTGCAAGGTTGCATCAGAAACTGGGGTGGTGTGCAGATGGTAGAGGGAGGTGTGCAAACCTCTACCTGATTAGTTGTAGATATGTACAGTATTTATTTGTCTGTTGACCAAACCTGGTGCCTGGCGCAAGCTTTTGTCCGTCTGTCCTATGTTTTGTATATAACGGAACTTTGCTGCAAGATAAAGTGCCTCCTGTTTTGGAAGAAACTCCTCAGTGTGTGAGTATCCTTACTGGGGAACAAGGCTGCCGCTGTTGGCTCGCTGAACTCTGGTTTTTCCGCTGCGTTTCCGTGGGGCTGAAACACCTATCATCCCCAACACAGCCCTTCCTATGTTGCTAGATAACTTCTGCTGCAAGAAGGTCTTTCTAGGGATCTAAACTGCCAAGGACCTCAATGGATACATAAGACCATTAGCTCATTGTGAGAGCTGGTGGGAGAAGCTAAATTCCTCAAGGGCAGAGCTAAATATGAAGCTGCAAATCTCTCTGTTTCTCTGTTACCTCTTCCTTGTAGTGATGCCTAGATAGAGCTAGATCAACAGACAGACATGAGAGTCCTTCTTTCTTTCCTTGAAATGTTTGTATAACTCTTGATACCGTAAGATGCCACAGTGGCCCCATTTAAAAAGTGAATAAGGCTTTCTTGGCAAGATTTATTCAGAAAAGGTTCACCATTGTCTTCTTCTTAGGCTGAAAGAGTAGGAGTTACCCAAGATCACCCAGCGGATTTCTATGGCTGAACAGGGACCCCTGCTCACAGGAGGAAAGACCACATTAATGGTAAACCCTCTGCCTACCTTGTCCAGATCCTGTACCAAAAAGTACTTGAGCCTGGGAAACCATTTTGAACCTCTGCTTCCAAAAGCCAATGAGAGAAATTCTGGATAGTCCAAAATATAACTTCCTACCTCTTGGGAAGATCCAGCATAGTTCCTGTCTCCATTCATATGCTGCCTTTTGGCATAGTAACAGTGATAAGAAATCTCGCTACAAGAGTCTGGCTAATCATTCTTACACACTTCAAGTGCCATTACTGACATCCAGTGTTGGGAGGGATTCATTTAATCACTACATCCTCTTTTCAAATCTCTTTCTCTCTTAAAATTATCCATGAGAAAGTGATAGAAATCCAGCATAGGGAGGTAATACCTAACATACAGGAAGTCATTATTTTTTTCTTTCCATATTATCATTGTAATCTAGCAGTTCCATGCAGCTGAAAGCTTTAATGCACAGATGTGGTTCTTCTGTGCATAAGAATACTCCCATCATGTAAAAGAGAGCAAGCAATGTTACACATGAATTGCATTCTGTATGTGCTTTCTTCTCCACCATGAAATAATTAAGGAAGCCTGCACTCATTTTGCAGTGTACCTAAGCCATGTTTATTCTTCTGAGAAATTACGACACCTCATTGGCAACAGTAGTTCATGACTTGTATATGTTCTCTTTCTGAGCTGTCCCTTCTCAGCTAAGTTGCAGACCTGAAACAGGCATCAAGGTCATACAACACCATTTTCCAGGTGTTATGCATGTGGCTAAAATAAACATACAAGGAGGAGAGTGCTCCAGCTTTTCCATCTCTGTTATAACTTCCTCTCACGTTCCTTATGTGAAGAGTGACTTGGTGAATAAAAGTGTATGCTGAAGGATCAGCATATGATCAGAACACTGATTTTTTAGGGTACCAGTTTTATGGAGAACCTGCATGGATAGGAGAGGCTTTCCTTGTCAGAGAATCACGCTCCATTTGAGGAGGGTGGTAGAAGTGACATCAAAGCGGGCAGAGATGCAGCTCTCCCCTTCTTGTATCAGTACTTTGTTGTCATTGTTGTTGTGTTCCTTCAAGTAATTGTCTGACTCAGTGGAGACCCTAAGGTGAACCTATCACAGCGTTTTTGGTCTCCAGGGTCGTACTCTTAACACTCAAACCAGTGCACTGTACAAGCTCTCATGTTTCTTTTACCTTCTTCTGATACTTGACAAAGGCTAATGTATAATACTTTTGGGGAAAAAAATTGAGCTCTGAAACATGTTCCCCAAAATAGATTATAGCACAGTTCTATGCATATCTACTCACAGTTTAAGACAAAATTAATTCAATGTAGATAAGTGTGTATAGGATCATATGCATGCAGGTACACAGTGCATGGAGAAGTGTATGCCTTAATTGTTCCTATAGGGCAGCTAATTCCATTGTCTTGACTATGCCTTCTCTCTCTATTTGTTCTCATCACTTGACAGGAGTGTTGTCTTCCATGCCATTAAAATTCAGATTGTAATCTGCCAAGGGATGTTTTTTTTCTCCTGCTTATGTTTCTTTGTTCAGCTTGGTGTACATTGATGCTGGGTTTAAATTGTTCTCACCATCCCATCATTAATGAGACTTCATTCCAAAAAATAGTTTTAGGTCAGGACAATGGTCCAGAGGTCTTATTGAAATCAATGGAATTCCTTTCAAGTATGGGTGGTTTTAGATCAAAATGGCAACCATAATGTTGATGGGAAGCTACAAAATCCAGTTTCTACTGTGCAAGTCTCTGTCTCTTCCACTTCAAGCAAAGACTGATGTTGTCTATTTATTGCAAGCCATTTGACCAGTGCTTCCTCCCATTTAATCCAGTTGCAAAGTAAGGCAATTGTCTAGGCTAATCTGGGGTTTTCAAATGCAGTTTAACTCAGTGTGTCATATTTTAAATGGTTTACTTCAGCCTTTTTCCTCATAAATTACACAGTCTTATCTCTTATCATTCCACCTGTTCCGAACTAAAAGTAAGGTGTTTGTATTAGATGCTACACACACACACACACACACACACTTTAAAAGATTGGTGATAAATTAATCTGCACATTATTAATAGTCACATCCCCTAGCTATTTTGGGGAAAACATTATACTTTCCTCTATTTATATCCCATGCGTCTGTCCTCTGTCATTGTCTTCCTCTTTAATCTTGTTTGAGTGTATGGCTCATTCGTCCTTATTTTATTGACTCAATCACAGGCACACTGTCACTTTTTATAAAATGGTCACTGCAGAATCACATCAAGCAAATTCTTGATTCCTCAGTCAGTAATTTAGTGCCTTTATGGAATTGCAATTTCAGGGCTCACTGCTTGTTTTTCTAAAATGTACTTTAGGAATTAGTTGCTCCAGTCACAAATCAGTTGAATTTATGCACAGTTGTAATACAGTTTATGGCCTCATGGTACATTGCTTCAAAAACAGCAGATGTGAAATTATGATAAATATAATGAGTGTTTTTTTGCCTGATCTACTGGAGTAGAGAAGGATCTGGAGCGTGTTTACCTATCCCATACAGTACATTTAATGTCTTAGTCAGGACTCCTGACAAAGGCTGATTAATGTCCTCATCTCTTTTATTAAAGATAAGAGTAGCGCTGCAGTCAGGAGATAGAAAGCACACCATAAATCTTCGTAAAATGAGCAGTCAAATAATCACTCATCAGAAATAAAATCTACATACATTAACACTAACATTCAGCCTACCGTGTGCACAGCCATAAAAAGAAAGAAAGATTGAGACGGAAGAAGAGGAGGAGGAGGAGGAGAAGAAGAAGAAGGAAGTGGCAGCACCCACAAAAAGGGAAGGTTTTCTGGAAGTTCTAATTTGAAGAAGTCCTGTAAGTTTAACATTACCATCCTTGTAACCTGGATGCAATAGCTGGCATTTGAAAGCACATGTGAAAGGAGCAGATGCCTCATCATTACATTAAAAGCATGAAGCAGGCAACAATTAAGCGATTCACTGGAAAGACATAATGCTGATCTATGCTAGCAATTAATCATGGAATACATTAGACAATGATGGGTGACCTACAAATTTTTGACAAAATAATTTTTCATCATGTTGGCGATTTCTTAGCCTAATATGCCTGCAAGGCACAGAGTCCAAACCTGTCATTTATTCCATCTCTCCTTGACAGGCGGCAACCTGTCTTCCAGACAAAATGAACATTATCTGTGCTCACTAGACATTTAGTGCAGGGCTTAGCTTATGACTAATGATAATAGGCAGACAGAAATGTTAGAGTCTGAAATAATGTTCTCTTTGTTAAAGAAATTTCTTGAGGTAGATTTTTTTCCCCAAGACACAGAAAGATAAAAACTATTTTTCCCATGACTTTTTAAAAATATTACACACCTTTTAAAAAATACACTCTTTAAAAAAAAAACCTCCCTAAAAAAGAAGTCATATGGTTTTCAGTTAATATATCATTAGAATCTGTGCCTCAGATGACATCCACAGGAGAAGAGTCAGTTGTAAAAAGAATGGCACCAGTTCCTAAGTTCCTAGAGTTTGTAATCTGCATGACTAGCTGAAGAGTTTGTGGGATCAAAGGCAAAATCCTGGCTGTGACCATCTTCAGATCATAAATGACGATAGCAAGTCAATAAAAGTTCTTGGGGCTTTGCCAGGTCCTAAAGCACATACAAAATGCAAGCAAAGGAAATACCACATTAACTGTGTGTGTGTGTGTGTGTGTGTGTGTGTGTGTGTGTCTGCATGGTTCTGTTTATGTGAAAGAGCAGGGAGGAAACCTTTCAAGAAAAAGTGCCAGCCTCCGAGAGAGAGCCCAGCCTCCTGCTTTGCATATCCCCGGGGCATATTCATGCCCACTAAGAATACATTTTTAAAGCAACCTGTTTCTATTTCATTTTAGAGTCTGGGAATGGGAGACAGTTAAAATGTATTTTCATTGCTGTAGACTGTTTGCCGTGACATTTCATTAATTTGAATTTGAGGGGAGTTCTGCATAGCATGCTCAGGTTAGTGGTGGCGATCTTTAATTATCAGGATATTCTGAGCAGGTTAAGCAAGGGAGTAGCACTGGGCAAGCAGGTGGCGGGGGAGGACAAAGGAAGCAGCAGAAAAGCTTATTCCAGACACCCTGGAACAAAAAGGTGCCTGGCTGGCATATTGCTACTAGTGTGATCTTGAAACCAGAAGCCTGCAATTTAAGGTAGAGAAGAGATTATATCAAACTGCACCAAAATGGATGGTTGATAAACATATAGGACAACTAAGAGACTCTGGAGAAAGACAGCTGTAAGGCAACAGAAGGTTAAGTGGTAGCCTTCCAGATGGTGTTAGACTGTCACTCCCATCACCCCTAGTCAGCTTAGCCAGTGCTAAGGGATCCTGGGAGCAGCAGTCCAGCAATATCCAGAAAGCCAAATATTGCCTGCTAATAAGGTGTTAGGGTGAGACTCCAAATCTTACAGAAGAACTTAGGATCAAAGGAGAAATTGCGATGGCTACTCTTACCAGACTGCAGATGTGCTTCTGTCATTCAAGTAGTCTCTGGCTCAGTAAAACTGGGACATCTATTTATTTTATGCTGTCCTGAGTTGAGTGTTGGAGGTACCATTCTGCACTTGTTTGCATCTATTTGCAACACCAGTTCCAGGTGATGCTGGAGGATTATTGCTCTGTCCCTTAGCAGTTATAGTTGGGGTTCCATAGAGCTCTGATTTCTTTTGTTGTGCTACTTAACATCTAGGTGCATACATAAATTTTGAAGTGCCAACTATCTGCAGTGCAATAGCCAACCTCTTTTTAAAAACCTCCCAAGAAGGAGGTTCCAACACCCTTCAAGGAAATCCACTGTCAAACAGCTCTTGCTGTCAAAAACTTTTTCCTAATGCTAGGTGGAATTTCTTTTCTTGTAGTGTGAATCCATTGGTTTGTGTTCTACTCTCTGTGACAGCAGAAAACAAGCCCATTCCATCCTCTACATGACACCCCTTTGGATATTTAAATATGTCTATCACATCACCACATCAATACTGATTCTATCTGTAGAGAGAGGGTCTTGTTAGTATTGCTCTAACTAGATACCCCAATATATTGCATGTGTGGTTGCCTTTAGAAATTTTGGTGCAGCAACACTAGGACAAGTTAGCATGATAACACTATGACAATGCTTTATCATCTGCACTGGATTCTCATCTATATGCGGGCACAATTCAAAGCACTGGTCTAAATTCTTAAACAGCCTGGGCTCTGGTTACCTAAGGATTGCATCTTCTGCAAATGCACCATAAAATGTTAAGATGCTCCTGGAGATCTTTCTTCTTAGATACCTCTGCCAAATGAAATGTGCATGATGACTAACTGAGAGAGAGTCTTCTCAGTTGTGGTACCCTAATTGTGGAAGACTCTCTCCAGAGAGGGTCACCCTATGCCTACACTTTGATTTCTTCAGTGCCACACAAAGACTGTGGACTAAATCCAGTTGTTAGTCCTCACTTAAATCCAATTACTATCCCAACTAGAGTAGGTTCATGGAATCAATTGCTGAACAATCTGTCAAAATTTAAGTAAATGTTATTGGAGAGAGCCAGCATGGTGTAATGGTTTGAGCATTGAATTACAACCCTGGAGCCCTGGTGGCGCAGTGGTTAAATCCTGGTACTGCAGCCACAAGGTTGTAAGTTCGATCCTGCTGGGCTCCAGGTTGACTCAGCCTTCCATCCTTCCACAGGTCAGTAAAATGAGTACCCAGCTTGTTGGAGACAATTAGCTAAACACATTGTAAATCGCTTAGAAAGCACTTAGTTGATAAGCACTGTAGAAATACACATACTGTTGCTATTGGAGACCAGGGTTCAATTTTCCATTCAGCCATGGAAACCCATTGGGTGACCTTGTGTGTATCACAGACTCTCAGTCCCAGAAAATCCTGTGATAGGTTCACCACAGGGTTACCATAAGTCAGAAATGACTTCAAGGCACACAACAACAACAACAACAACAACAACAACCAAGTTTAGAACTAGAAAGTATATTTAGACTAATGTCTTACAGACCTTTTGATGATGATCGAATGATGTTAGTGCTGTGGGTCTAGCTATAGGGACATAGCTAGATACTTCTCCAAAACCATGCCAGTTCTCCAAAAGCCAATAAAGGGCAATATTGTGGATGATGCGGTAGGTAAAAATTAGTTTGAGGGGGTGAAAGGAAAGACATTGCTAAGGTTCACCTGACAGAATTTTATACTACTTCTTCTTGTCTCAATATCTGTTTACATTAAAGATACAGGAGCCCTGTGGCCATATTCAACCTGCCAATCCTAGTTTGATATTTTATATTATTTAGAAATGTTCATTGCTCCTAATTGTTTAGAATATATATATATATACACACACACACAAAAAAACCCAAAATAATATTACCAAGTAATACAATATAAAATACAATTAACTAAAACATTTAGTATTAGATGTTTAAAAACAGTAACTATTTTTAAAAATCAAATCAATAAAATAAAGATCAGCATCCATTAATTTAAAGACTGGAACATCCAAGTTTTTAAGATCTATTTAAAAATAGTCAGAGTGATTTGATTACATTGATTCTGTACTCTGCTGCATTTTAATGCTGTTTTTAGAATTTATGATTTTATCTTTTTTATGTAACTGTTTTACTTTTATTGGTAACCACCCAGAGATTGTTCATTGTTGAGCAACATCCACCTTGCAACCAAATAAGATAAGTAAAATTTCCTTTATCCCATTTTGATCAATATTCTCTTACAGTATTACAAAGGGGGTTATACTGGTCTTACAGTAATCTTCACATTTCACAAGCTGCTTTCTTGTTCATGTTCTTTGTATTTATCCATTTCTTTGTTTTACATGGCATGAGCCAGATCCAATACTGAGATTCCACTGATAGACAACAGAATGCAGTGGAGGTCTCTCTTTTCCATGACAATCACTTTTGCAGCCCAAAAGCTGCCCCAGGGAAACCATCCAGAGATGCTTTTCAGAATGCTCCAAGCATTGCAAGGTGAAAGGAAAGGACTAGCATCACATTGGATTTAGGTCCCCCATTCCAGGGACTTGTTCCTTTTGAAAATCTATCTCTGCATATATATTATAAATGCTCAGAATATTTGAGAAATAAAACCAAAGAGCAATATTGGGTTGGATACAGGGTCTGTTTTTTTGCTTTCAGACTCCACTCATAGAAATTGTTCCTACCCAATATGTAATTATCACCTTTTCCTCCCCTTCCACCCTAGCTCACTTCATTCACCAGAGTCCCTTGAATCTCTGAAGGGAGCTGTCATGGGGAGAAAGGGGCATGGAAATCCATTTGTGTAGTCTGGCTGGATGCTCATAAAGGTGTGCGCAACCCACTGATTCCATTTAGAAAGTTACGTGCCATGCAAGCCATGCTGAGAAGTTCTTTGAGGTATCCTCTTCAGTTTCTGTTGGGCCAATATCGACTCAAATTCCTCATAATGGTTTTGCTTAAGTTTGATTATAGTCTTAAGTAGGAACAGGGGAAAATTTGCCATCCAGATGTTTGGGACTAAAATCCTTACAATGCTTTTCCATTGGCCACATTGGTTCAGCAGAGTTGAGGGGGGACATCTTTTGGATTACAGCTCCCAGAATTTCTCAGCCATCTTGGATTCTGTGAGTAGTAGTCCAAAGAGTAACTTTTTAAAGCTGTGTGGTTGGGGCTAATGGCAGATGTAGGCCAAGCTATCTGGAAGGCCAAAGTTTCTCCATTCCTCTTTTTGTGTGAAAGAATCCTTTGGACACAGTCTTATGGCCACTTACATGAAACTCAGTAGGAGTTACTTTGGAGAAAATATGTCTAGGATTGCACTGTAAATTGGCTTCATTCATTTTGCTCAACAGATCTTAACAGATTCACTGCCAGGTATTCTGCATTTCTATCAATTTGTTTAGTTTCTACAGACTGGAAATTGGTTTTGTAGAACATAAGTTTCAGGAAACTTAATTTTATAGAACTTAAACTCTAAGAATAGAAGACAAACACAAACTGTGGTGTAATCCTGTGCACGCAAAGCTAAGAGCAGCTTTGACTCCTTCTATATATTCAATACCTGGAACATGCTGAAAGAGCAAGAGCTACTCATCTGACAGCAATGTGTGCACAGACGGCACACACTTGTCATCACATTGGCAATGAGAGCAAATCAAGGACATCCTTCAGACAATGAAATAGCTAAAGTGGCTATGGGCCAGTAATGTCATAAAACATGAACCTGTGGAACATGAGCTGTCACTTATTTCATACCAATTTGCATCCTTATTTATTTATTTATCTTGCTGAAACCCAGCACAACAGAAACAATAAGAGGAAGATTCAACTGGCAGAGGTCTCACCTCCATTTTGTATAATTTGATGCTTAAAAGCTTACACATAAAACATGTAAATATATGCAGACCTGAGAGTAGGCCCTCAGTATGGAAATTACAGAGAAGAACTGAGGAAACCACAGGCCATAAACAAGAACACTGCAATGGCTATAAATATTTAGGAATGCTCTGGAAATAAGCAGTCTCCTTGGGCAAATTCAGTTCTCGATATTCAGGAAGACACTACTTATTCTGCCATCTGAGAGGGTTTCTATCAGGGCACCTGACTGGAGAAATCCTTATACTTATCTCACAATTTCTGTGTTCTGTAAGACACTGGAACCAACAGATTTCTTTCTTCTGTTTATGCACACACATGGAGTTTTAGACTTTTGTCAGCTGCAATTTTGAACGGAGAGTCTTTTTCAAGCCACTGCCCTTTGCTATCCATTAAACACCACTGTGAAGGAACACAGTTATGTTCTCCCTAAGTACTAATTTTCTTTGGCAGCCGAAGGTGAGAGGAAAGAGGTGACATGTAAATACCAAA
The DNA here is from genome assembly GCA_030412105.1 of Cyclura pinguis. Lineage (NCBI taxonomy): Eukaryota > Metazoa > Chordata > Lepidosauria > Squamata > Iguanidae > Cyclura > Cyclura pinguis. Next base: position 334,664,185 of record CM059599.1, read on the forward strand.
ATTATAGCCAGTAGATGCACAGGAATAAAAAGTAGCAAAGCAAAGCACACTAAGTTCTCAAGAAAAAGTATACAAATGAATATGAAAAGGCACACTTCACTTACAAAAAAATAAATGTTAATGATATTGCTAGAGACTGTTAGCTAAGAGTTGATTACATTAACATTATTTTGTTCATTTTAGCACAATTATATGAATTACTGGCATAGATTCCATTTATTTTTTTCATAACCTAGGAACTTGTTTATATTATTCTACACTCCTGCCTCCTCCTCCCACCTCCAAAAAATCCAAATAAATATTTTGCAGTCTCATTTTTTATGCAAGGAACTACAATACAAATCATGGCAAAAGTAACAGCTCCAAGTGGAACTTGCTCCTGGCATTTTTTGGGGTTGTCTAGTTCTTGTCTAGCACATAAGAGCCTAAATCTTCCTTTTACTCCAGACTAGAGTAGACATATTGATTCCATTAGACTAACCAACAGGTTCATTTGCTACTCTCCTTCCCCTGGCAAGCAAAGACCTTTTTCATTTTGATGGTTTTTTGGTCATGAACTGGTTTCTGCAGAGAAGACTTTTAATGGGGAAATAAATTAATAAATTATAAATATTACAAATAAATAACAGTTTCTTTACATGTGATTCCCCAGCTCAGAGCCATAACCAAGGTTTTGCCAACCAGCTAAAGGGATAAATTCATCTCTGCCCTCACCTTCCAGACAAATAACTGATTTACATCATTTACTAATTTTTACAAACTATGCATGCATTGTTCCACTTGGTGAAATCCTGTGCTTTTGTTCTTAATTTTTTTATTATTTGATAATAAAAGCTTTACATAATATCCATATAACACATATAATACAAAAATGAAATGAGGATCAAATGGTTCAAGTTGTTGGATAAAAAATGGGGGAAAATCAGATTTCCAATAATTTGTAAACAAAACCCATTCCTTGCCAGATAAATTCATACCTTACAACTGTCCTGCTTTGGCAGGGAGAGTCCTGAATAACTGTCTGCTAGCCCCCTTTTTAGCTGATTTGAAAATATGCCAGTTTCTCTGCCTCCTCCCCTTTTTCAGCTGATTTGAAAATATACCAGTTTCTCTGCCTCCTCCCTCTTTAATTGCTGCAAGTTGAGTTTGAAGGGCAAAAGTAGGTAATTAGTTACTTTTAACAATTTAAAAACTGGTAAAACTTAGCATTAAATTGAATTAAAATTAAAATTAATTTAATACAAAGTTAATTTAAATTCATATTTAAAACAAATTAATTAATTCAGTTGGGGGCAGAATCTTGCCTTTCCCAGTAGGCTCAAGAAAAGACAGACTGCTGCAGTCTCTCCTAGCTTGTGTATTTTTCCTCATTAATAACTTTTGCTATCATGCCCACACTGTTATGTAGCTTCTCAACATGTGTCCAAGTTTTCATCTATGAAATGTTGGAGGGTATGTAAATTCATACTGGAAATTCCCATTACCTTTATGAACTATAAGAATTATTTAGGTTTTACAGTACAACTCTGTGCATAACTGCTGTCATGTCCACAGCAGGGCAGGCAGTAAATCACAAGCAGCATAGCTCCTACTTACAAGGCAAGAGTCAAAGATTGTCCAAACAAAAACAAAGCCCAGAGCAAATAAATCCAAAGGAGCAAGTCCAAACAGGCAGCATTCCAAAACAATCAGCACAAGGTTTCAGGACCAAAGAGACCAGTTGCTGACCCTGGGAGGAAAGGCCAGCTGGAGCCCTTTTTTATGTATGGCTGCTGTCACCACAGGTGTTCCCTCATTAGGGAACTTACTACTTAAAGGGGCCAAGCAACACAAGCTCTCCCTTTCACAACATCTCTGCTGCAAGGTAGGTGTATCAGCTATGTCTTCCTCTATTTGTTCCCCTGGCTTAGGCCCTTGTTGTTGTGTATTATCTTCCTTTGTACCAGTTTCTGGGGACACTTCAGCCTCTGGGGAAGCCTCTGCCTTGAAGTCAGAATCCTCCTCCTGGCTGCCAGGGCGAGGCAGGGCATGACAACTGCTGTGAAGTAAGTTGAATTAAGTTCAGTGGAACATGTTTCCAAGTAAAAGTATGCATAAAACTGGAGCCTGAATCCACTAGGGAACAGAACAGCTATCAGAATTCCTTCCCTTGCCAACTATTTTGGCTTGCGGAGATTTAAAGAGGAAATAAGGGACCCCCTTCCACTCAATGCTTCCTTCTGCCTTGAACAGTAGCTAGGAATTTCCCCCAAATCTCTTCATTCTAACTGCCACCACCCACTGAATTCTGAATTACCCCATACCTGAGCAGCACAGTGGGACTCTGCTCTGAGGATTGCCAATCTCTATGCTTAAGGTCCTTTCCCTTCCCACACCTCCCCCTTCTGAGTAAGAGAAATCTTATCTAAGCATGTGCCAAGGAATGATGTGGGAATGGAGAGGAAACAGAGGTTTTACAGACAAGTATTTATTTTAAGGCATGCAAGCTAACAAGAAAATAATACTCATGAAAGGCTCCCCCCCCCCTCAGGTACACTTACATTACAAGTAGTTATAACAATAGGTACATTCTCCAGATCAGCCAAACTTCCAAAATAACAAGACCTAGCGCAACTAGCTAGACTCATTCTAAGTTACTCACAGCAAGTTGGTCACTTTCTGAGATGCTCTGCAAGGGCAGGACCAGGAGATGGTCTACCCAGCATCCATGCCCTTTGTTGATGTCCCCTTTGTTCTCTCTCTACTGCATGATCTCTCAAGGATTTTTATAACTTCTCCATCGAAGCATCTCGAAGATTCTCACCTTTCTCTCCTTGATGAGTCACCTGTCTCTCGTGACCTGTGACCTAAACCTAGTAAACCTAATCCTAGCAGTTCATTAACCCTTTTATGTGCCTGAAGGGAGAACTATCTCCCTTTAGCACTGAAGGCTGGATAATGGGAATCCCCATTATCACACGGCTACAATAAATTAATTGTTTATAAATTCTTACTAAGTTATTCTAAAGGTCCTTTTCCTCCTACCAGGGAACAGCATAGCTGACTCCATATTCTGTGATAAAAGAGCTATCAACAGAGGTCAAGCTGTGTAGGATTTCCAGAAGGAACAGCACAGGTTATTAAGAGCAACTTACAACTGGGCTTTCAGATCAAGACTGGATTCACCTGTATATTATAAATAATCTGGGCCCTCATTTGTATCTACAGGTATGAAAAGGCTTTTGTATGGACAGTCAGCACATCTATCTACCTGGAGATGAGATAATTGACAGTATCCCCTCCTGACTTCCCAAAGTAAACTCAACTGAATTTCCAGTAATGGAGAAACATATTCTACGCCAGAGTTTTCCAAACTGTGTGTTGTGACACATTAGTGTGTCAGCTGCAGTGTGTAGATGCGTAGGTGGAGGGGCTGCTTCTCCCACTGCCACCGCTCCTAGGCTGAGGAAGACCCTGGCAAGGACAGCAGCAGCAGGCCAAGCTTTGATGGAAGGGCTGCCTCCACTTACTGTATTACTGTGTTGCAAAATGATGCATGTCTTAAAAGCATGTCACCAACATGAAAAGTCTGGAAAGCTCTGTTCTACATGTTAGTAGCTTGCTCACTAAGTGGTATGTGTAAGAAATGTGTTTTCTATATCACAGTGGTCTCTATGAAAAAGTTGTGCCTATCAGGCAAATGGATACTCATATTTCTCAAGTGCCCCTTACCTAGTACACATTTTAATCAAAAATTACATAATATGCCTCAAATGGGTTCCATTGCTACAACTGGAAGAAATCAAATATCAGTTTTTAAAAGTAATTAGTTATACTTACAGTTCTATGTCCCCAGCACTTAAGTTACTGTTACAATTCTTCTTTGTTTTTTTTAAAAAATAAAGATTTATTGTCTTGTTATTGCATTGAAACTGAAGCATTTACTTCTATTTGCTTATTAAAAAGTAGTATAAGCCACAAACCTGTGATTATATCCCCCTCCCACGCTGGTAAATGGAATGAAAATAGTCACAACTACATTTACAAGGAATGAAAATAGTCACAACTACACTTACAAAGAAATAAACTATAACATGTTATATAGTTATATAATCTCTCATTATATTACTATTATGATGTAACTTATTTATGCCTCAGTTCTTGAAAAAAGGGAATTATTTATAAGTAGTACAACATTTATAATTAGTTTACTTTCAAACTCTGGTTAGAAATTTAGCAAATTTTAGACATTTTAATATTATGACTTCTGAAAATCAGTCTGAAAAAAAGAGAGACCACAATTCTAGATCAGCTACATAACTATGTTAGTTATGTAAATAGTTTCTCTCAGACCAGTTCCCCCAATCTGGATTTACTGGGCAGCACTCACTGTGAATGACCTGGGTCTGTTCTCCTGTCAATTGGAACACTGATGTTTCCAGTACCTTCCTGTGAGTAATCTCTGGTGCAATGGTCAGAAACAAGATCCCTCTCATAATTCCCCCTTACACTAGAGACCACTCATGAGAGGGGGTGGAACTATCACTCTGTTTGTCCCGATTGACAGGAGAAGTAACCCTGTTGCTTGCAGCAGCAGCTGCCCAGTAAATCTGGAATGGGGTACTTTTACAACCTCTACATATTCGCTATGCTACTGGGATTGTGGAAATGAACCAGACATGAATACATAACTCTAGTTTAAACATTTTTAACTGTGATCATGATACTTACCTGACCTCCATGATGATGGTCATTGCTGGTGAGGGTAAAAACGTAATGATCTCCATGGACGAGACCAGGGCATGGTTGTGATTGGCGTGTAGCACCAAATCATGACTGAAGCTGGGGTAGAGTTTGAGTTACTCGAAGCCAGTCCACCCCTGCTGTGGTCTTCTTGTCACTGACAGTCTTTACGCCATACATCCCAGGGGTTGGAGAAGGAGGCTACCCTTGAGGTTCACCTGGGATTAGGGCTCTCACTTGTAGGGCCCTGCAGCTTGGTTGGGAGTCCTTCAGGTTACCTTCCAGTTATGCCGGACCAGAGAGCAACCAAAGTAATTTAGATTGCCCTCAGGGGTGAGATATATACCCGAGGAAAAGCTGAAGGGATTGTCACATGGTGAGGTCTGGCCTCAGCTGGTTCCTTATCAGGTTGCTGCCTCCTCCTTAGTTGCTCTTTACCAGACCAACACAGTTAAATAGGTTATATTAAATGAATGACCCTTCTTACCCAATTTTATGTGTCTGATCTTGTTATCATCAAATTCCAGCCAAAATTATTTTGAGTCATGTAGTAGACTTCATGTCCACAGTGCTAGACCCTACCAAGGAACCTGTGAGATAATACTAGAGGACAGAGTGCCTTTGAGCATGTTCAGGCCACTTTTCCTGTCACGGAATAGGCAAACCAAGTATGTTTAAACCAGGGGAAGAGCTGCCACACTGGGCAGTGTAGTTTTTAGACCCTTCAGCACTTTTCATTTTAGAAGAAGGACATGGACAAAGACACTATGCATTGACTAGTGGGGTTCTACATGTTTGTTTTAAACTGTCCCCTTCAGGACAATTCTACCAAGATATTTGTGTTCCTAGAGGTCTGATGATCAAAAAGCATAACAGACAAGCCAGTGGGACATTGCACCAACTGTACTATTACAGCATGCATCTTGACAAACCTGAGTAAATCATACTACACATTACACTGGGCTCCTGCATATCTGAAATGCATGGTTATCTGAACCACCTACTTGCTGTAATCACCATATTGTAAAATGGGTGGGTGCACAGTGCTCAGCCTGCTGAGATCTATTTCATGACTCCCAATATATGCTAGATTTCAGACTGGCAGATTACTATATCTGTGTTCTCCTGCCTGCCTGTCAGAGTGAATAAGTGGCTTAATTTACAGTTGCAGATCTCTAAATTGACGGGGTAAGGGAGGAAAATCCATGGGGTTGGGAGAAATAAATGAGCCCAATGAACTTTCATATCAACAAACTGTTGCATGTTGGGGCCCTTAGAAATCTTTTCAACAGTACCACCAACTCTAAGAAATAGATGGAAGTCCACATATTCTGCACATTATCATACCTGTTTATTGCAAAATGCTCTTTATAGTTAACTATTTGCTATAGATAGGAAACAGATACTTCAGGGATCCCAGCACAGGGATCCTAAGCTAGTCATCATCTACTTACAAACTGCTTCTTTTTAAGTGAGGATGCATGGATCAGTCTTTTTGTGGGCCATGTGAGTTTCACATAGGTTCATGTATCACACCATCTTAGCTTGTATCTGCATTACTCTATTTTGAAAAAGGAAGAAATCTATATGACATTTGATATAGTCAGCCCTCCACATTTGTGAGTTTCACCTTTGTGGATTGGATTATTCACGGATTATTTGCTGTCATCTCTGCTGCCTCCCTAATAGGGACTGCAAGCTTTGTGAGACTGAGAAACTGCAAATAAGGCTTGTAAGACCCTATTAAAAATGGTGTGGGGCAGCAGTAGAATAAGCCCCACCAGCCACCCACCTGCTTTGTGAAGGAACTCTGATGCCTCAAAGGAGTCCATGGTGGATTGAATATGGTGATCATACTTTTTTGTGTGTTAAATATGGTTTGGGAGGCCATAGAGTTATTCACAGTTTTTTCACTTCCATGGGGGTCCTGTGCCGCTAATCCTAGCAAATGTGGTGAATGTGAATGGATTACTGTACATATTTTTGGACTGCAAATCCTAGAATTACCCAGCCATTGTTCATATTGGCCATGCTGTCTGAGAAATTTGGAATTTGTGATCAAAAATCTCTGGATATTTCCCCAGCTTTGTATTTCAAAGTAAAATATACATTTCAATCCTTTTTTAAAGTAGAAAATTGTATCACAAAATTAGGAGAAGAGTAAAATCTGAAACATAAACACTTTCTCATCCACACGTTAATTCGAAGCTGCAAACCAGATTAGTTTGCCTTAAGACATGAAGGAGGTCTTGCACCTGCTTTCAAGTTGTTTCCAGCCTATGGCAACCTTAAGGTAACATTATCATCTGGTTTTCATGATAAGAATTCTTCAGAGGGAGTTTGCCATTGCCTTCCACTGAGGCCGAAAGAGTGTGATTTGTGCAAGGTCACCTAGTGGGTTTCCATGGCCAAGCAAAGATTTCAACCTGGAGGATTAAGTCTCCCAGAGTCCTAGTCCATCACTCTAACAACTACTCCACATTAGCTTTCTCTTTTAGAAGTGTACCAAATGAAATTATCAAGCATATCTACTTTTGAACTGAGGTGTATTTAAACATATGCACTTCTTTCCATTTCACTTAAGACTTGAAGCAATACTTCATGCATGTGGCTGTTCTTTCTTTTTTCTTTTCTTTTTTTAGTTTAATTTTCATGTTTTTATACCAAAGTGTTCTGTTGCATGGGATCTTTTCACACTAATTCTATTTTAACTGCTATGGCAACATCCCAATGTTTGTAGTTTGATGAAGCACTACAGCTCTTGGGCTGAGAATTCCAAATGCCCATCCCTAAACTGCAGATCCCACGATTCCATAAGATGTTGCCATGGTGGTTAAAATGGAATCATAGCACTATAAATGTGTAGCCTGAAAGGGCCCCAAGTGTCTGCACTGAAAGGAAAGACCACAAATATAAAAAATAGAACTAAGAAGTCACTTTTCAGTTTCTTACTAAATTTCTCAAAACAGTCCCAAAGTGTTCAAGTGTACCCAGTCTGTGGTTACTGTATTCAGCAAATTAGCCAAAGACTAAGGGCCTTTCCACACTACACTGTTATAGTGGTATCATTCCACTTTCAACATCCAATGGAATCCTGGGGTTTGCAGTTTACGGAAGGGGCAGTTAGAATTCTCAACCAGAGAATTCTTTGGCCTCTGTAAACTACAATCTCCAGAATTCCACAGGAGGTTGAAAGTGGAGTAATAGCACTATAACAGTGTAGTGCAGAAAGGCACTTAAAGACATAGACATGGCTGCTCAGTGGGATCTGAGAAAGTTCACAACAAAAGTGGTTTGGAAAGGAAGCCCCTTAATGTAGCTCCTTTTCCAGTTTATGCCAAGAGCAGAGTGAAGGAAAGCCACTCTCTTCCCCTCCTTCCCTTCTCCTTCCCTCTAAGAGGGAAAGAAGCAGAATCGTCTTCTTTCCACCAGCACCATTCCACCTTGCCAAGAAGCTGTGGTGCTCTCCATGTGTTCCATGGTTTTAAAGCTATTGTTATGCACTGATACTGTGATGGAAGAAACACCAACAATCTGACTGGGAACAAGAAATGCAAGAAGAAAGTATGTATTAAAAGCATGATAATTCCTTTCCTCATATTAAATAACTGTAGCTTCTGGGCTCATTACAAGGCAGTCCTAGGTACTGACTAACATGTTTCCATATGAAGAGGAGGGAGACCAGTATGTCTAAAAACAATTGCACTGATATCTTTCAGCATCTTACTTCATTATGGGCTTAACCTTTAAGAGACACTCCTGGGAAGGATTCTGCTCACCCTTTAGTCAGCATCTCCATCATTGACTTAAGAAATTTGCATGTGTCAATTATTGTAGAACCTACACATCAAATACAGCACTACTCACAGGCTGGCTGATTGGCACTTTGATCCTAAAGGGAATTACATTTCAGTCCTCAAACCAGATATATCTGAAGTAGTCCCACAGACTTAGATGGGATCACTCTGAAGAACATAGTTTGAAGAATGCAGCTCAATTCCCTTTAGGAATTCCACTTAAAGGCATTTTTCCCAGTGTCACTGGGGAATCAGTATCTTAAAGACAAAATCGTAACAGCATTATTTTTAAAAAATTAAATTAGTTACTTCTAATCTATGAGGTATGAGTATTGAACCTGAAAATTATGTTGTATTGCTTTCTTGGCACCACTGGATTCTTACTCATATGGAAATGATGATTTTAAAAAACGAATCAAGCAATGGTGGGTGGTGGCATTCATGTCAATAGAGAGGTGAATCCATTTCGGGTTTTACTCTGAACTTTAACAAAGATATCAAGATGCTGAACGCTGTCTCCAAAATAGGTTCAACACCTATTGGATGGCTACTTCAAAGTTCAGACAATGGTCATTTCTGCACTAGACTCTTATAGTGCTATTATTCTACTTTCAACACCCTCCCTAAACTGCAAATGCCAGGATTCCATAGGAAGCTGGATGTTGAAAGTGTAATAATAGCACTATAATAGTCTAGTGCGGAAATGGCAGCATTGCCTTATACTCCCCCCTGTTGAAATGTAGACCATTTCTGCACTACACCCCATACATCCACCCCATACATGAAAGCCCTGAGTAACTCATGTTAGTTTCCAAATACCTAATTACAAAGTTGGTCCAAGCTGAAAAATGGCTCCAGACCTCATAGAAGCTGCCTAACTGTGATGTACAGTAAAGACACTCATAAAGAACCAGGGATCATACAACCCTCCTGTGCCAGCTACATCATCACAATCAGGTATGGTGGAGAGTAGACTTTAGGCTTTAGATACTTGTTTGTCAAGGATGTTTTCACCTGTGAAGAGATCTGTGACTTAAACCCAGAAAGCCAGGTCAAGAGCATCTGGGTAAGAATTAAGGGAGTGAGAAACAATAGGGATATTCTGGTGGGGGTTTACCACAGACCTCCAACCCAGACTGAGGACTTTGATGACACCTTCCTCAACCAAATGACTGCACATTCAAAAAGGAGAGATACAGTAATAATAGGAGATTTCAATTACCCGGATATATGTTGGCAGTCAAACTCTGCCAAGACAGCAAGGTCCAGCAAGTTTCTTGCTTGTCTTGCAGACAATGTCATGGTCCAGAAGGTGGAAGAGGCCAAAAGGGGATCAAATATTCTAGATCTGATCCTGACCAACAGGGATGACCTTGTTAATGAGGTAGAAGTGGTTGGATCTTTAGGGGGGAGTGACCATACCCTATTGGAATTTGGCATTCAGTGGGAATGAGAAGATAAGTGTAGCCAGACACTCATCTTAGATTTTAAAAAAGCGGACTTCTGTAAACTTAGGGAGCTGCTGGCTGGAATTTAGTGGTCAAGAATAGTGAAAGGGAAAGGAGTTCAGGAGGCATGGGAGTTCCTCAAAAGGGAGATACTGAAGGCACAGTCTAAAACTGTGCCAATAAGGAGGAAAAATGGAAGGCATCTGAAGAAACCAGAATGGTTGACTAAAGAACTCTCAGTTGAGCTAAGCGTTAAGAGAAACATGTACAGGAAATGGAAGAAGGGGGAAATCACCAAAGAAGAATTTAAGCAAGTAGCTAGGAGATGTAGGGAAGAGGTCAGAAAGGCTAAAGCACAGAACGAACTTAGGCTGGCCAGAGACATCAAAAACAATAAAAAGGGCTTTTTTAAATATGTCCGTAGCAAAAGGAAAAAGAAGGAGACGATAAGGTCGCTGCACAGAGAAGATGGCAAATTACTAACAGGGGGAAGAGAAAAGGCAGAACTACTTAACACCTTCTTTGTTCTTTGCCTCAGTTTTTTCCCAGAAGGATACAAGCACTCAACCTGGCAGTTGGGGAGCAGGGGAGGAAGCAGGGGAAATGCAGCACATAATAGGTAGAGAGGTGGTACAGGAATACCTGGCCACACTGGATGAATTCAAGTCTCCAGGGCCAGATGAATTGCATCCTAGGATATTAAAAGAACTGCCAGAGGTCATTTCGGAACCGCTTGCTATAATCTTTGAGAAATCTTGGAGGACAGGAGAAGTTCCAGCAGACTGGAAGAGGGCAAATGTTGTCCCCATCTTCAAGAAGGGAAAAAAGAGGACCCAAATAATTATCGCCCAGTCAGCCTGACATCAGTACCCGGAAAGATTCTGGAGCAGATCATTAAGCAGTCAGTTTCTAATCACTTAGAAAGCAATGTGGTAATCAAGAGAAGTCAACATGGATTTCGCAAAAATAAGTCATGCCAGACTAATCTTATCTCTTTTTATAATAGAGTTACTAGCTTGATAGATGAAGGGAATGCTGTGGATGTAGCATTTCTCGATTTCAGTAAGGCCTTTGACAAAGTTCCCCATGACATTCTTGCAAAGAAGCTAGTAAAATGCGGGCTGGACAGGGCTACTGTTAGTTGGATTTGTAATTGGTTGACCGACCGAACCCAAAGGGTGATCACGAATGGCTGCTTTTCATCCTGGAGAGAAGTGACCAGCGGGGTGCCACAGGGTTCTGTCCTGGGCCCAGTGCTTTTCAATATCTTCATCAACGACTTGGATGAAGGAATAGAGGGCATGCTCATCAAATTTGCAGATGACACCAAATTGGGAGGGGTTGCTAATACGCCAGAGGACAGGATCAAAATTCAAAATGACCTGGACAGATTGGAGAGCTGGGCCAAAGCTAACAAAATGAAATTCAACAGAGAGAAGTGTAAGGTCCTACACTTAGGTAGAAAAAATGGAATACAGAAATATAGGATGGGGGACACGTGGCTGGATAGCAGTACGTGTGAAAGGGATCTAGGAGTTTTAATAGACCACAAGCTGAACATGAGTCAGCAGTGTGATGCGGCAGCCAAGAAAGCCAATGCAATTCTCGGCTGCATCAATAGGAGTATGGTGTCTAGATCGAGGGAGGTACTGGTACCACTCTACTCTGCTTTGGTTAGACCTCATCTTGAATCCTGTGTCCGGTTCTGGGCACCCCAATTCAAGAAGGACATGGTCAGGTTGGAGCAGGTCCAGAGGAGGGCAACCAAAATGGTGAGAGGCCTGGAAGCTATTCCCTATGAGGATAGACTTAGAGAGCTGGGTATGTTTAGTCTGCAGAAGAGAAGGTTAAGAGGGGACATGATAGCCATGTTTAAATATTTGAAGGGATGCCATGTAGAGAAAGGAGAGGGCTTGTTTTCTGCTGCCCCAGAGACCAGAACAAAGAGCAATGGATTCAAGCTGCAGGAGGGGAGATTCCACCTGAACCTCAGGAAGAACTTCCTGACAGTCAGGGCTGTCTGGCAGTGGAATATGCTGCCTCGGGGTGTGGTGGAGTCTCCTTCTTTGGAGGTTTTTAAGCAGAGGCTGGATGGCCATCTGTTGGGAGTGCTTTGAGGGTGTTCCTGCATGGCAGGGGGTTGGACTGGATGGCCCGTGTGGTCTCTTCCAACTCTACATTTCTATGATTCTATGATTCTATACGGGACCTACTCATTGTCTCCCAATAATTCAAGCACTGCAGAAAGAAATGAACACACACAGGATCTAGAGTTGCTCACCCAGAAGGCAAGTCTTTCAAGACCCTACTTGTTGTTGTTATATGCCTTCAAGTTGCTTCTGGCTTATGGGTTTTCTGGAAAATATTTGTTCAGAGAAGGTTTTTCTTTGCCTTTCTCTTACAGTAAGAGCGTATTGACTTGCCCAGGGTCATCCAATGGCAGAGCAGGGATTTGAACCCTGGGTCCTTTCCGCATGACACTCTATAGCGTGATTATTCCACTTTCAACCTCCTAGGGAATCCTGGGGTTTGCAGCTTCGAGAGGGGCCGGCCGGCCCCTCCTGAAGCTGCAAACCCCAGGATTCCCTAGGAGGTTGAAAGTGGAATAATCGTGCTATAAGATTGTCATGAGGAAAGGGCCCTGGTCTCCCAGAGTCCTAGTCCAACACTCAAACCACTACACTGTGCTGGCTACAAACTAGGCAGTGAACAAATGTCTCAACAAAAGCTCAAGCTCAGCTGCTCCTTTTGTGTTTCCTGGGACTATCGACCACCATCACCACCCCAGCACTGCTGTCTTGTTGACAAATAATATGGGATGCCTCTGTCTCATATGAACTACAGAAAAGAAAACAATAGGAATGGTGCCTATTGTAGACACATGTTTTGTTTTGTTTTGTTTTTCAGTGCATTCATTGCACTTCAATCATTCTTCTCTCCTTGGTCCTTAGTCTTCTCATCTTCTTAGTTTAAAAGTCCTAGTGAAGCACAAGAGCTGATCCTCTGCCCTGGTTTTCTATCTTGTTCCATCCAAAAGAAAGAACATTCACCCCTCTCTAAATAAAGCAAGATTTGTCCCTACTTCTTTCCCTTTTTTTTCTTCAACCAACACCCAAACAAAATTGCCCCCCTCATGCAATGTCAATACCTTTCTTATCCCTGAGATATCTTTGACAGGTTTGTTTTTCTGCAAGCAGAAAAGCTCACACAGATAAAGTTCTGAGGTGCATTTTTCTTGTGTATACCCATAACATTTTTTTTTACCTATTTTGCCTTCTTTAAAAATTCCCTATGGCTGTTTGTCCATATCTCTTGTCTATTTAATGCAAGCGAAAACTGCAAAATGAAACTGAATCATTCTGGCATCATAAGAAAGTGCAAGGAGACACTCTTGAACAGCCAGAGGACATGAAGGCCCTCCTGCCATCTTATAATGCTCTTTGTCATTTCAATGTGAACAACAGCAATAACCACGTGAATCCTAAGCAAATTTGAACTCAGGTAAGCAATTGGTCTGTAATTTCCGGCCCCACTCACCAACTTCGGGGTGAAATTAGTGTGCCCCTGCCCAATTATGAACTGTTAAGATGCGTGTAAATGTGGGAAAGGGGGCTGAATATCCCACTGGAAATGTTTGGTTGTTTAGGAGCCGCGTGGTTTTCTTTGCTTATTTGTTCTTGCACTTGCACTTCTGCTACGTTAACTCATGGAAATTGCTTAGGGACAGATTTAAATCAAAACAGACAGTTTCCATTTTTGCTCTGTAACTAGAATGGTGACATTGGTTTCAAATGTGCTGCTGGTGAAAGGCAGGCTGGCTTGTAATATTTGTTTACCTTTTGCATTCAGCATGCGCCCGCCTGCCCCCCTTGGTGAAAATAAGAATCCTTTCTTTGCAGTGCCATCAATGGAGCTTCTTTTAAATAATGTGGTATCACTGAAGACTTTGCTCTGCTCTCTTTCTTTTGAAATACAGATGCATGGGCCCTCTCTGCTTCAGGGCCTTCAAATATTAACCACACACTTATCAGTCATTAAAATCCTCCCCAAACATTCGGTGCACAAGCATAAACGGGCCCCAGGATTATGCTCCAGCAACTTGAAAGTGTTTGTATTTCTTCTGTATTGGGCATCTTTTGCTTACCCAAGCAGACAAGTCCCTTTTTGATTAATCCTCTCTTTTTTTTTGTGACTTGCCCATCCCTGTGGGATTTGCTGCATAAAGGCTATTTGTTCCATTAGTTGGGCAGTTCCTAAATTCTAATCCCTAGTAAAGCACTAGCTCACTGCCTGACCTTGGCAAGTTGCTTGACCTCCCTTTGCCTCAGTCAATCCAGCTGGAAAATTGGGTAAAAAGCAGGACTTTAGGGAAAAGCAGATGTTGGGTCTGAAATGGAGTATACCAAGTATGTAATACACAGTCAACAATTTAAGTTGGGGGTGACTCGGATAGACAGTGTATGTAATGTCTTTTTAATGTTGCCTTTCATATACTAGGTTTCAGCATTGTGGATTTTTTTTTCCAACAAAACAGGAAGGAACAAAATGAAAAACCCTATAAGATCCAATTGGTTTTAACAGATTCAAATTCAGCCTGATCATTTATTATTAATTTCACTATTAATTTTAAAATGATAAAACCTTTTCTGGAACTTACTGAGATGAATAAAAAGCTATATATTAATACATATAACAAATTTGGTATTTTTATCTTTCTATATCTGTAGCAATTTCTGCACTAGACGGTTATAGCGCTATTATGCCACTTTCAACATCCTATGGAATCCTGGGGTTTGCAGTTTCAGGAGGGCCACCTATATCTATATCTATAGATAGATAGGTATTCCTATATAAAGTGGGCATGATCCACCTTTTTCTGCACCATGTTGTACATATTGTAGCTCCTCCCTCTCCATCATCCATGTGCTGACTGCACTGTACCTGTGCTCAGTCATTCATGATAAGCAGAGATCTTCTCTCAACTGCAGTATCCAATCAGTGGTCTGTTCACAAGCTATTCTCAGGCACCTCCATAACATCCTTTGCACAGGCTACTTAGGAGTGGCATGTCAGAATGTGGATATGCAAACTACTGAATGCTTATGGGCACAGAAAAGACTTGCAGGCAGTAGAAGATGAAGAGAAACAACTTACAGGCAAGTGAAGGGTTTGGATGGCATTGAATAGACAAGTATGTGTGGGATCATGCACACCCACAGTGCACATCCACAGTGCCCGGGCCAGATCATGATTGCCAGGCTGGAACTGAAGAAAGTAATGGATGGCTAGTAACCTTACAAGATAACAGTATGGTGTGCACACATCATGACAGCATGACAGTCAGAGGATCCTGTGCAGAACTTGCTTAGGTGCCAGCTCGCAGGATCTTGCAGCTAGGATGGCTTATGGCTTCACTGCTTATGAAATCAGGAGTCCAAAAGAAAACTACTTTCCAGCATCTAAGTCTGAATAGAATACTGAATCTATTTGGTAATGGGGGAAATGGGGGATCCAGAAAAGCTAATAAACAAAAGAGTGGAGAGTTTTCAAAGATAGCTGCATTAGTCAGTATCAGCTGTCAAATGGTGTAGCAAGTTTGAGACTAACTGTGAAAAACAAGTCTGACTTCTTTTCAGGTGGAGGAGAGAGCTCATCTTGCTTCTTCCAAACCAAATACTAATTATCTACCAAATACAATTCCACTGTTTGGACCAGTAGAGTAATAGATAATTGGAAACTCTTGTGAGAAAAAGATATAGTCAATATGATCTATCTCAGTATAAAACAAAGGCCAGAAATGATGCCGTGATTATCAACTTCTATCCTCCACTTTCTATCAAACCAACCTTTTGACCATGTAAACAAATCATACTGATGCAATGTGTTAGAATCCTTGTCTGCAATGTATTTTGAATCATTTAACACCACTAACTTTTACTCAAATATATTTCAGAATACAAATGCAGAGGCAGTCATGTTGGCCATAAAACAAACTCCAGAGTCTATATTGTGCTTTATTACACCAGCCAAAAAGACATAAAATTCATTTGTGGTAGTTTTCAAAGCTCACAGCTGTTTCATTATGGAAAGGTGATTTTTAAAAGCATGCAGAGAAAGGCCCTTTCTGTACCAGACCTAGATCCTGTGACATCCTGGTGTCATTCCAGCAGTGCCACTGCCGGGATGGGAGTGCCTCCCAAATGCTCCACACACACACATCTGGCCGGCTGCCAGTGGATAGTAGCATTCAGGGCACGATCCTTCCTTCTGCAGTGCAACCAGCCTCTTCCGGTACTGCACTGAGGAAGGAAGCGCTTTGATAGCGCTTTTATCCTTCCCCAATACCCCAGCTGATGTGATCATCATGCAAAAGGGACCTATTACTATTTTTTTCCCCAGTCATAGTATAATGTGCAATCACAATGTCTGGGATGCAACAGGAGTGGGACCTCAACAACATTGTGTGGTAGCACGCATCAGTGACTGGCTTCAACGTATCCCCAAGCCTGGATGGGGCTGTAGTGTGGAAATGGCCAAAGTAAATGGCAGTGTAAGAGTCACCAGTCACCCAGGCTGGATAGAGCTCTGAGGTGGTACATAGGAAGAGTAGGCCTAAATACTCTAAAGTCACTTCATCCTGTCTGATCTTGGAAGCTAAACAGGGTCAGCTCTGGTTAGTACTTGAATGGGAGATAGCAATGAATACCAAGTGCTATAAGCTATATTTCAGAGAAAGGAACTGGCAAAACCACCTCTGAGTATTCCTTGCCTAAGAAATTCATGGAGTTGCGATAAGTCGATAGGCAACTTGAAGGCACATGCAAGCACATAAAAGAAGGTCCATGCAGAGTGTGAAATCAGGCCACACACACCAATGACCGTGAGCATACCAAGCAGAAAAACAGTATAAGAAATGAAATATTTGTAAGCCACCCTGAGATCTCTTGATATATGGTGTTGTTTAAATATTTTAATAAATAAATAGAAGCAATAAAGTTTGCTTCTCTACTTGAAAATTCAAAATTCCATTGAAAAAGCAGGTCTGTCTTTATCTAGTGTGAGCATCAAGGTCCCTTTGTTGCAAGAGTATAGTGTCTATTCCACTTCTTCAGCTGGATTACTGGGAAGAGCCTTTTCATACTTGCTCAGTGTTTGTCCAATGGAGAATAACGTTCACTGAACAGAGAATATCATCTTGATCAGTTCCCTGTAGCAGGCATAAGGTCCTGAAGCACACGTGGATCTCTTCTGGTCTACAGGTTATTGTGCAAACTCAGAATACAGCTGTGGCCACATGGGAACTCCATGAGTGCATTTGGATGCACGCAATACTCCAGATAAGGGTGATTGGAGCAATACAGAACTTTTACTTATGTATGTATAATTACAGCTCACATAAATACGAGAGGCACATTTTTAAGCACTTGAACCTCATTGACTTCTGTAACACCCTATGCATGCCCACCTTCCTTTGACTAAACTGTCTGATCTTGATTCAGAGAGAACTCGTTCTGCTTAAATCTTTTGAATGATATGAGAATGAATAAGAAGTGCAACCAGTATTCTCTGGACTGATCCCTGTACATTTATAGGTTTTTTCCATTCACATTACTAATACCTTTTTGATCTGTAGCCACTTATGGCATTTATAGAGTTTCCTTTGTTAGCTCAGAAATGCAAAGATTATAGAAGATCAAAGAAATGGATAGATGGAGGCTATGGAATCTGGGAGTTGTTTTTTTTTCCAAAAGCCTGAATCCAGTTGCTATCCCAAATAGAGGACTCAATGAGAATTGAATCAATGGGATTTACGTTAGTATGGAATTATTAGCTGTTGATTCAATTGATTTAGTCTAACCAAGAGTAGCAATTTGAATTAGACCCCCAGAATTTTAAAGGTCTGGCAATATTCCCATTGCTAATCTGGGTCAACAAAGAATCCTATTTGTTTATCTGTTATTTGATTTATATTCTGTCTTTGTCCCAAAACTGGGACTCATTTACACACAGTTTCCAGATTCAGCCAAATTGCTATGGTTGCTTTTACGATGCCCATATCTCAGGTTGGCTTCCTTTTTCCTTGCTTGTTTCCTTTGCAAAGGCAATCTTCATGAGCAATCAGGCCAGTCAAGCCATATCGAGAAAGGAAACAAAAGCATATCCTAACCTTTTCCCAAACAAGGATGACTTGTGGCAAAAGAATTACGTGTTCTATGAATCGACACAGACAAAAGGATCAGGCTATCTTCTATTAGCAGCTTGCACTTAAACACTGGAACTGACCTTTTAATGCCTCGCCAATGTTTATCACCATGTTCCTAACTTCCTTTTGCAAGCCCAAAACATTTTTTAAGCTTGAGTAGGAGATGCCAATAATTTTCTTTCATTTCCCCTTACCTATGCTAACTTCTATTGGAATGCCAGTCTCAGTAACTTACAAATATAGTAGCTTATATTACACTCCCAGAAATCTACTTGTTTGCTTGCCTGGATTGATTGATTGATTTTGGTTTGGTTTGGTTTATATTTGCCCGTATCTATTGCCTTTATGTAACAAATCCTTGAAATATATTCAGCTGGATTTGCCATATAAACTCAAGATAAATGAAATGATTATTTACCTAATATCTACCATGGTTTTTTCAGGTGACTGTGTCTAAGAAATTGGATTAAAACAAAATATAATTAAGTAAATATGCAAGGCCATTTCCGCACTACACTGTTATAGTGCTATTATTCCATTTTCAACATCCTATGGGATCCTGAGGTTTGTGGTCTGGGGAGGGTGGCATTTCGAATTCTCAGCCAGAGAGCTTTTTGGTCTCAGTAACCTACAAATCCCAGAATTCCACAAAGTATTGAAAGTGGAATAATAGCACAACAATGTAGTGTGGAAATGGCCCAAGTCTTCACAAAACATGTTGCAACAATTTGAGAAATACAAACTATAAAATTAAACACTTTCATTACAACTAACTATAATTACAATAATAATAATAATCAGCAGGCTTAAAAATAAATCCAGCACAACAGGTATTTTTTTTTTTTAGTCAAGATATGACCAACAATAATAAAAAAGGCTTCACATATACGTTCCAAAAGTGTAGGATACCATTCAAAAGGCACTGTTTTTAGTGTCTACCACTCTCCTAGATCATGATAGAAAGCCTATGAGCATGAGTTCATAAAGACTATGAATGTGCCAGCAGAGAATTTTGTAGCCCCCATGATAAACATGCGCTACCTCTGGCTGTCACTGGTACACCACTTCGGAAGGGCACACCCTTGATCCCTAAGGGTAGGGATATAAATATTCAACTATTTTGTCATCATATGTGAAGGTGAATTATTTCCACAGTGTTCGCCTCACTACAAAGAAAGCAATATTTCTCACCTAGCCTTTGCACATCCCAAAGTGTTTTGAAAAACTAGTCTACACAGAAATACATGTGTGGAATTTTTTTTGCATAAACTTCATGTTTTTGTTCAAAAAGCACTTTTTAAGATAGCAACATTTTGTGCAAAAAATTTTTTTTGTACAAAACAGCAATCTTACATGAAAAAAGTGGCTTTTTGTGCAAGATTAGAGGGTTTTGCACAAGAAAAAGCAGTCTTGTACACAAAAAAGCACACTGTGGCCACTGACAAAGTGTTTTAGTGCAAAACTGTGGATTCTTCAAAAAAAAAAAAGATTGTTGCACAAAGAACCTACAAATATTTCTGCATGAAATAATTTCTCCAAACACTTCGGGTTTTCTGAACATCAGGCAGGCACGGGACACAATTTTTCCACTATATTATTCTTTCTCACCTGGTTTACTGAAAGTAGCAAAACCATTTTTCAGCCAGGTAACAAACAATGGCAAATACTCTTTCCATCCCCACATCAGTGTGTGAGACGAATGGTCTGAAAATAGTACATCAGAATTTTCAAAGGAAATAAATGTTAAAAGTGTATTATGTACCTGAGCAAAAGTTGGAGTGTAAAAGGTAAAATGTGTTTCTGCATATTTTAACTTGCTTTATTTTTATCAAATTGGTTTGAAATTTTTCACAGCTTCAGATCTCATCACCTTGATTGCAGATCACATTACTAGTGAAACAGGCATCATTTTTATAAGCAATAGAATGTTGGAGAATATAATGGTAGAACACTTTTATTTTCTTTTTTCCACTGACTTTAATTGCTTAACATCATGCCCCTGGGATCAAATGATGTCTTGTAGCATGTGAAAACTGAAAAACAGTGCCTGAAGATGTCAGAATGTTTCTACTTGGAATATTTACAGAGGGATAGCTCATTGAAATGTACCAGCCACCAAGAGAAGAAAGAGCAAGCCCAACATGGCTGCACTTACCTATATTCCCAGGGGGGAGCAAAATACTTTAGCATACAAATATTCTTTACCATCTTGGGATTATTATAATTACTAATATTTATTTATATTGCTCCTTCAAATGTACATGACCGTGTCTCCATTATA
This sequence comes from Cyclura pinguis, assembly GCA_030412105.1. Lineage (NCBI taxonomy): Eukaryota > Metazoa > Chordata > Lepidosauria > Squamata > Iguanidae > Cyclura > Cyclura pinguis. Next base: position 334,684,636 of record CM059599.1, read on the forward strand.
ATTCAGTTGTGCCCTTTCTAGGTATTGAAGACTTCACCATGTACTTCTTGTCCTGGGAATTTCTCATCTTGGCTACTGCAATGTGTTCTTCATAGGATTGACTCTGAAAACAGCTAATAAAGAATACAGAAATTCAACTTCTCTCCAGGCTCATACGTAGAGAGTATATTATGTCAGTCCTATAAATCCCAGTTTCCAGTTATCTCATGACCACTTGGGGCTTTTAAGTCCTTAAACAGCCAGGATTTGGGATATTTGAGAGAATAACTTCACCCATATGACTCACCACCATAAAATAAATAATTGGCAGGTCTGAGAATGAACTCTGTCTGAGGCTCTACTTCTGACATTATCACTGGGTAAAAGTTTGTAATCTACTAAAGCTGTGCCTTCTTGATTAGGGTCTCTGTGGGATGCTTTCCTGAGGGAAGTTCACCAGATTTTAGAAGAGCAATTGCTGCTCTTTTCTCTGCTAGTTCTTTCCAATTTTGTATTGTGGTTTTATGTTGTCTTCTTATGATTATGTTAAATTTATTCTATTCATTATTTTAGGCACTAGAATTTATTGATTGATAGTCTATAGTCTTATTTGAATTGTTTCTGTTTCAGTTAGTTGTTACTCACTTGAAAGATTGGCTAACAGAGTGATTATAAATGATAAAGGATGGATGGACGGACGGACAGATAAACAGACTCTCCTTTTCAAACTTTTCTTTCTTCATATAAGAAAAATGGAACTGAATATGGAGGAAGTTGGTGAGCTTTCCTTTTCACAGCTTGATTCAACACACTTCAGAAATTACTGACATAGGGCTAGATAGATAGAATAATGTCTCTTTGCGTTACTCCAGATAAGGCTTCTGCATATAGTCCTGAATATTCAATGATATTCACTCTTGTCTTGTGAACATACCACAGTTTCTTTGTTTGTTTTTTTAATTTTGTGTTGAGGGTGCCTTTTTACCATGTAAATATGACAGGCTCCGAAATCAGTGGAAGGGAAAGGACAATTTGGTGAAGTTCAGAACAGATCTCCTCCTATCATGCTGTAGGTACTGTACTCTTGCCAAGAGAGATTGCCCTGCTGTTTTACAATATAGTTTTAGGTGGCTGATAAAGATGCATTTTATTTACACTGGCATTTAAAATTATTTTATTGATTCAGCTTCAAGCATTTTTGACTGTTATGATTTGTTCTTTTAATGCTTGCTTAGTTAGTTTTTGTTAGTCCCAATTGAATTAATGGGAACTTGGTAAGTCAACACTTATACAAGTTCTATTGATTTATTGGGAGTACTGTAGTTGGTTTTAGGCCTACATGTTTTAATTATTTGGTAGAACATTGATTTCAGTATTTCATAGAAAGAATCTTATAGAACAGTAGAGTAGAAATGTGTGTGAGAGAGGCAAAGAGAGGAGGAAGAGGAGAGTAGGGAGCTTGCTTTGGTCATATTCAGAGTGCTGTACAACAAAAATACATTAACAGGTAACATAAAAGAGAAACAATCAACCTGTAACTTCCCTGTTCTTCAGGATTCTTTATTCTTTATGTGTAGACAATCTAGTTGAAATCAACAGCACATTATATCCAATTAAATAGGTGTAATTTCTGTGTATTTGAAATTTCCTCCTTCCATTGTTCTTCATCTTTTTTGGAGGTTTGTAACCTCTGTCTGAGCTACCATTGCTACCATAGATGACAATGAACAGAATAAAGTAAGATTTGAAAAATTGGCAGTCATATGAAGGGCAAGGGAACCTCAACTCATGTTATCTTCAAAACACATTTGAAGGTGTTTATCACCTCTCAGAATGGGGCTTTGAAAAATGAGTCATGTGGTGAATTTTAATATTCAACTTCCCTTCATCCCCGTAACATGATGACAGCACCTTGCCCTGGGAAGCAAACTCAAAAGCTTTCAGTTAAAGGCTCCTTTTTACTCATGGTCAGATTTTGTATCTTTACATGAGATAAAATATGGAGTTGGAATGTTTTCAGCCTGCTAAACAATTCTGTTTATACTTCACCTGCTTTTTTAAAAAATGATCCCTTGACCTTGATATATCAGGGTAAAGTAGGATACAATAATGTTAATGTATGTATGTGCATGCATATATATATGTATGTATGTATGTATGTATACACACATATTAAAAATGTAAGTATACTAATACTTTGCCTCTATAATGATCAGCATGGAAGTGTATATAATCCCTATTATCTGCTTGCAGTTATTTCAAATGAGTTCACTGAGCAGGAAACTGCGAGGAACACTTTGCCTCAGAAATGCAACCATATTTTTATCATTGTTATTGTCATCATCAGCATCATCTTCAGTGGGTCTAAAAGTGTTTTGTGCAGGAAAGGAACCTACAGAAAAGCTATTTCCTGCTGTTGCACAGTGCTTGTTAAACATCCATTGATGTTTCTTTGACTAAATGAAAATCTGCTTCATGAGTGTAAATCTGACATGTGGGAGGAGAGGAAATAACTTTCAAAAATCAGAAGTAATTTAATATATGTTAAACTTATAAAAACTAAATAGGGCTTTAGCCAACTCTCAATTATTTATTATAGGTCACATAGATGGGGTTCCCATACATGGCGTTTTCTTGTTCAAGCTCTGAATAGTCCCAGAGTTCCCTAGTTTCAGTGAAGTAGCAGTGTCATGTGCCTTCAGGTCATGTCCTGGGATGTTCCAAGGTAGCTTTGGTGCTGCCTGTAAGTGAGATGGAAGAGTAACGTGGTTGCTCCAGTTTCTTGAGGTCATTTATGACAAGAAAGAGAAGAGATCTGTTTTTCACTGACTGATTGCTAAGGACAAGCAAGTCTATTGTTTTATGTAAAGGGCATTAATGTTCCTCAATGAAAAAGACAGCTTATTTCTCCACCACAGCTCTCCTTCTATCTGTTACAAATAAAAGCGAGAAAAATATGTGCAATGAATTTCCAATAGAACAAATTCACATAGTGTATGTCCAAGGAGAAACATTCATTTAATGATTGCAATTTATCTATGATTATAAAAAAATTAAACTATACTGAATTTTAATGTTTATGATTTTTTCAGACTACCCAGATAACTTCTATTGTGTGTTTGCTATATAAATATAATACTAATAGCATGAGAGAGAGAAAAAAGATTATTCTTGCCAACTCCAGCTGGCTGTGGCTAGATGAAAAGTACAACCAGCAGTTCTTCATGGTGGAAATAATAGCTTGCCAGTCTAGGTGCTGGAGCAATATCTATCTGTAGAGGCATGGATATTTTTTAGCATCTGGGTCAGGTACCCATTTCAGTGCCATGGGCATGAATCTCTGCTCTTTCGCTGGTATAAATGGAGTTTTTCTATTTAATTAGCTAAACCAGTATGAATGAATTTAGAATCTGACTCTACATGTCCATCTGGGTCAATAGAGTGAGGATCAGTCGTGCTAAAATGAGATGCATAGCTGCAGCTAAAACAAGGAAACACACATGTTGCTTAGCATACTCTTTTTTTTTTTTAGAATTTTGAGTATTTAAAGATAGCTCCTTGTGTTGTCAAAGCAAATTAAATTATTCTTTGAAAATCCGTCATCTTTTTTTGTAGGTGCACCCTGCACATCCTCACACACAATTTTTTTTCACTACTGATAGCTTGACACTTTTTTTTATCTCTATGAACAACAAAGACATGTATAATTCCATGCCATTGTCTTCTAAGAAATGGAAAAATCTAATTTACAATACAAATATATTAGGGTTTTCTAATGTAAAAAAAGCATCACATGTGTTGATCAAAATGACTTACTTTACAATATTTGATGCTCAAAAGAGAACTAATTGTATTGCATGTTATAAATGTATATTATCTCCTATTCAAGCTGTGCTGTGGAGAAAAAAAATTGACAGTCAGCATCCTAATATGTTATTAATATAGCAGTAGTTTTATTCTAGTGGCCTTTATCAAATCCTCCAGTAGAAATTACTTTATTGAGTTACTAACCTGGGTGTAGATTAAAGATCTGCTACAGGTACATTCTGCATTACTTATACTTTGGCCTTCCTGAATAGATTCACTAAAGCAACACAGTCCCAAAACAAGAAGATATTGTTACTTGTATAATTCCAAATTCTAGCTCAGCAAGGAGTGTTTCTGTGCAGTATACACACGCGCACACACACTTGCAAATGCTGCATGATGAAAACATAATTGTCATGTATGCATTCAGGATATGTGTGTGTATGTGAATGTATATGTATATTGGAATAAACTCTTCCTAATCAGTTGTGCGCTTTATAAAACAATGCAAGAGAAATGACAATGCTGTCATTTGTATATGCTACTTCAGTTCTGTAATGGAAATATTTTCCCCCCACTTGCCAACTCATTCCTGACAATGTTAATGATTCACTATAAAGCAGCTTCTGTGCTATGATTTGTGACATCCGTACTGGTTAGATGGGAGGACTGCGCAGGTTTCTAGGGAGTGTTTTGGATGCAGAAATGCCTTGAAGATAGCACTTTATTATATTTAGGACAAGTATGACATCCTACTTCAAGGAAAAGGCCCCTATACATATTGAGAAGGGATTTCTGTGGTTTAAGTGGGGAGGAGAAGGTTAGTTTAAAAGAATGCCTCTGTGTTTTTTGAGACGACATGAAGATAGGAGGTAGAGAAATGGAGGCAGGAGGCAGAAGGATTATGGATAATGGAAGAATTTTGCCTGAGGGTATGTGCCTGCTTTGCCTATTCCTGTATAACTAGAATATTTATAATTCAAATACTTATCTTTAATAATTAAAAACCAAGGAATATTAAAGACAAAAGGTAGAGAATATTACATACACATACATAGGCATCATGCATTAAATCCCTACAATTGCAAAATATAGCAAGAGGTAGATTTAAAGGAGGTTTAAAAAGGGAATGTTTTTAAAATGTCTTGAAAAATAGAATTTCTAATTCACTCCAGTTCTGCCAAAAGTGATTCTCCCTTACTGCTTATCCCTATACGTACACCCAGTCACAGGGAGAGCTACTAAAAATACACTGCTTGGTGGTATGACTTCAGTGCCTCAACAATTAAAAAGTAGAATGCAAATACTGCCTTTTTTTTTTTTCAGGAAAAAAACCTTCAAAACACTTAAGTTTTTGCCACAATTTATTAAAAACGGTGAGTTTGTCAGAGAAATTGGAGGGAGGGCTTCTGCTGGACATGGTCATTACATAGCTTAAGTAATGCGCTGGTTACAGTGGAATGTCATAGTCGACCACATCCAGTGCCAGCCTCTGATCTGTTTTCCATAGACAGCAAAGAAACAAAGAAACAGCCCTTACTCTGGATAGAGAAGAATGTTTGAAAAGAAAAAGAGACCTCAAATGTGCCCCCAGGTATTATATAGCTGTCAGCTGCAACCAGAAAACAATACAAAGGCTTCAACAAATAATTTATAAAGAGAAACTACAAAATATCTTGAATGTCACACACTCACGCACACATACATACATATATATATATGTACACACAGAGAGAGAAAGAGAGTTCTTTTTTCATTCAGCCTCTTCTTAAATGGGAATTCAAATAAATGTAGGAAAGTAGGACAACACAGTCAGATGGCAACTATTATGAAGTCTTGTATGCAGAGTTCAGTTGACAAAATATGGTTGAATCACCAACTGGAGTCAAATTATTCAAGGCAGGCAAGAGAGCTCAGTTATTGAAGCTTGTGGCCTTTCGGAAAGTGAATTTATGGATGGGAGCTTAAATTGATGTTTAAGAATCAGAGGTGTTAATATTTACACCTTTATTCATTATGGCAAGGAAAAGATTAATGAAGAATTAAACATCCACATTTCTTTGCTCCTCCATCAAGCAAAGTAATCCCTAGTTGAACATTAACTCAACCTGACAATAAGAGGGAGAAACTCCTCTCCCTTGCAACTAGCATGTGAAAGAAACACAACTGCATCTGATTGCCAGATTAATATATTTATGCTAGTGTAACTAGTGCTAATGAATTAAACCAGTAAAATATTTCTGGTATAAAAGAAACAAGTGTGCATACTCTGAAAATACATCTTGTGGCAAAAAAGGAAACAATAGTGGTAAGCAATAATGTTAATAATGGATATCCTTCCTCTTCAACAGCAGCAGCAGGTTTACATAAGTCCTGCTTGTGCGCTGTGTTGCTAATGGTTGCCTCAAATGTTATTGATTGGATAAAAACCTCTGTACAAAAGGCTCAAGAATTATTATCCAAACAATAATAGAAGGGCCTAAGGGGCACCTTGTAAGGAGTGAGACAGTTGTCCACATCAAGTTCTGCTGATTCCTTAAATAACTCCCACATAAATGTTGTGAAGGAACACTGCTAAAACGTTGCTAAAGAGAACTCCAAGTCTCCAGCTACTCAATAGTTCATGGTGGTACCTACATCAACAACTTGATATCAACTTAATTATATCTTTAAAAAAAATAAGCATGTGTTACCAATTGCCAGTGTTAATATAATTTTCCAGGGGATTTTACAATGGTTCACTGTAAGTTGGTACTCACTTTCCCCAAATGTAGGCTCACAGTCAATTGACATAAGTGAACTGACAGCATTTTTTCCATCCATGTAATCTCTCCTAACTGTAAGCAAAATATTAACTGGGACAGTTTTGACTTTAACTTCCGTCCAAATTTCTGTTGCCACAACTATTCACTTTCGTCACCATGAATAATCCTCAAATCTCTACATGTAAGAAGCCTTCAGAATTCATGGGAGTTGTTGTGTGTCTTCAAGTCGTTTCCAACATATGGTGATGAACCTATCTCAGGTCTTTCTTAGCAAGATTTGTTTGGGGTTGGGAGGTTGCCTTTGCCTTTGTCTGAGTCTGAGAGAGTGTGACTTGCCCACAGTCACTCAGGAGTTCCCATGGCTGAGCAGGGATTTGAACCCTGATCTCCAAAATAACGGTTCGGTGCTTAAACCGCTGCACAGCACTTGCTCACATTCATAGAAGATCAGGATTTAAATCTCCACAATAAATAAATAAAGAATAATACACTGGTTTTCCATTCTTCCTTCTCCCTCTTGCACCATCATATTCTCTGTCTTTAATTGCTGATGACCTTTCCTCTTCCCATTCCTCCACTACCCCAAATTCTTCTCTCTTAAATTAGTTTGTCCTTACTTCTTTGCTGCCCCTCATATTTGGCAGTCTATCCAGAAGAAATCCCTTCCTTAAAACCAACATTTATTTTATTTAGTACTTAACTTTGATGTTCACCTTTACCTGAAATGAAGCCTAAGAATGTATGCTGCATTTATATGTTGTGGGTTTTCCGGGTTTTAAGGCCGTGTTCTATTAGTATTTTCTCCTGACGTTTCGCCTGCTTCTGTGGTTGGCATCTTCAGAGGATATATGCTGCATTTGCTCATATTCATCCCTTCTTAGCCTTATGTCATCCAGTCTTCTTCACCTTACAGGGATAGCTTGGGATATTTCGCTGCTGAGGCAAAGGACAGGATGACACCCTTGGTCTCATTCAAACTACTAAAGTCTGCCAGACTGACAGCTGGATTTTATTTCAATACTGATGATAAGATCACATCCTTTTCTCCACCTTAGGACAGCAGATAACTTCAGGGGAGAATTTGACACCCCCCCTTTGTGCTGTGTAGCATCACTGGGGGGGATACGCATTTGCTGGCCTCCCATGAAGAGAGGCCAGTAAGTTTACATTCCGGCACTAACCCAAGGCTGCACCATGGGGCAGGGGTTGAGTCTACGCTGATATAAGCTCATTCTACCCCACTCTGCCTCTCTTTGCCTTTCATCTCAGCCCACTCTCCCTCTCTGACACAGTATAAATGTACTGGTCACTCCAAGGCCAGGTAGGATTTTTTTCCCCTTCTACATGGGTTTTTTGCCTACCCTACACTGCCAACTGTATGGTAGGCATTGTCAACTTTGATAACTAGATCAAGGCAGTGTCTTAAACAGACAGTCACTTGGCAGATGGGAGGGGGATAAAATACACCTTTGGCACCCATTTTGTGAAGGAGAGGCCTCTGGATCTGCCCTACATATCGGGAGACATATAGGGTAGAAAAAGAGACTGTCCTTAGAGTTGGCCTGAAGGTTTAGCCCTCACTTTCAATCAGTTCTCGGGCTGGCTTTCCAGTAGTTGCTGGCTGGGAAGTCACCCAGCTGCTAGGTTCTCCTTGGGGCTCAGGTGTGTCATCCACAGGAAGCTGGGGCAGTGGTGCCCCAAAACATCCATGCTGCAAGGGCCCACCAGCAATGCCAGTAACTCTCTTCAAAAGCAGAAAATAATTAACTCAAAGCGAGGAGGCCTGTGAGAAGGGAGTAACTTAACAAGATCTATCACCTATGTTTACAGGGTCCTTGCAGGAAAGAACCAGCCAGAGAGTTTAAATTGTAAACTAAAAATATTTTTTATTGAGAAAAATTCACACAAGCACGCAAAGAGCCAAGCACTCACACAAACATACAAGGACTAGCCAAAGGCAAAGGGAGGAAAATGTGATAGAGGACGTTCAGGGATGAGGCTATAATTACCAGTTCAGAGAGCAGTGAAGAAAGCAGCAACATTTCATTCGGGAATCAAATGGACAGTGTGGCGTTCAGAAAGGTGAGAGACTGCACTGGACAGTTTGAAATCAGGGGTTCTTATACACAAAAAATATCCTGTTGATATGGATGTGAATCACTCTCCCAACCAAGTGGACAATGGGAGTTACGATGCAAACATTGAAGTCCGAACAGAGCTAATGGTCTTGGTGCTTAGGTGACAAAAGGATAATGGCTGTTGTAATTGTCCAGTATTGAGGAGAGGTGGGGAAAACAATAGGGAAATGTCCAAGTGTTTGGGGTTAGAGTTAAGACAACCCAATTTGGTGGGGATTTCCCCTTTCAGCTCTGAGATGTCTGGCTCATTATTGCTAAACCTGTTGTCTCGAGAAGGTCCATGCTATTAGCCTGAAAATGACTTGGTTTCTGCCTAAGAAGTAGATGTGGATGACCTGCTTTGCTATCTCACATTTATAATCAGTAATATGCCTCTTCCAGCGTGACCTTCCAGTCACATATGGTATCATTTATATCAACGCCAGTTAAAAGTACCAATTAAATAATATCTGCCAATTAAAGCATGCCAATCGTGAGGGGTACACAGTGCCATTATAGCAGTGCTCTAGGGGAGATCCCTGCTTCAACTGCTCCCACACTAGGTCTCCCCTCCTCTTTTTTCCATCTCAGACAATAAAAACTAATAGGTGCTACTTAAAATGTAGTGGCACATATTTCAACACAGGCTTGTTGTGTGGTCTCATTATTTCATGGGTTGATCAGCAAAACACAGAGGGCAAGTGACATGGAACACATACTTCCGTCTTCCAATGCTTTACCACTGGTCCTCACTCCCCGACATCTGCTTGTCTGCAGCAGCTACTTTGCTCTAGCCAATGCTTAGCCATCTTGCACTTTTGTCCTTAATTATCCCAACTATTGCAATGTAAAATTTTAAGCTTCTTGACACAGGGGCTTGCCTTCTTTGTAAAATAAAACATGTTGACAGTACTTTATAAATAAATTATCATCATATGGTATAAGTCACCCGGATTTCAGATATATTCTGCTATGATTAGTTCAACTGAAATGTCATTTTTAGAACCACAGTGCCCAAGAACATTGCAATGTGGTTTGTGTACTCCTGTGTTGCATTGGTCCACATGACCCCAGATTGAAGAATATTATGGGAAGGATTGGGCAGAGAAAAAATAATGGCTTTCTTGAAGGTGTGAACTCTAATAGATCTCTAAGTTCATGGTACAGGATTCATATCTAGAATATCAAATTCATGTTTTCCTCTGAAACTAGAGAAGAATTTTGTCCAGTTTAGGGATTCCACCTGAGTAAAATCCATGATAGCTGGCACGTACTGGAATCCATGGCAAATTTCACATAATTACAAACCACTGCCCATTTATCTAGAAGTCCTTAGGTCTGTTGCATCACAGTTATGCTTTGGTGTTTTGAGACTTCTGAAGTAGGTGCAGACTGATGGGAGAGACACAGCTTTCCCACTACCACCAGAAAGTCATTCAAGTTTTCCCTTAAGCCCCCAAGAAGTACCACAGATACACAAGAGCATTCAGTGGTTCTCTTCTGCACTATGGCATCCACAGCCTATACAAAGCCACCAAACCATCCTCATTATAGTACAACCCTGGTTCATTGGATGAAGCTGAATAGTGGGGGATTCAGGACAGATAAGATAAAGTGTTTCTTCCCATTGTGCATAGTGAAATATGGAATTTCACTGCCCCAGGTTGTCATTCTGGCCACCAATATAGATGGCTTTGAAGGTGGATGAGACTAATTCATAGAAGATATGACTATCCACCCATTGCTACTAGTTATGATGACTATATGTTACTACCAACATACTCTCTTTGAATACCAGTTGCTAGGGAATATGAGTGAGAGACTGTTATTGTACTCTTGTCCTGCTTGCAGGCTTGCCAGAGGCATCTGGGAAAGGACTGCTGGACTAGATGATGATCTGATCCAGCACAGCTCATATTTTTATGTTCATTGGAGCACACCAATGCCCAACATTGTCCAAAGATAGCAAGTTCTCAAGGCAATGGATGACTGTAATAATACACCCAGTTTTAAGTAATAGAGGAATCAGAAATTCTGAGACACAATTTTCAAGTTTCTCTATATACCAGTGGAATTTCTTCTTCCCGGCTTTGTATCCCTGAGTCTTTCAGTATGTATTTCTCTGTCTCTGTCAACAGCAGCCAGTGATGTAGAACAGAGAAGTAGGAAACACACATAAAAATGACAACATCATGGAGTAAAGCAAAACAAGATCTTAACAGAGGGAGAAAAGTAAATTCAACATGTGGTTGCCATGTTCCCTCTAATGTGTCTTTCCGCCCTTAAGATATATAAATATATCATTTCATTTTTAATGCGTATGTAATCTCTTCACATTTTCAGAGTGCTTGAATCACAACCAAAAGTTCCAGAGGCTTTTGTTAATACTAATTTAATGCAATAAAAAAATCCAGAATTCACTGCATATGTTCATTTTGCTTCAAGCTCATTTTAAATACAGTATGGTGTAATGTTCTTTTTCAGCATTTTCTTCTGCCATAATCAGAAGGTCCTGTGTACTTTTCCTCAAAGCACAGGGGGTGAAATAATAGTCTAAATAACAACACTTAATAATGGTGGTTTTTTTTTTCTTTTTTAACACATATGGAGGAAGTAGTTGTTGTGTGCCAAATTATATACCTCAGTTTGAATGAAGTCTCTCTACCTAGGGATTCTTCCCACCTCTTTGAATATTTGCATTTATCTTCCAAATCTATTTTAATGAGCTCTGTATAAAAACTAGCATTCATACCTCTTGAGCCTGATGAACGGGTAATTACTGTTTCAATTCCCAGGAGAGGCCTTTGAAAACCCATCTTGTCATAGAAGTTACGGGCATAATGTTTTAATTGTGGATAGAAGAGTATTCAGATACTGTTCAGACTGAATGTTCTGTCCAATATGCTGACATTCTAAATACCTCTATCCATGAAGTCAAACTTTCCAGCCTATTTTAAAAGGAAGATCAAAGTTTGTTGTAAGGGAATTTGAGTTTCTTATTGTACACAGTGCAAAGGAATATTAAACTGTTAATGAGCAGAAATTCATTACCAATAATGACTCAGAGCCCTCACATTCAAAAAAAAAAATCCCTCCCTATAGGAAAATAGCCGTGAGGAGCAAAGGATTCAACTACTTCATAGATGCTAGTTTTCTATGTATAGTGAATAGAAACATTCAGCAGCAAGAACATAAGCATTCAAAACATTTCACTAAATACATGACAGTGGGCCCAAGGGCCATATAGTCATATAATGGATGCAGTCAGTCCATTTGCTTGTTGGAAAAATTTGTCTAACAGGTTTAATTCCACACTTGGCTTACAGAGAGAGAGGCATAGACATAGACATAAAACACGAGAAAGTCTTTCATCCTTCTACAATCAAACACATCTATGTTCCTTTGCCATGTCCTGGTGAGTCTAGAACCTGAAACCATCTTGCTAATTAAGTTCATTTATGTAAATGTTAATGTCTGGCTATAACTACAGCTTTTGTGTACTTTCGCATATTCATTTTGGGAAACAGAAGGATTGGTGAAACTTTCCTTCCCTTAATAATATTAATACAAATACTCAGACTAAAAATAATGAGAGCTAAACTGGCATAGCCTGGATGGTGCTATGTAAAAGTTAGGATCAATTTCAGAATGCCTAAGTATGGCCCCAGCAGCTGTCACTGACATGTTTGTAGACGCTTTGTTCTCAAGTCAGAAGTATCAAAATAGTACTATAACTTGATTAAAGCAACAACGACTAGAAACCTAGCTCCTTCTTTCTTCAATTGTCATGCACAACTAAAAATTCAAGAAGCAGTATCTTTCATGGGTTTGCTCTAATTGATTTCAACATCAAAATGTGCATTTCCTATGGAAATGAGTGGGGCAAGTTAGTTGCAAGAAGGGCTAGTTAATTTTTGTGAGACCTAAGTATAATGGGCTTTCTTTAGATCAGAACAAAATTATTGCTTATTTTACCTCAGTCACAAAAATCTTCTCTTCCGCTCTGGAATCTCATTTCAGAGGGTACTGAAAAGTCATACCAGGTCCACTATCAGTTGTTCTTTGCAGATATAAGCAGGTGGTCAATATAAGTTGTTTTCCAAAGGGGCATCTTCAGATCCAGCCTTGTTTTGGTTTCTTGTTGTTGTTGTCCAGTTATAGTGGGATTGGGGAAAGGGGTATGCCATCTAATAGAAACTCACAGTCATTTATTCTGTGCCTTCTTGGTCAGTTTTGATCCTTACCTAAAGACATTCACCTTGAAAAAAGTAAGACTTTCAATTGTGCATGCTTCTGGTGGATATGACAAACCAGTTTATCAGACTGTAAATAAGCTGAAGATTCCATTAATAATGAAATAATCATATAATAAGCAATATCAGAGGAAAGATTGGAGACTAGAACTGATTTCCTAGTCTGTCAGAGACAAAGAGATCAAAGAAATGTTTATTGTGGAGTGTTTTTCTAGGTGTGAAAATGGTCTGAAACTGATAAACTTACAATTTTGTGTGTGTTTGTGTGTGTGTGTACATTTACACCAGTACTTTAAAACCTATGGAATTTTTGTCTGAATCATTCTTTTGGCATACTTTTACAGTTTCAGGAATTAAAAATAACAATTTATTATACTTTTGAAATGTTATAAAATGCCATTTATTCATTATAATTAGTTTCATTATATATTCTGAAATGTCAGCTCTTCTGTGGACAAATCATGTTCCAGAAAAGGAGTCAAAGACTAAAATAAAGGTACACAGTTGTATCTAAACTTCCTATGAGTTCCATTCACAAGAAACTGTGCTGCAAGAGGAGGCGATTTTTGCAAATCCCTTCTTTATCCTACGGCTCCCCTGTACTCCCTGGAAAACTAATGCACTCCAGAGAACTAAGATAACATGTAGAACAGCTTAAGAGGTGACAGTAGATGCTGCAAAGGAAGGGAAAATCAGAAAATATTGCCTTCGTGCTTTTTCCTCCATGATTCCAGGTACCTGTGCTCAATCTCTGATGCCATAAAGGAAGGAATCCATTTCACAAAAGGGTATGTTTGGGTGATGGTAATGGTAGTGTTTATGGTGATTATAACGATGATGAGGATCATCATCATTATCATCATCACCATCATTATCATCAAACCAACTTTTTCCTACTGCAGGACTCCAGGTAGCTTACAACAGTTAAAACAGAGGTCACTAAAATTCACAACATATAAAAGTATAAAATGTAATTAATCTATCAAAATATTAAAACTTGTTTAAAACATAAACCACTAAAAGAAAGACAGAAAACTGAAAATCCATTGTGTTATGCAGAGTGCTTTCCTCTTGAGCAATTAGTCTTCCCAGGCCTGCCAAGTCAAAACAGTCTTTACAAACCCGCTCAAAGATAGCAAAGAAAGTGCCAGCCTAACTTTTCTACTGTAAAGCTACTGTAAAGGCTTTCTCCTGTGTTCTCTCCAGATGGTGGTGAGACTGAGAGAAAGTCCTCTCTTCTGGATCTTAAGATTCTGGCAGGAGACACAGTCTTTCAGATATTCTATGACCTATATCCAGATATTCTGGATATAGGTCATAACCAGCACTTTGAATTGAACCAGTAGCCCCAGTGGCGGAGCTTGGAGTGTCGGGAGAGGGGCAGGAGGGGGTGGCACTACAGCGGGGGCAGGGCTATGGGGAGGGGCCACAGTACAGGGGGTGGGGCCGCAGCACACAGAGGCATGGCCGCAGCACAAGGGGGCATGGCCACAGCACACAGTGCAGGGCTATGAGCTAGGACGCCCCCCAAAAATTGCCAACAGGGCAAACTGCCCCCATCACCCCCCATCCCTACGTGACTGAGTAACCCGTGAAGTAATTTCAATGAAGATGCCAGTCTTGATCAACAATCTGGCTACAGCTCTATGGACCAGACGAAGTTTCCTAATATCCTTCAAAGGCAACAACCACACAGAGTGCATTACAGTAATCCAAGCAGGATGTAACTAAGGCATGTGTCACTGTGGCCAGGTCTGAGATCTCAAGAAAGAAGTGCAGATGGCTCACAAAACTGAGCTTGGCAAATGCACTCCAAGCACCAGTTGATACCTGAACTTTCAGGCTCAGCGTCGAATCCAGGAGTACCCAGGCCATGGACCTGACTCTTAAGGAGAAATATAACCCAATCCAGCACAGGCTGGATCTCCATTCCCTGATCTTCCTTTCAGCTGATGAGGAGGACCTCTGTTTTGTCTCACCAAGTGTATATTTGCTTATATCCATCCAATCCCTTACTGATGACAGGCACCAGTTTAGGACTTAAACATCTTCCTTGGATTTTGGTGTAAAGGAATAATAGAATTGGCTGTCATCTGCAAATGGATGGCACTGAATAGCGATTTTGCCCATTCCACCCGTTATTTTTCCCTATCACCACCTATGATGGTATTGTCATCATTTTACTGTTTCTGTAAGGAAAGGTGTTCTAGCAATTCTAAGACACCTTGTTGAAATGGCCCTTTTCTCAATCATCACCATTTTGTAATCTCTGTGGCTCTACAGTATTTCTCATCTCTAAACTCACTGTCTAAGATCCAAAACATGTGTAGCTAATCCCACATCATAAAGAGAATTTTGTACTGTGCTTCTTAAACAACCATGTGCTAAACTCTTTTTGAAATGTAGGGAATTTTCCAAACAAGTTGACCAAATGGCACGTAAGTCTGATGAACAAGGGGGGGAGTCACCTAAAGCAGCTCTTAAATTGTCAACCATTTTTGTTTCGTTTTGCTTTCATTAGGACTATTTCCACAGTATGGCCCCAGTTCAGACAAAATAAGTGATGCTTCACTAATTTCAATAGCATGGATCATTGCTTTCAATGAGACTTGAACATGACTTTTTCTGAACTGGGATAAATGTGATTAGGAACAGGATATAAGACAATTTTTAATTAAACAAATATTGAATATGTTAAGTGAGCAATAAAGAACAAATACGAAACTAGCTTTCTGTAACCGTAAAGGAAAGGAATTTTTATTCATGCCATTCAGTTTTCCAGCATTGTTTAAACATCCCTGGTCATCTTTAAATTTGTCCTTAGTACACAACTCCAGGCTGATAGGAATGGTCCAGTTTGCTTAAAATGGGAGGTTCCACCATTTCGTATCCCATTCCTTCAGTCTTAGAATCAGTTTTGTTTTCCAAAAGTGGGAATAAATCATTCTGGCTAGTAAATATTGGTTTTACGTTGTCCCAGATACCTGCTACCTCAGAGTATACGGCCTCCAAATTCAAGAGTTAAGTTTAATTCTCCTGATGTACAGCCAGTTCCACAGCTTTTTAACTTTTTGAAACTACAACTGCCCGGAACTCTGCATAGTTTTGATCTGAATGGATTGTAATTATCAATGTTTTCATTATAATTATACACTAATTTTCAGCCAAAGGCGGGGAAATCTGTAAAATGTATAAAAAGGTCCACTATTATTAGGACCCTCTTGCTGCATATGTGAGGGAATGGCAAAGACCTCTGGCCCCAGCAGGCTTCCCAAGTTTGGTAAAATTAATTCTTTGGACTATAATTCCCGGAATTCTCCAGAAAGTATACCATTGGCCATGTTGGCTGTGGGTTTCTGGGAACTGTAGTCCAAAGAAATACATTTTCCCAGCTCTGAGGCTGTTTATTTCAAATACAGATACTTGATACTGGCAGATACTTACTGAAACTGAACAAATCCAGGAGCTTCCAGAAGCATGTATCTTGTTCAGGAAAAAACCTTTTGGTCGACTTTATGTACAGAACATTATGTAACAATTTGTTGTGATGAAAACTTTGCTAGGCAGGAAACATATTGTGCCCTTCAGGTAGAATATCTGATTCATAGCAGCCACCTTAGATTCAGAGACACTTGACAGATGAATGGATATGAATATCTTCACAGACACCTGCACAGAAAACCTGCATACAGAATGTAAAGGTCAGGAGTCCAGGAGCAATCCAGAACATCACAGCAGCTGTGGGGATGCAGAAGCAAAGGAACTATCATATAGGCCCGCTGCAAATGTATTGGACTACAATTCTGTCATCTGCAGTCCAGCAGATCTGGAAGACACTAGATTCCAGGAAACTATGTTACATTTAATGTCCAAGATCAAGAGATTAGTGATAGTTAAAGTGAAAGTTGACAATTTAAAATAAATTTTACAAATGTCAAAAAATTAAATATTTTGTAAAAGTAAATATTTTGGTGCACATATATGCACACAAAATGAATATTGACGTCATATTTAGACAATAGTCAACCTTCAACAGAATCTTTCTGACATTTGCAGAAATTTGTGTGGAATTAACACTCAACATATCCTTGTAAATATGAATGAAGCCGTATGGATAATTTTGTCCACTGGCATCTCACTGCCTACCAGTAGTAAACAGAATTACTGTGATTAAGCTAACTGAATATGCTTCTGTGAGCACCTGATGAACGTGTGGAATAATAATGTAATTCTAAAATGGATGAAATGATGGATGGATGGATGACTGGATGGATGGATGGATAGAAACTAGGATGCAAAGTCTGTAATACTACTTCCATGAACCCAAAGTAACTCCTCTGTGTCAACTGGTGATATCCCTTACTTTCAAAAGCAGTTTGCAATTTGTCAGGGAATCAGGTGAACCTAGAAGAATTTAGTTGAATCACAAAGATGAATAGACATGTCTACTCTGCACTAAGTCATGTTATTGTTCCATTTAGCTCAGTATTGTCTGCACTGACTGGCAGCTGCTCTCCAGGGTTTCAGGTAGGACTTTTTGCCAGCAGTACTGATGCTATGCTTGAATTTTTGGCAGGATTAGGTTTGTATGGGAAAATTCTGAGATGCCTACACCTAGGCTCTTTCCGCACCTTACCTTTTTCCGGCGCTGGGGTGCGGGGATCGCGCGAGCAGCCTCCTGCGAGAAGCTCTCATGTCCCTGCTGCTTCAGTTCTGCATGAGCTGCCTGCTTGCATGAGAGCCCCGCTTCTTCCTTCCACAGTGCAGCCTGAGAGTTTCCCAGGCTGCGCTGGGGCAGGAAGCGTGACCAGCGTGGCTCCGGATGCTCTGCATGCCAGGAAAGTGTGCGCGGGGCCCGGGAGCAATGCGCAATCGTGCACCATTTTCGGCTTCCAGCCAAAAATAAAAAGGTGCGCGATCGGTGCCTGCCGGCCCCTGGAGCGTCGCGCGATTGTGAGTGCGTCGTGCAGATCACTCCTCACAATCGTGCGATGCTCCAGGCTCCCTTTCACAAATACCGTGCAAATACCGTGCAGAAAGGACCCTAGTGTCATGAAATATAGACCCTATTAAGTTTATTGCTGTTGTGTGCCTGAGGTGAATCTATCACAGGGTTTTCTGGGGTAGAGAGTATGTGACATGTCCACAGTCACCCAGTGAGCTTCCATGGCCAAGAAGGGAATTGAACCTTGATCTTCAGGGTCATAGTCCAATGCACAAGCCACTAGACCACGTTGGCCCTTTATGCTAAGTACTTCTACAAAATACAATATTGTATATCTAAGCATCTTCACAGTATTATTGCTAAGCTTCCACTGGAATGCACTGAAAATACACAGTTCTGCACTTTCCTGCAAATTTCAGTTCAGCCTTTTAAGACACTCCTTGGGAATGTAACCACTTTTCCTCTCATACAGTACTCCAAAAGATGCCTTAATAATTGTATGTGAGCAAGAATGAATCTGAAGAGCATTCAGGCAGCTAATACAACTGCACTTTAAAAGGCTTTGTATTTTAAATCCAGAATAATTCTGGAATGACAACTACATTCTTCTCTCTAACCTGACTAACCTCGTTTAATATGAAAAGAATAATTTACCAGTCTTGATTTGGCCGTCTAAAGGTACCCTGGTGTAGTTTCATATCTACAGAAATAAGTCCAAGAATGTGTTTGTTTTGCCTGTTGTTGTTAATTTACTTTGCTGTCTGTATTACAAGGGCTGGGTTGTGGAAGCAAAGAGTTCAGACTGTAGGCTTTAAACTCTATTTTCTCCAGTAGATGTCACTTGCAGTACATAATAATTTATGTACAGAAATAAAGAACATAGTATTTGATTCTCATGCCTTTGAAAACCGTATTTTAAAAGACATATGGCCCCTTAATGTAGGCAATACGTTTGGACATTTGAATTCCTTAAACACCAAACAGTGAAGCAAAATAGTTTATTTCCAGTTTGATGTGAAGATTACATATAGATCTGCTTTGGGTACAAAAACAGAAATAAAAAGTGAAATGACTGCACTTTCTTGACTTATGACATGTGAGTCACACACATCATCAAGAAACTAATCTAGAAAACCTATTTTTAAAGTAATATCATCCAATCTGAGTATTCTATTTTAGCAGCTTTGATGCCATATGAGTAGTAATCATATTCTTTAATTGTGCTATGTTATATTTCTTTATTTATTTTTAGATCAAAAATGTAACAAAATTATACTTTGAAATCAATGTAATGAGTGGAAATAAACTTTCTTCATGTAAAGAGTAACATTTTCTGGTTACTTTTTGAAGTTATTTAAAGGGCATTTTAGACGTATTTTGAAAGAACTTTGTCAAGTTTTGCACCATCTTCTTATCAATTCTAAAGTTTCTTTTTTTCTCTTTTTTCTTTTTTTTTTTTAAGTAAAAAGAGAATGGAAAAGTAACAAACAATGCAATGAGTTATTTTCACTGCATTGTAACAAGTAAAACAGAGATATTTCCCAAACACTATAGTGACATGAAGAGATCACTTTTAGAAAGCAGCTATCGAAAGTTTCCAAAGTTTTGTGAAAACTTTGGTTATATAGCTAAATACTATATAACCAAAGCAGGCCTAATGAAAAATAAGAAGGATAAGCATAGATGGGAAATAACCAAGATTGACAAAAATAGAAAAAAATCTGGTGGAATGGGATATCTCAAACACATGGAGGAAGTGGAGCCCAAAGACTGGCTTAATGAGGACAGGACATATTCAACGGCTACAGAGCACTAACATTCTGTTGTGGTGTGGAATGGTAAACTGGGAGCATAGTGGAATAGAGTATTCTGAAAGCAGGCATACATTGCTCTTTGAAAAAAGAAGAGGTCATACAGCAACATTTCAGTGTATGACCCACCTGTAAAGACACTGACAGTCACAAACAATGAGTTGTTCCATTGTCAATACTAACTGACTAACAATAGTATTTAGACATTAGTTAAAAGATCTAAAAATCCTATTGTTAGTCTCTACTAGATTAGACATATTGAACTAGTGGCAACTTGGTTAATTTACAGTGTAGCAGCAGCTGCACTCATTCCTTGAGAAGTCAGATATGGTAACACATGCCATGATTAAATCCCGTGTGGACTACTGTAATGCAGTCCTCATGGAGTTGCCTTTGGATACTTTTTGGAAACTTCAGCAGGTACAAAATTCTGCAGCCAGAATGCTTACTGGGGCCAGATACAAGAAGCATATAACTCCTTTGTCGAAACAGTTTCACTGGCTACCAATTTGTTTCCAGAAATAATTCAAAGTGCTAGCTATGGCCCTTTCCTCACAAGGCTGGTGAATCGGTTCGTGCCATTTCTTACTTGATTTTCTGGGCTCAAAACAAGGCAGACTTTCCCTCATTTTCTTCCACACAGCTACTGCGTATGTTCCATTCTGATTCGGAGAGTGCGAGTTCATGAATCCACACTGCCTCCGTGGTGGCCACTCCCACTACTCCCCTCACCCCGCGCCGTCAGCTGTGATTGGGCCTTTTTTTTTCTGCATAGTTTAGTACATCATTGCATACATGCACGGGCCTTTTTTTTCTGCATAGTTTAGTACATCATTGCATACGTGCACATGTGCATACGTGTGTAAGTCCATGCTACCCCCTCGCCCCTCCCATGAGCCCTCCCCTGACCACCAATTCACATTGGGGCGAATGTATGTGTCTGCACCACTGTGAAAATACGAATTGGATCGATCTGGAAAATTGGAAAAGAGATTTCTTCCGGTTTTCAAATAACCACCACATGGGGGCGCATTTAGTTGGAATTACGTGCGGAACGAACGTAAATAAACCAAACCTAGTCCGCTCCAAGATGCAGAAGACCTCCATGGCAAGACGCATTGGCCCGCCCTAATAACTGCGTGCGGAAAGGGCCTATGACCTATAAAGCTTTGGTGCAGACTTTCTCAAAGATTTTATGTCCCCATACTAACCTGCCAGGGTCTTAAGATTCTCAGGGGGTGACTTTCTCTCATTCCTATCTCCATCACAGATCTGTCTAGTACAGACACAAAAGAGAACCTTTTCAATGGCTGCTCCAAGCTGGTGGAGTTCCTTTCCGCAGGAAGCTTGACTGGCCCCTCTTCACTCTTCTTTTGCTAGAAGGCAAAGACCTTTTTATACAAACAGACTTTTAATGATTAGTTGGTTGCAGGGATCTGTATTTTTAACTTTATTATTATAAGGTTTTTGATTATTTTATATTTTTTTAAAAAGTAACAGCATTTAATGTGATGGTTGTTTAACTGTGTTTTTAGCTTGTCTCTTTCTAGCCTTTATAAGCCATCTTGGCTCCCATGCCTACAGAAAGGCAACATATAGATAAAGTTAGTTAATAAATAATAGTCAAAGTTTATGTCAGTTCTATTGATTCAATTGCTCCACCCTAGTTGGGATTAACAAAAGGATTCAGGTCTGAGCTTAAGAAAGTGACTTTCTTTCAAAATGAACTTTACCAGTGCCTTCCCTAATAAGCAGAGTTTAACAGTGACATATTTCCTGTGGTAAACAAGTGGGACATTTTCTGTAGCTTGCAAGGGGAAAGGCTCTGAAAAAAGTTAAACATTTTAAGAAGAGGAATCCAAGCCACATCATTCTCAACTAATTTGTGGACCAATAGTCAAAAAGTGTGAGATCTGTTGTGCATTAAAGCACAGAATCTTTTCTAAAGCCATTTACAGGTTTGAATGGAAAGTACGTTCATCTGTTGCATTTTAATTCACCCACAACAGCAAAAGTTTACCAGGAAAAAAAAATTATGCCATTCTTGCAGTTACTGCTAGCTCTGGATTGGATATTTATTAGTTACTTGCTTCCAAGGCAGTTTTGTAGGAAATGTTAGGAGCTGCTTATAATACATGCTGTGGGAAATGCACATTGACTATTCTGTAGAAGCAGGAATAAGTACTGGAAAGCACATTTTACTTAGGCTATTTCCACCCTACACTGTTATAGTGTTATTATTCCAGTTTCAACATCCTGTGGAATTCTGGGGTTTGTAGTTTACTGAGGCCAAAGAGCTGTCTGGGTGAGAATTCAAAAGGCCCTTCCCTAAACTGCAACCCCAGAATTCCACAGGATGTTGAAAGAGGAATAATAGCGCTATAACAGTGTAGTGCAGAAATGGCCTTCACATAACAGAAGGCATAGCCACAGGCTTCAGTAGTTCGTAATAGTTTTTAACTATTAAAATCCTTTAATCTTTTAAAAATTTTCAACAGTCCAGTCCTACAGTATCTACTCAGACATAAGACCGGCTGAGTTCGGTGGAGTTTATAGGACTGCAGTATGAATCTTTTTTAAGAATTTGAAAGCCCTTTTTCTC
Source organism: Cyclura pinguis (assembly GCA_030412105.1). Taxonomy (NCBI): domain Eukaryota; kingdom Metazoa; phylum Chordata; class Lepidosauria; order Squamata; family Iguanidae; genus Cyclura; species Cyclura pinguis. The sequence goes on from CM059599.1 coordinate 334,706,915, forward strand.
AGCATTACATACTTTGAAGCCAATTTCATTTGGTGTTTAATTCCAAATTTCTGCAGTTGATATAATGAAATATCTTATCGTTTCATGTGGATACAGTAATATCGGTATATTTTGCCATTATGATTTAGTAGAATAAGTGTGGGACTAGAACAGGGGGAGACCAGGGTTCAAATCCTTACTAAGCCATGGATTCACTGGGTGACTTTGACCCAGTTACATTTTCTCAGCCAAAGAGAAAAGCAAAGGCAAATTTCCTCCTGGAATAAATCTTGGCAAGAAAACCCTAGGTAGGACCACAGAAGTCAGGTTCACCTTATAAGAACCTAACAACATTTTTAGAGACTACTCTTTTCCATAATTCTGAAAGTAAACCTTGGTATTTAAATGTTAAACCTTAACATTTGGTCCAACTTTATCATCTTTATTTAAGATAAGGAATGAAATTATTCTTCTTTCTCTATTGGTCCTTGCCAGCATCTTCTGCATCTGCTCCTTTAGCACCACCAGAAGGCAACTGCCGAACACCTGTTACTGACACCAAACAAATCATGCAACTGCACATAAGGTGCAGCAGGTCTAGTTATACCTGTGGAGCCCAAAGTTCTGCTGGTCACCATTTTAATTTGGTGATGGTGGTGGTACTGACTTGCAGCATTTTGGTGTGAGAGTGTTAATATCACAAAGTGGACTCTAATTTTTAAAATGTATTGAACTGGATCCTGTGTTATTGTCCTGTTATTAGAGGCTCCTACTAACAAAAAAGGAAGGCACTTTTCGCTGAATTTCCCTCCCTTCATTCCTTATTACAGACAGTTAATTTTAAAATGCAACTTGCTCTGTAAAAGTACGAGAAAGGATTTTCTCGAGATTCCCTAAAGAGTTACTGATCTAGATACCGTTTTAAAAGTAGCTCTTTAGTTTCCTGCTTCTCAAGAGCAGCTGAAATAATTAGTTTTAATTATCTTTATGAAGATCTGAGCATACTATATATTGGTGCACTTTGTCATCTCCTAAACAGAATGCAAGGCAGGATCACAAGGCATAGGATGACTCAGCGCTTGATCAGATGAAATTCTTCCTCTACACTGGGGCTTTCCAAATGGTGTGCCGTGACACGTTAATGTGTCCCCTGAAATGTGTAGATGTGTCGCCTACAATCTTGGAAATGTATGTTATTATTTATAAATCATATATTTTTTAAAATATATGAAAGGTTTTCATGAGATATGTTGTGTCCCCCATACATTTTGCTATTACAATGTACGTATGTGTCTGTATCTCTTATAAGGGGTTAGTTTAACCTCCACTTTGCTAGTAAAACTGAATTACTGTGTCGCGAAATGATGCATGTCTAAAATAGTGTGTCACCAACATGAAAAGTTTGGAAAGCTCTGCTCTACACCATGTAGTGAGGCCTCAACCCATAACTGTAAAAGCAACTATAATGTTACACTTAAATCACAAAAAGGGGAACATTATCACTCCTTAAGTTAAAATCACAACATAATTTAGTTATGCATCCATTGCTGAAAAAGGAAATGGATTGAAAGTAATTAACAGTGTACCTAGTTACTTCTGAGTCCTGATTCAAAAGATCTTCAGCCACTTCAAAGTAGATAGCACAGCAGGCTGCTCAGAAAAGGAAGATTTTGAATGAACTTTTTGTTCAGGTATAACAACAGAAGCAGCTTTAAATTACTTACAACCTATCAGTGGCCAAAGATTTTTTAATAGATGTGCTAGACTTTTTAATATTTTACAACTTGGGCCCTTCTGCACCACCTTGTTATAGTGCTATTATTCCTCTTTCAACATCCTGTAGAATTCTGGAGTTTGTAGTTTACTGAGGCCAAAGAGCTCTCTGGCTGAGAATTCTAAATGCCCCTTCTTAAACTGCAAATCCCAGGATTCCATAGGATGTGGAAAGTGGAATAATAGCACTATAAGAGTGTGGTGCGGAAAGGCCCTGAGTTATTATTAGTGTGGCATTTTAAAATTGCTTTAATTGGTGTTTTAATAGCACAATGAATTTCTTATTTTTATATGTATAATGTTATATAATTGTAGCAAACAAATGTACACATTAATGTATTTTATGTATAATTACATTATGTTAACATGTATAATTTTAATAAGCATAATCTCTTGTGTGTATTTATTTATTTTCCCACCTTTCTCCCAATGCAGGATCTGAGGCAGCAATAGTGGTGTCAATGAGAGAGTTTGCAGAGTTCTGCTCTTTAGTTGGAAGGATAAAAATGTCTTTGGAGCAGTACTAGAAGCCCATGACAGTGGATAGTATGGGGGGGGGGGCCTTTATAAAATGAGAAAGTCTATAAAAATTCTCTTAAAATGGGAAAACTCTATTTCTTCCATATTTCTACCCCTCTCTATAAAGTTGCTATCTCTTTGTAATCAAAAGAAGAAATAACATCCTTATTAAAATGGTCTCACAATCTACCAAATGTAACAAGAGATGTCAATCTATCACTTCCTTCTTCCTTTTGCTTTCCAATGCAATGAAACAATTTAATCTAGAGAATTATGGTAAGATCAGAGTAAAAGTGAATCAAGTAATGCTTCACTCAAGAAATTTTAATTATTTTTTAAAAATACACATTTAGTACTCCTTCACAAAATGTATATAGCTTTGGGTGCCAAAACTGATTCAGACTGAGGTACTTAGACTGAAGAGGAAGTCATGGAATCTTAAGAGTTGAAAGGGACATCAAGGGACATCTAGTGCGATTGTGTGTCATGCAAAAAATACACGACTAAAGCATCCTTGAGAGATGGCCATCTAACCTCTGTTTAAAGATCTCCAAAGAAGAAAAGTTCATCATTTTCTGAGGCAATTGATTCCCCTGTCAAACAGCTTTTACAGTAAAGAAATTCTTCCTAATATTTTGGTGAAATCTCTTTTCTTGCAATTTGAATCCATTCATTCTCATTCTAGTTTCTGGAGCAGCAGAAAAAAAGCTTGCTCCATCTCCTACATTATGTCCCTTCAGATATTTAAAGATGGCTATCATGTCACTTCTGAGTCTTCTCCAAGCTAAGCATACCCAGCTCCCTATGTCATTCCTCATAATGGTTTCCAAACCTTTGATCATCTTGGTTGCCTTTATCTGGACATATTTCGTCTTGTCAATATCCTTCTTGAAAGCTAATGTCCAAAACTGAACACAGTATCCAGGTATGTTCTGACCAAAGCACAATAAAGTGGGACTACTAATTCCCTTGACCTGTATACTCTACTCCTATTGGTGCAGCCTAGAATTGCATTGCGGGGTTTTGGCTGCTGAATCACAGTGTTGACTTAAGTTTAGCTTGTTATCCTTATCACATGAATAGCTTTCAAGCCAGTTGTCAGCCACCTCTGTATTTGGGCACTTCATTTTTCCTAATAGGTGTAGCACCTTACGTTCATCCTTCATGAAATTCATTTTGTTAGTTGTGTTAGCTCCAGTCAGATTAGGACTCTTGTCCAAATCTGAATCCAAACACTCCCCCCAAAATTGTTAACAATGTGGATTCAGAGAAACATGGAAAATAGAAAATGCATCTCAAAAAAATTATGTATTTCCCTGCTAGATGTCCATATAAGGAAAACACAAGGAGCATCAGGAAGAAGATCTCTTGATCAGAAACTGGTGACTCTTTCAGATTGCAGTGAATGGTACTACCAGTGGTCTTTCCAGTTGCAGTGCTTTGAGGGAGAAATTTAGAACTAATGTAACACAGGACTGATCCTAGGAGTCATTGTTCTTTTGCTAGCTCTCTCTCCCAGAAACAGAAATACCAACTGTTTTAGGTAACCGTGTAAGACTTGGAACAATTCGGTACTGAGTAGTTGCTTGAAAAATGCTGGATGCTCCTGTTATTTTGCGTCTAACACTATATGCTCTACTGCCATCATCCACTTCTTTCCTCTTTCTCTAGGATTCTGTTGCGAATTGAAACAATTTCTTTGTAACGTAGGTCTTAAACTGTTTTTGATTTATCATTATGGCCCAAGCAGCTATGCTTTTGACATTTTATAGTTTTTTAGCTTAGGACCATATTTAAGATATATGCCATTTCCATGCATTTGTCCTTCAAAATGAAGGGCAGTAAAAGGAAGTAACCATCCCTACTCAAAAATAATTGAACACTTCCTTTTTATCAAAAAGTCTGCACCAGTCCTCATGAGTTTCTTTTTGGTTTCCATACCAACTCTATTGTGTATGTCATTTCCTTACCAACTCTATTGTATATGTCAACTCTATTGTGTATGTCATAAAAATTGCTCACCAAAAAAAAAACCTTAAGGGAATGGTTGCATCCATTTTTGGAACCCCAAAAATTGTAAAGGTTGCACTTTCACAAAATTCCTTGTACCTATTTTTTTGACATTTGGAAGTCTGGGATCCCTTAGAGAGGGCAACTACTAAAAACCTGATACTGAAAATATAAAAAAAGATTGGCAGTTCACTGTCTTTTTTAAAAGTTAAAATGTGAAGATAAGTACTTCAAAATCTCCTTAGGTGATAGATGACCTGTAATTTTCATTCAGTTAGCAAAGAGGAGAAAAGATGTTGAGACTACTTGTTGATTTCCAATGATATTCACTTAAAGCTGATCCAAGGCATGTACCCTAGATGCAGCAGCAAATGATGCTTCCCTCCCAAAGCAAGGTATAATCCTAAATCAACCATATCATTATGGCAACTGAGTCAAAAAGATCTCTTTTCCCTTCCCCTGGCCATTAAATTTCATTAATAATAAACAGACTAACAGTTTGCTTCATTTTCATGACTTCCAAAATGAGCTGCTTGAGGCAGCCACCTCACTGTCTTGTGGTAGGACCAATCTTGGTCAGCCTGGTCATATGTCTTTTTCAAAACTGTGGCAGTAAATGTAGCGACTTGTGACACAGAAGCTGAAACAAGAAAGTGAGGAATCTGGCTGTAGTCTACTTTCAAGGAAAGCTCTTTCACTTCTGTGATCAGAAAAACATCTCATTAACAATGAGCCCATTTGCTGCTTTTCTACCTCAGTATTCTTTGCTTAGTCTGCTTTGTTTGGTCCATGGAAAGTGGATAGGGCACCTATATTTACCTATATCTCAGCTAAATATATTCCACTATTATTCTACAAGTAAACTGCTTTGATTCTGTTTCATCAGTATGCTGTAGTTATTCTCTGTTTATTATATCACACCACTTTCTTCTTTCTCTGCCTTTCAGCTGCAAATAACTGTCTCATGAATGATAAAACTAAGTTGGAAAGCAACTTTTGTACTATCTTGTCAGGTTAAAACTAGTAATATAAATCCATTAGTGTGCCCCAGATATTACATAATGTTTCATCGAACAGTTGTTGTGGAAATCAATTTCTTTTCTGACCTTCAAGAAATGAGTAAAAATTCTTGTGCTTTCTGGAATCTTTTCTTTTTTAAAAAAAGAATGGCCTTTTGTATGGTCTCAGTCCAGGATTTACAAATAAGAGATGCTTTTCAAAGATATCTGTTTGGAATCTTAAAATGGTGCACAGAAGTATCTTTTGGTATTACCAACGCACAAGAGACATTTCAACTTCTGACAGGCCCATCTTGGGGATTGGTGAGGACACAAGGTTATCCTTATCCAAAGTTATTTGACATCCAGGTTTCCCCTTCTGCAATATTTTGACATGGGTTAATTGTCAGCCTCACCCACGTGGGTGGATGTTATTAAGCACAATGCTACAAGAAGTTGCACGATTCTTTTCCTTGAAGAACCAGCTACCACTCCAATTTACTTTGGTTTTGATGTTAGTGTCTGCGTTTGAGATTATTTTATTTTGACCCAGCAGAAATATTTCATCAGGATTGTTCCAGCAAGAAAAGGAACTGAGAAAAAAAATGTCAATTGTATTAAAGTGTGCTGTTTTTAGTGAACAAAATATTAAGATCTAACATAACTAAATCCAGACATTGTGAATTAGTAGAAGCAGCATGGCCTTTTGATTCTGGGGCTCATCTGAGTTTCAGATTCTTCTGTTTGAAAAAATCCAGTACAACTCACAAATAATATATAAATGTCAATATTTTATTTGTGCTTAAAGCTGTCCAAGATGGCACTGTTTTGATTCAAATTTCTATTTTGGCTGTCTTTCAAAACATCTTCATGCACTCCTACAAGCTGCAGCAAATACTTTCAACTCAATGATTGTGATTCTCTTGAAAAATATCACAGGGGTAGTTTTCAGTGGAAAAAAAATTATAACAATATCTTGATCAGTACATGATTCATCTTCTGAAGTTATGTTTAAAGGGATTCTTGTGTTAACAGTATGTAGTTCCATGATTTTCTATCTGGGGCATCACATCCAAAGATAGAGCATCCCCACTGGTCACAATAGAGCTCTATTTTACTACCCTGACCTATGAAAGGAGAAAGCTTGGCTGTACAAGAGAGCCCCTTTCACTGTATAATAGATTGCACATAAAGGGTTTGTTGGATGAAGTAAATACAGGGCTCTATTATTCCCATGGAAATTCTTGCATGCAGAGGACTGGATCTAGTGTCTGGTAGATTATAGGAGGAAGGAGGGAAAGAGAGTGAGTGAGAGAGAGAGAGAGAGAGATTTTTTCATTTTTTTTTAAGTTATATTAGAAAAAAGGCAAAGTTTCCAACCACTGGCTGAACTGAAAAGGAAAAAAAGATTATTTTTTATTCACCACAGATATAGTATTTTTCATTTGTGTCACAGACATTATAACCACAATTTACAAGGGTATGTCCAATCAAATTGCTATTGACTTAGTGATGCTTTCCTCTGATATTATCTAACTTTAACCTCATTCATAAAGCTGTTTCAGATTATTTCAGACCGTCAATGATTTGTGACTCATAAATATTCAACTCTAATTTACACTTGCTTTTTTTGCATTCATGCTAACTTGTGCTAAGTCTCCACATTTGCCTCTTTGTGTGTTTACAAATTAAACAAACAAAATACAGCAACACATCACAACCAGAGGTTGCCTTTGTTCCTTTTGTGAGTTTTCCTGCTTATACATGCATCAAAACACAAGTGATTGTCTCAGACATGCAAGCTATCACTCTGATCTTAAACATAATTGTATTAAAGCAATTAGTCCCATGGATCTCATCTGACCTTACTTCATCCTAAGTGTCTTTAGGATTGCTGCCTTAATTAGCATTATTTCCAGTGAATGTATAAATGATGAAACCATTAATCTGAAGTAAGACTTTTCAAAATGTATTCCTCCTGTTCCCTCAAGCAGCCCAATGAGACAGGGGAGCACAATTTAACTTTGAGCTTGAGGAACAGATAATAGTTGTAGATATCTTCTGGGACTCACCAAAAACAGCTTCTGTTTATCCTACAAAAGTCAAGTGGGTGCCAGCTTAATTTTCCTATGATTGAACACTTGATTGACCTGTGGTTGTGCCATTCTATAAGCCTCATTTGAGGTTTCAGTTCCTGAATGATTAGGAAAGCATGAGAGGGAAAGGAAAATCTGACCTTGGGCTCTGCCCTCTCCATCACATCTCCACACCTAAGTCTGTCACTATATAAACATTGAGGAAGGTCTGCAGCTGAGCATGGGAATGCTACATTTTGGACAACTCCCAGAATTTTTTCAGGCAACATGGCCAGTGAAAGACTCTGAAGGACCACTGAAGGAGCTACTGGATAATTACTGGTGCTTACCATGGTCTCTCCCTCAAACACACATATACATACTTCCCTCACTCCTACTAGCTGCGCTTTTCATAACTTTGGCTGACGTAGGAAAGGGATGAAGTAATGCATAGCTCCTCTATGCAAGGTAGCATCTGGGAATCATCTCACAGCTCCCCTTCCTCTTTCCTTCAGTGCCTTGGTGGGCTGCATTAACTTCCTCTCTCCAGCTCATGGAAGCCAGAAGGGCTAAAAGTGATGGCCACATGGCAAAAAAGCAGGGCCACCCCAACTTATTTTGGTTGCCCAGCAGCAAATGGCACCTCTCCTGCTTGTCAAGGTGTATTGCACCCAAAACCAACCAAGTTGTTTTGGTACAGAAAATTTCACTAGCCCCTCTCTCCATTTGTGCCATTAGTAATACATAACATCCAACATGACCTGCTGCCAGACTTGGCTGCCTCAGTTTGCCTCATGATAGGATTGGCCATGAAGAAGGGGCAAGGGCTGCAAGCACAGCCCTGCATACCCTCATCGCGGGATTCTAAAAGCAAGAGTAGGACTAAATTCCCATGCAAGGCTGTGCATTTTACGTGATATTATAGCCAACCAGCATGGCAGTACTCTGAACTGTAGCAGCATATCAGGATGAAAAATAGCTCTCTCAGTAGTTGAGGTACTTTACTATGTGCATGATGCTTTCTACACAAGGGAAGGATCAAAAACATGGTGTGTGCACTCACACTGTAAAATGGTACAATTCAGAATTCTACTACTCTAGTCAATCACTTCGTTCCACTCACACATGCCACAAAATAAGGTAAAGAATGAGAGCTGACAAAACAGATGGTATCATTTTGGATAGCAAATGGAGAGAAAAAAATGATGGCCTAGATTTGTCCCCGCTACCAGTACAGTAGGAATTGGCTGGGTTAGAACCTTTCTAAGCTAAGAGCTTTTCTTTCCCCTAATGCACTAATCTTTTTCCCACATTCCCTGCACAGAGTTGTTTAAAGACACCAACAAGAGGGAAACATACCCAAATTGTATCCTGCACTTGCATTCTGATTTGGTAAAATCTCCATTTCTGAGTTCTATTACTTCATCTGCTGCAGGGGTAGATACTGCCTTAAATTCAAACTAGTAAGTCAGGGATAAGATAATTGCATTTTTGTCCCCATGGCAGGTTGCAACTCTGGATTTGAGACCAAAAGTTTTCTGAATTTCAGCCCCAGGAATGATAATAAGTCTACATCTGGATTTCACTTCTAGGTCTTTATGCTGTCATCCAGCCAAAAAAAAACAAGGATAGGAGGTAGGGCATCAAAAGTATCAGGAATGTAAACTTCTAGACAGTTAAAACTCCTCATGGAGGTATGAAGTGATCAGGGAGGACTTGGAGGAGCAAAAAATATTTTGAGCCATTCTTTTCCCCCATCCCTGTTTTGAACAACAGATATTTTCAGCCTGATCACCCTATTATTTTATCTATTTAATCTATTATTTTCATTAATATTGTTAGTGACTATCATGGCAAAACTAAAAATAATGCCAACAAAGACTACACAGGGTGGTTCAAGATTGAGTCATACATTGAATGGATCCATGTATGTTTCCAATGAGACAAATTAATCTCATTTAAATCCCATTTATTTTAATAGGTCTGCTCTAAGTATGTCACATATTTAATGTCACAGATATTTTAGTATGGCCAGGGCCCTTCCACATTACACAAGTGTAGTGCAATGATTTCACTTTAACTGCCATGGCAACATTCTACAGAATCCTGGGATTTGGAGTTTAGGGAAGGATGTTTAGAATTTGCAGTCAGCATACTCTTCTGCCTCACAAACTCCAAACTCCAGAATTCCATGGGAAATTGGCATAACAGTTAAAATGGAATTATAGTGTTATAATTGTGTAATGTGACAGTCTTCTGGAATAGGCATTCCTACTCTGAATAACTGTTCGGTCTGTTTGAGAATATACTTACCAACACAAAATATATATTAGGACTGGGGTGCATTCATTTGAATATTGCAATCAGGAGTTTAAAGCAAGGGCAAAGAACCTGTGGAATCTAGACATTATTGAACTCTCAGACCCAATTATGGGAATTGAGGCTATTTCCACACTACACTGTTATAGTGCTATTATTCCACTTTCAACATCCTATGGAATCCTGGAGTTTTCAGTTTAGGGAGGGGCATTTAGAATTCTCATCCAGAGAGCTATTTGGCCTCAGTAAACTACAAACCCCAGAATTCCACAGGATGTTGAAAGTGGAATAATAGCACTATAACAGCATAGTGCAGAAATGACTTTAGTCTAACAACATCCAAAAGACCACATTTTCCCTGCCTTTGATCTGAATATGAAAAAAAGAAAGAAAGAAAGAAAGAAAGAAAGAAAGAAAGAAAGAAAGAAAGAAAGAAAGAAAGAGAAAGCAAGCAAGCTAGTTCTAAAATGTTTAGGTATTACTTGGGAGTTTTCTTTGGTGTAGCTATTGTGGATATAGTGTTTATGAAATTCTATTTGCTGGAATCCTTTCAGATTCTTCTGTGCTTAGACATAGTAATAGATATACCTGGTATTCCATACCATGAAGAATAACGGCCATGCTTCTAGATATGAAGTTTCTTGTCTTCCCAAAATTAGAAACCTGCTCAATATAAGAAGAACAGTAGTTAAGTCTGGCAAAGAAAGAAGCATATGTACATATCTGTGTATGAATAAAAGAGCTGTGTCCCCATTTCTTTGAATCTGCTTGTAAACAACTATCCAAAGAATATAAATAATAACATGGATGTAAATAAATAGGTCAACAGTATAAATAGTGATCACTGGATATTCTGCATAAATAGTTTGCAAGAAAGGTATATGAAGTAAACTATTTCTTCTTGTAACTAGTTCTTCAAGATTATAAAATGTGAAAAACTGTGGAAAGAACAGGTGTGCAAGATTTTGTTTACCAGCATTTGACATGGTATCTAAATATTAAATAATAACCAAATGTCAGAGGTAAGCATTTCATCTCTCATTGATTTCAATTAGTTAAGCCTATGTTTTTTTTCTCTTCTGTGGAAATCAATGTAAATCAAAAATGTACAACCTATTCCAAATATTTATGAATCAAAATGGTGACTCATTGAATAGCATAACACAATTCATAGATACTCATGGAGGGAGGGAGGGAGAGAGAGAGGAAGACATTTTAAAATCCCTTCTCCCTTTTGGATCAAGAAGAATTAAACATAAACTTAGTTTTGACTGGACCAGTCATTCCAAAATTCTTCTCGGTTTTCAAAACTTTGACAGCTTGTGAGAGAAATAGAATGTGTACTTATTTGTAAAAATGTATGAATATAGTTCTGTTTATGTGGAACATTAATTTTACAATTAAGCCAAAATCAGGCTGCTAAGCTGCACAGCTCAGCTGCAGTGAAGCAAAGGTTAAAGTCAAGTGTCCTTAACCAGCCAAGGAACAGCATTATCTGGTATGACACATGCCTAGATATGTTGTCTTATGGTTGCAAAATAGCCCCAAGGTGAGAGCATAGGACAAACACTTTCCAGGGTTTTAGTTTTCCCGTTGCTTTTCGTACAGTTCTTTGCTCTACTGAGTTTTGTTAGAGCCACAATCAAAATATTAGCAGGCTAATTACTGCATATGATTTGACAGTATCGTAAGAAGTTTGTACATGGCATCTTGTAATAAATGTATTATTTCATACATATAACAGTGAATGAGCTTATTGTTGTTTAAACAGCACCTAGCCAGTGTTGTGTAGTGATCTGACTATGACCCTGGAGACCAGAGCTCAATTCTCCACTTGGCCATGGAAGCCAACTGGGTGACCTTGGGTGTGTTACACACTTTCAGCCCCAGAAGCCCCCATGATATGTTCACCTTAGCTTTGCCACAAGTCAGAAATGACTTGAAGGCACACAACAACAACAACAACACAACAACCACCGTTTGAAGTTTAGCACAGTCTTTGGCTAGAAGTCTACTCCATTGGAATGAATGGGTTCAATATTGTTCTACTAAGTTCAATATAAAGGTAGTTCCAGATTAAGCTTTTTCTCATGAATGCACTGTACCTCATTAGATGTCAGACCTCACCTTCAATAAGTTTTCCCACCACTTCTTCTAACTCTTTTCTTATCACAAGAAGTAGATGAAGGAAGAAAAGATGGCTAACTCTAAGAATCCTCTGTTGGGAAGCACTCTAAAATTTCACCACCAGAGGCATGTTGTTTACTATGACAAAAACCCCAAGGCTGAGTGCTAGGCAAAGCAAAGCTTTTTCTGAGGTGTACTAGTATTGTGTAATGGTTGAGCATTGGACTGCGACTCTGGTGACCAAGGACTCAATCAATCATGGAAGCCCACTGGGTGACCTTGGGCAAGTCATGTTCTCTCAGCCTCAGAGGAAAGAAAGGGCAAACCTCCTCTGAACATATCTTGTCAAGAAAACCCCATAAAAGGTTCGCCTTAAGGTTGCTGTAAATCACACAACAACAATCACATTAGGCTGTAAATGTAGAGTGAGCTGGGCTCCCTGTCTGAATGCTGAACATGCCCCAATTATTCTGTTCTCTACCTGATGTGCTATCTTTCATCTCTAGGACTATAGATAAACAGAGGCTCAAATCCTACACATCATTATTTCTAAAGCCATCTGATGTGGAAGACCAACATTTTTTCCCCCAGTGTGTCAGTACCTGGTACCATATTTGTGTCTACTGGCTACAATTATTTCTTTCTTTCCCAGAAACTCTCCCAGGGACTGGCAGTTGATGGTCTGATGACCAGCGCTGGCGCATGGACCACCACTTATCTCCTTGAACTCCTTGGCATTTAATTTTGAGTAGGCATGTATAGGATGTAGAGAAGTGTATGAATGCAGGAGTATCAAGCAAGTAGATATGCAAGGTACCTTCAGAATCCAACATGAGTGGAACCCATATGTGTGAATTAGCAAACACCTATTAGACTTGGACATTTGGACCAGAATCCCATGCTAGCAGGTATGCTTTTTTTGGACTTATACAGTGCTGACAAGGGAAGGCAGACAAAATCTGCCCCCTCTGAGCAACTTTTCCAGTACCTTACTTCTTTTCTGGTTGCTGTGCTGCAACCTTTTCCCTCCTGCCACTACTACCTAGGCTGATGTTGTTACACAGGTGTTCTGGCTGAATACTCCACTTCCACCAAGGATTCACCAAATGGCTCTGGCCCCAGTCACAGATCTAAATCTTTCTGTAAAATTAGAATTGCAATGATTGACTAGACAGGATTTTATAGCAATGAATGCAATAAAGAATTAAAGCCAACTGCACACTGAAGTGCTCTGCATAAATGTTTAATAATCATAATCCAAACCTAGTTTAGCAAGGAGTTCATTGTTTCCAGAGCTTATTATGTAGAGTGTTATGTTCCCAGATGATGTTAACAATGTGGAAATATTATTCCTATTTAGCTACTTGTGAGGTTCTGGATTGTGAGACACACACACACACACACACAAACATACATCACCATCCAGAACTTAACAAGTGGCTACACACACACACACACACACACACTCACAAAAACCTTTTACCTCTTACCACCCACACATACAACATGTGACCATGATTGCACCTGTTTTATCTGAGGGCATAATCCTTTCATCCAGAAGTCATTAGAAAGAGTTTACGTAGGACTAAATGCTGAATCAGAAAAAGAGCTGGGTTATGTATGACATTTTCTCTTAGGCTAGTTCTTGAATAAGAGCCTGCCACATTGCCACTGGTCTAAGGCACATTGGAGAGTCTCATTAAGCATGCCAGTTATGTTTCCATGTACATCTGGTAAGGTTTTTTTTCTCCCTGGTGTTCCTCTGAAAGGATTCCTGTTCCTTCCCTTGTCACTCCAATAACAGCAAAACATGAAAATCATATGTGGCTGCAGCCTGCATATCATGGGACTGCTTGCATTTCCCTGGAATCAATGGGATTTGACCCGGGTTACTGTGTTCAGGGATTGCAAGGGATATATAGGAAACTGAATTGACTGTGATATAAAGCAGGGGGAAGAGAACTTCCATGTACTTCAGGATGGGTGTGGTAGGCTGCCTTCCAAGCCACATATAAGCAAGAATAAGTCCTATTGAAATAAATGCAACATATCTCCAATCAAATGTGTTTTGGAAAGAAGAGGAACACACACAGAGAAAAATTCTATCCCATTTCCCGGGCAGCAGGCTACGATGTGGGACCCATATCATCATTCCAGACCTTAGCAATGGCATATGACTGACTTAATTCCTCCGTCCTGTGTGTCTGTTAAAGACTCCGAGAGGATTTTTCTAAGCCCCTCAGAAACTGTTGCAATCCCCTCTCCTCAATCTGGCATCCTTGCACTGCTCTTCTCCGATGACTCCGTGCCAAGGAAAATATCAGGTTGAAACTTTACAGAAGAATCACATTCGTGGGGCGTGGGGGGTGGGGAGGGAAAGCAGAAGCAGTGAATAACTTAACTGCAGAGGAAAGTGAAACATATGCTTATAGGTAGTGAAAAAAAGTCCCGAATCTGTATTAATTATCCCACAGAGGTAACAGGGTTGCAACAATTCTCAGTTCTGACTAACACCAGCAGATAGCAGCAAACGTGAGAGCTCCCAGACATTCGTCAGAGCTGTTGGCTTGTTTTGTTTGCAATAGTAAGCGTGTTGGGGGGGGGCTCTTTTCCTCCCCCCCCCCCGCCGTGCTCTCCTTTCTGTTTGCTGTAGTTATAGGATCAAATTCCTAGGTTCCTCCTTCCTGAGCAGGGCAGATTTAAAAGACCCGGGGTGGCGGGGGGGGGGGCGTCGATGTTGGAAAGAAGCCCGAGCACCTCTTAGAATGAGAGGGGAAAGGTTAGTTCAAGGGTTTCTCCATCTCCCGGTTTTATCTGAGGCCACAATCCAGAAGTCGGGAGGCAAGGTGGAGCGGCGAGGCAGTAAACCACCTTTGCCTTACGGGAGAGGAGGGAGACTTTGCACTTTAATCGCTAAACAAATAAGGGAGGTGCGTGGAGGGAGAAGGAGAGCGAGCGAGCGAGCGAGCGAGCAAGAGCGCCTCGTCCAAAGGAGGTGAGGAGTTCGCGGCGCCCGTTCCTGGAAGGAAAGGGAGGGAGGCCGCCGCCGGCCCCGCTGCCTCGGAGAGAGCCCCGTCGAAGAGCCACGCGGGGAGGGACAGATCCGACGGCGGAGGCGCTTCTTCCCACGGACGAAGCGGGAAGCAGCCCCTGGAGGAGGTGTCTTTTCTGGTTTTGTCTCGTTCAAATAAATAGATAGATGATAGATAGATAGATAGATAGATAGATAGATAGATAGATAGATAGATATGTGGCGGCTACTTGTTTCCCTTTCCAACTCCTTCTCCTTCTGGCCAGTACTTACATGCAATATACTTATAATACATATACACACACATATATTCTTGTTTCCCTTTCCGCCGCCTCCGCCTCCGCCTCCGCCTCCTGTTCTGACCAATACTTTGGGCATCCCCAACCTGCCAGGCGCTGTAGGATGTATGTCAGAGGAAGACAAAAGCAAACCACTTCTGAGCTTTGCTTGCCCAAAAATAACTGATGGGGTGGCCAGAGGCGACTTCAAGCCGGGCACACCCCGCATACCAGTCTGCCCTGGCAAAATTAAGGCTCGAGTCCGCAAGGAAAGAGAGCCAGTTGGTGTCGTGGTTTGAATGAATGTTGGACGCCTACTCTGAGAGATCAGGGTTCGAATCCCCGCTCGGCTACGGAAACCCCCCGGGCGGCCCGAACAAGCCACGCACTCTCAGCCTTAGAAGGCGGCCGCGGCAACCCTCTTTGGAATAAATTTTTGCCAAGAAAACCCCATGAAAGGTTGGCCTTAGGGTCGCCGTAGCTTAGAAACGGCTGGAAGGCCCACAGGGAAATCCACCCGCCCACCCGACGCTGTCTCGCAACTTTGGTGCCCGGGCGAGCTGGCCCTCCGAGAGGACCTTCCCGTTGCAACCGGGGCCCGTTCTTCCCTCTCTGTCTCCGGAGTCTACCAAGTCTCCTAAAATGGGCATCGATTATTCCGAGAGCCATCGATTCGCACAGAATGCTGACTGCAGCAATGGGGAAAAGGTTAAAAAGGGAAAGTGACCTCCCTGCCGGCGTGACACAAAGTCATTAGGTAAATGAGGTATTCATACAGGTTAGAATCAAGGTCAGGCGGGTTTTTATTGCGCGGGAGGGGGAGAAGAAGAGAGAATTAAACTCAGCCTTGATCTCCATTGGACCCCGAAGTTCAACAGAAACAAACGAATCTGCCCCCCTATCTTGAGGGAGAAAGGAAAGAATTCCTCGTTCACTTGCGCCGAATTCATTCGGGATTGGGGGCTTTTGGGGGGTCGATGGAAAGGATGCGATCCTCCGGATTGGCTCCTTCGGGGTGGGAGGGGATTCTGGGAACCTCCATCCCCCCTCCATCCAACCAGCTCCATATCAGGTCCTGCTTTAAGAGTTAAAGATGCAAGGAAAGTTTTAAAAACCAAACCAAACCACCAGCTCTTCTTAATTCCCTTCCCCCTCATCCCATCCCATCGATAAGACTCCCTGAGATTAAGAAGAAAGGATGGGGAGGGAGATATTTATTTATGCACATATTTATCCCCTCTAATTAGAGAAATTAATCCTCTTATGGCTAAAAGGTAAAGTCTTAAGCATGCCTTTGATGTTTAATAGCATCATTTGTGGCCAACATTCCCGCTGATTAAGGCATAATTGTTGTTAAATGCTTTACAAAGTGTGGCTCGCCGTTTTCCGAGGGAGCGGCGGGCAGGGCGCGGAACCCGGCGGTCGCCACCCAAAAGGGGACCCACCTCGGGGCGGCCCAAAGAGGCCTGGCGGGCGGAGGGGCCTCCTTCTGCCTCTCTCGCTCCCACCCCAAACGCCCCGGTCTTCATTTTATTTATGTATTCAATCCATTCCCCCTGTTTTTTTCCACCTGAACGACTTTCTGCCTTTTGATTCCTCTGCGCTACGAAGGACAGGTTCATCCCCAACGTGTCCTCGAGAAAGATGGGCTCGCGGAGGAGGGGGAGAGGTTGAGCCGCCGCCACCGCCGCCCGCCCCACTTCCCAGGAAGGGAGAGCTGGGCTCGGAGGGTGGGGGTGGACGGGCGAGTGTCCCTTCTCGTCCTTTCGCCGGCAAACCTGGACGGACGGGCAGCCCAGGAGAGACAAGCTGGCCAGTCGCCCGGCGAGTCCGCAGCGGCGACTGGCTCTCCTTCGGCGGGATCGCTGCGCTCACAAGGGCCTCAGGCGGGACGGGGGACGAAAGCTGTCCTATCAACGCCCGTCGAAGATTCTTTCTTGGCGGCAGCAGCAAGAGGGGGCCACAGATCTAAATCAATCGAGCCTCCCCGCGGGCCAAGGGACTCCCCCCCCCAGCCCCTCGACGCCCTCCTTCTTCATTTACACCCAGAAAGGAGGAGGATCTTTTCCCAAGGCTGGAATCTTTGAGGGGGAAATCATACATACACACATATAAATCGAACATGATCATATATATAGATCATACATAGAGTCTGTATGCGGAGACGGGCGAGGAATTCCAGGATTTGTAGGCTGTATATTAGAGGAAGAAACTATGAAATCCATGGGGTCAACATAAGTCGACAGGCGACTTCAAGACGCAAAGGCACACACGTACACACAATATGTGAATATACACATTGTATGCTACACTGTATCTGCGAAGAGGGTGGGATATAATCATGTCAGTTCATGCAAGTTCACAGACACCACACATATACAGACTCACACAGACACGCAAATATGTGTGTGTGTGTGTGTGTGCGCGCGCGTGCGCGATCATATACGTAAACATAGGCGATTATATATGATCATTTATGTTCACACCTATGTATGTATGAACACACCTGATTTATTCATAAGGATATATGCGAACGCATACATATGTATGTGTATGTATATGTATGCATGTGTGCACATACATATGAAGATGTACGACCATATATTTTATATATGTGAACATGCACGATCATATATGGGTGTGTATATACATATATAATATATATATGAACATACGTGATCATAACGATATTATATCTGATCACATCAGCGGTTAACTTTTTTTTCCCGAGTCACGCATCATTTTGAGAATGTGATAAAATCTACGGACCCACTCCCGAGGGCCAAAAAAATACAATATGCGAAATCACAGGAAGGAAATCAAAGGGGAGATCAGCATTTTGCTTCGATTTAAGGATCCCTGAAGTCCATCCGTGGAAGTCCCGGGACTGCAGGTTAAGAGCCCCTGATCCATCCTCCCCCTACACTCTCTCTTTCTTTCTTTCTCCGATCCCATCATCCCGCCGCCACCAGGAAGAATATCCAGCTTGCGCCGGGGGATGAAGAAAGAAAGAAAAAGGCAAACTACCCGCCACTTTTTAATTAAAGCGGCTCGGGAGGGATGTTTGGGCTGGGGGAGATTCGATCTTTTGCTCGTTTTCCCATTAAGAAACGTTGCTCTATTGTGGCCGGGCTCTGCAAGAAGAATAGAAAGATGTTAACGTTACGTTAGACGTGTGGGTACCAAAAAAAAAAAAAAAAACCCGACAAATTTAAAGGTGTAGTCTGGACCTTTACGGGCACCTCGGAAGCCCCAGCCGAGGTCCCGACCTGCCTTTTCAGGCGGCCACATCCCGGGGCCGTTGGCTTGGAAGCCAGTCCCGCTGATTTCAAGGCGGGGGGGAATCAGGCAGTGACTCTGGGTCGTTCGCCTCTTGCTTGAATAAACTCAAGGTGGGCATTTAAATACATCCCGACACACGCAGCCCAAGAATCGGGACGTTCTAGTGTTATTTCTCCGGGGCTACTGAAGCTTTCCCGCTTTCGCCTGCCCGGCAAAGCTGTTCGGATTGCACACAGGCGCGGACTCAACGTCGGCTGCCCGGTCTACGAGCTTATTCGCCCGATTCCCTCCTCCTCGAGAATTGTTTGATTATTTCAAGATAGGCACTAGAGAGTCCTCCAGACTCAAAATTCGACTAAGACCCAAAAAGTTCAAATGGAACCCCTTCTCGCTTCCCCTCCTCCGCCCCCCCCCCCCGCAATACGCTTCACCAGGAACACTGTTTTGCTTTTGCTTTTTAAAGACGGTCCTTGGAGGGGCTCGGAGTTGCGCGGGTCGGAACGGGCGGAGAGGCGAGAGAAGCGCCTGGGCTCAACGCACCCCGGTGGCAGGCGACGGAGCCCCAACGGGCTGCCCTTGGAGCGGGTGGGAAAGAAGGAAAGAAAGAAAGGCGAGGGCGGCTCGACCGGAGCCCTTCGGCTGGGGAGGGGCGGGAACGAGTTAGGCGAGCAGAGCCGCGGAGCAAAGGGGCCGGGTGTCAATTGCGCCCGATCTTCTGCTTCGGGAAAGGAGTCCTGAATCCTTTGATTAAACTGACAGATTTCTCCCTGCTTCCCCCTCCCCCCGGCGCCGCCGCCGCCGCCCCACTCCTAGAGATGGGGAAAGGCGTGTGGGAGTTGGTTGCGGGGTGGGGGGAAGAAAGAGGGAAACTGGAGGGGGGATTTTATGTAAATGAGCAACTCCGAAATGTATTACAAATCCACTGTAATAAACCTGACAGTTTTGACAGTATTGACAACATAAATATATGTTGGAACACTGCACTTTCAGACACTTAAACCGATGAAGCAATAAAAAGATTCGACTACAATCTTTCAAATAATCGACATTGATGCTTTGATACATCATTTTTATACCTCGAATCGATTCTCTCTCTTTCTCTCTCCCTGTCCTCCATCTCTCCCCTCCCCGACCCAATGGTTTCTTTCTGACTGGTCAATTTTAAGTAAAAATCTACCGTAATTATTTACGCTATTGCCAATGGACGACCTAATCACTGTTTTCAATTAATTACAGCCGAACTCAGGCCGGGGAGGATCAGGCGGGCAGCGCGGGCATCCTCCGAAGGCCCCTCGACCCGGGGCCCGTCTGTCGCCTTCCCTTCGGAGAGACGGGAGGCAGATTCATAACAAGCTAGAAGAGTCGAGGTGGCTGGAGAGGGAAAGCGGGGCAGAGAGAGAAGTATATCAGAATCGCCCGAGATGGGGCCGAGGTCACAAAAAGAGCAAGCTCCCTCCTCCTCTTTCCCCAGAAGTCCCGACGTGTTCTTCTGGTTTAGCCGCCCGGGAGCTTTCCGGGCTCCCTCCTTCCTCCTACCGATTGACCTGGGAGGCCCATTTCAGGCCCAAGAGCGCCAGAAACTGACCACATCTCCACCCTCATCCTCTCGGAGAGGAGGGACAGAGGACTCCCAAAAGCCTTTCCTTAGACACTTTGGTTCTGGTTAAATGGGAAAAGAGTGTCAGGACGGGGAGGGAAATTTAAAACGCCTAGACAGACTGATCCACAACTCGGTGAGAAGCAGGTGTGAGCACCCGCTGAGATCCTTAGGACCTGAGGCCGTGAAATCCTCATTTGGGTTTATCCAGAACAAGAATGTCCCGAAAATCAGTGTATTCAAGCCCACATCAGCCCCCATTTTTATTTTATTTTTTAAAAACTCAGTTTAATTCTTTTCGGTGGAGAAGGAACAGGGACAGTCGAACCGTTACCTAACCTAACACCAGAAATATCTTGGTCGGGACTTAATCTTCTCGCCCCGCGCCTAATTTCTCCTGTCCTCTGTGCTTCCCCTACGTTCGCCGCCCTTGCGCTTCCCTTTCTCGGGACCGACCAAACAAAGGCCTGGCTGCCCCCCATTTGCGGCGGCGCGTTCGGCCTTAGGATGAGACTGAGTCTCAGAGCCCGGCGGGCCAGTGCCAAGGCGACCTGGGTTGGAGGGCAGGTCGCCAACATAGGGCCACTCGGTTCCCCGGAAACCATACGGGGGCCGGTTTGGTTCCGAGCCGTGGGGGCGTCTTCAGGATCTCGTGGGGATTCCTGTGCCGAAATATTCGTACCGTGAGTTCGGGATGGGGGAAAAAGAAGGCACGGGGTGGACGAGAAAGAGAGATTGGAGGGGAAAGGAGAAAGGAGAAAACTCAGGGAAAGTCTGCTGTTGATCGCGCCTGGGGTTTTCTGCGGTTAGGGAACTCCTGAGCGGGAACCAACCCCAGCCTAAAAGGATTTCCAAGGCTGCGGCCAAGATCTCCTGTAAGTGTACAAAGAAGCAAGAAGAAAGCGAGCTTTCGGGGCTGGTGGAGCAAGCGGCGTCTGCGGAAAGTCTTGGAGCCCCGCCAGATAGCGCTAGAGGGCTGTTTATTGAATCGCTGCTTCTTCAGTTCACTGGGCTCTTCGCAGAATAAACAGGAGAGATAAAGAAATAAAGGAGAGAAGGAGCGGGGGTGGGGTGGGGTGGGGAACCCCACACTCCACAAGTGCCGTTTTCATTCCTCGAGGTCTTTTGGGGCGTAGAATCAAGGGCTTCGAAACTCAGAAGGAAACTGGAAGTTCACGTCGATTTTGGGGGGGGGAGAGGAGGAGAGAGGGAGACAGCCTAGAAGAAAGGGAGAGTGGGAGAAATTTAACAGGTAACTGAACTACAGGCATCTAAGTTGCAAAGACCGCTGACGAAGAGCAAGAGGGGTCAAGAGTAGTTCACCCTGATGAGACAGCCCTGACTTTTTTTTTTTTTTGGAAGGTTTTGGGCAGCCAGTGAACAGGTTGCTGGAAGGAAACAGGGAAAAAGGGAGCGGGTGGGAAGAAGAGAGAAGAAGGGATCTTCTTCCCTTCCCTTCAAGTTAGGAATTACAGAGTAAATAAGGATGAACTCCACAACTACACAAGCATACCGGGATATGGGGGAGATCTTACTTATGGGGAAACCGCGAGAGTGATTGCGTCCGCACGCAGAAGAAAATGAGATAAATGCCCTCCCTTAGAGTCACACTCTTTAAAGGAACCCGAATTTTTAAAATCCCAGCTCTGGTTCATCGTTCCGCCGCTGTAAAATGCGTGGTTTTTTTAGCCAGACAAAAGAAATCTGAAGGGAACCTGCATCCGTTTTGTCAATGGCTTTCACTGTCGACAACTTTTGTTTCAGTGGTCTGAGTACCGGGCTGAAGGACCATGTTGGGAATCTAAAGGGTTTGTTTTTTTTTAAATAAAGTTTCCACGGCTATGTCATGGTCGCTTCTAGCACTTTCAGAATCTTATATTGAAAGCCGATTCTAAACTGATTTTCACCCTTTCTTCCATTAATAGATCTGGCCCATTCCTTGCAATGTGTCTCCGCTACAGAATCCACATTAGAATATTCAGAATCATCCATATTTTCCTATAAACCAAATGCAAGCATTTCCATGAATCAGTTTGCCACAATCTAAAATCCCCCTTCATTTCGTCAAACAAGCAAACACTGAACAAAGTTACAAACAAGATTAGGACTGGAAGTTGTTTGTCCCTTCAACGAGGCGTCCACCGTTCTAACAGATGTAGGAAGGCTAAGAGGATTTAAACCACGCGAATTTAATAAAACCAGATTAACTACATGTACTTTCCACACTGTTAAAGACCCCAAATTAATGGCGCCAGAGAATATCTATTGCGATATACAAATAGCACTGGCTGGAGCGGGGGACAGGAGAGAAATTCCGAATCATGGTCTATACCAACATTTGGTATTAACATCTCACTCCGCATTCCAAATAAAAATTCCCAGGATAATGAACAGGCGTAAATCTGAAATAAATATTTCCAGGAATCTATGGAATTACCTGTTGTGCCATTCTGCTCTGCAAAAAGCGAAGGGGAGGGAAATCTCAAAGAGATACCCAAATGGTGGACGTTCCCCCACTTCGGGAAAGCCGGTTGTTGAAAAACACTCTGTCGAAGTTTTAGAGGATTTTCTCGCTCCTTCCAAGAGCCAGAAAAGAAGGCGACTTGGAAGCTGGGCGTGAATAGGGGGTTTCAGCGTCCATATTTGTTCTGGCGCACTTGTAAAATGCGATTTGGAGAGGATTTTTAGCCTACTGATTGTCTCCGTATTGTTTTTCTTGAAACGGATCTTTTGCCCTTAATGAAGCCCCACACAGCTGGACAGCTCCTTCGCGGACACTGAGAACCCTCACCCCCAACTGACCCCAATTTGACACCACAAGATGAAATTTTACCGCCTGTTAAAACCATTTCCAGCCTGGGCCAAAAAAAAAAAAAAATAGTGAGGGAGGGAAAGGAAGAGAGGTGGAGGGGGGCAAGCCTACGGTTGATGGAGATGCATTTCCACACTGGACCCCTCATTCCTTTTTGGACTTTGGTCGGCTCTAGGGGGGAAAAAAGCAAAACCGCAAATGCTTCTCCTCGCTTCACCCTATTAAGGTTTTGACAAGACCAGAATATGGGGAATCATGACCTAAAGCCAGAGCACCCTTACACGGGAGTAAGCCCTGGTGTAACCAGAGGGCCTGACTTCCCAGTCAACGGGTTTAGGCAGTGCCCTAGAAAATGATATTTGGAAAAAGGAACGCTTTTTCCTTTAGCCAAAGGGCGAGAGCCAAATGTAACTCGCCGCCGCCTGTTTTTCCCCCACTTGCTTTCAGAATTTCTGGTAACACCTCATGATTGCTGCTTCTAAAAAAGACCAGCAAGGGTTTATTTTTGCACATCTAAATTGAGACTGGTCGTGCTTTCACCTATCCTCAAAAGGTGTGTTTAACCAACTCGAGAGGAAGTGTTGTTTACCTTTGCACAGACCCCCTCAAAATAAGAAACATCACAAAAATACAAATTAAGGTAACTTGATTTCTCCTACGAAACTTCAGAAACCTTGCTGGCAGTTCAACAGAAGAGAGAAAAACAATACAGCCGGTTGATTTAAAATGGGGAGGGGATCAGAAATACAAACCATCAGCATTTTTGACTGCTAATAAAATCCCTCTGTTAAATTAAAAAATTAAAGAGGTATTTAGGTGTCCTGGGTTTTTTAGTCAAAACGCCTAGACCGACTGGAAGGCTATGCAACTTAACGTTCTGTCGTGCAAAATTACATTATGGAAGTTTCGTTAAAAGAGAATCCAGGGCAAAAAGGAAACGCTCGAACCCCCCCCCCCTCGCCTTATCGAATACCTTCAAGACTTTCTGTGGCATTTTATTTTTTATATATAAACTCTTCGCCGCCACCCCACGTCCCGCACTTCACCCTGATACACAGGCACTCTGCAGGGCAGATTCTTTCTCGCGAAGAAGTTTAAAATGCGCCTCAGAAGGCGGGTTGTGTTGGCTGTATTACAACAAAGCGATTCCCAAGGAATTTAGGAAAGTGACATTTTCGGAAGAAGGGAGGGGGGAAAGCTTCAGTTAAGTACCATTCATCGAAGAGTAGATCTCTTTTAAAGCAATCTGTTGGAAGAGTCCAGCTGCAAAAGTAGGAAAGGATTTGCATAACCTACTGCTCTGTAGGTCTCCGGGCACCCAAAGGATTAACCAAGTATTCATTACCATGAATATCTTGAACCGCGTTACCGATTTATACGACAGAGCAGAAAATACTGCAGAACAACAAAACCCTCTCTCTCCCCCACCCCACCCCACCCCAATCCCCCAGCCCCCCTCGCCCCAAAGACGTCCTTTGCCAAAGGAACCGACTTAAGCGCCGCTTGAAAGAGATCGACGTACTGAGGGCGGTTTTACTCACCTTTTCTGTATAGTCCCGGGCAAGTCAGCCACAGAGGAGAGCGGTTGCTCTTAAGAACGGCTTTAATCTTGGGAGAGGTCCTCTGGAGGAAAAGGAAAGGGGGGCAGGGAAGGGGAAAAAGCGGGGTGGGGGCGAGAGAAAGAGACAAGAAAAAGCGGCACACTCAGTCGGCTCTTCGGCTTCGGCGCGGGGGGGTTCAAACGGGCGCGCCAGGCTGCCTTCGCGTCTCGGCCGGGACTTTTCCGCCTCTCGCCTTGCGCCGCCGCCGCCGCCGCTTCCCAGCCCGAGCGCTCTCGGAGAGCGGAGAAATGCCCCGCGCCGTTTGTCTGTCAGCCGCTGGCGCTCTCGCTCTCTCCACCCTATCTTTCTTTATATGCGAGTGCTGATTTCCCGCAGACATCATTGTTATGATGGCTCATTTAATCAAACTGTTTAATTGCTCCGGTAATCACTATCATCATCACAGGTACTCAATCATTCATCATTTTGGAGGGCTTTATTGACCTCGGGAGCACATTCCCCTTGGCCCATTAAAAACTGGCCAAATTTCTACCGCCGCCGCCGCCGCCGCCCTCCTCTCTCCCCTCCCCCGCTTTGGTGATTTTTTTTTTTTGCCTTTCCTCCACGGTGACCCGACCCCCAAGCACAGGGTCTCTCCCCTCCAACTCGTCCTGTCTCCAGAGTCCGGTTTAAACAGTGTTGCTGTTGGCATTGGGTGGTGGAGGTGGTGGTGGTGTTTTAAAGCCAAGTATGTACGAGGCTACATTCACAAGCAGATACATAATCATTGATAAATCCCGCTATTAAGAGGGTAGTCTGGTTAGATTTTACGTGGGGAGAGAGAGAGAGAGAGAGAGAGAGGGAAAGGGAGGGGGAACACAAAACTGTAGCAATCAATAGTTTGACCATTGCCCCTCCCCTAAACTTCAAGCATTCCCCATGATTGATGATCTCGGGTAGCTTTGGTAATTGACTGCTCTGAGGTAAGGCATGCTTTAGTTCCAGCAAAGCGATTGGAGGAGGCTCTACGCACACGCAAGCCAAAAGTAACCGAGTAGGTAGCGTGTTGCGGGGGGGGGGGGGAGTGTACTAAAGTGCCTTGTGTGTGTTTTCAAAAGTTCATTGATCCTTGGGAAGAGAACAAGGGGCCACCCTCTCATTCGATTTGCAGAATAACTTTGCTGTAATTAACGTTGCCGTTAAAAGGCACTTCCCGGGACAATCTTGGGAACCCAGGTTCCGTAAAACACAGGTAAAAACGTGAGAGAATACAATAACACAACAAGGAGAGATTTATCCTAGTTTGGTGCTTAAAATGTGCATTCAAAATCTAGACCGCAGTTTCATGATGGGGGGGGGGCACACGTGATAGTGACTTTGCCTTGCAGTCTCCAAGCAGCGTCAAAAGCACAACCTAAAAGGATTTCCTTCCCTCCCCTTCCCCACCTCCGCCATCCGCCCCGGCGCAGGCCCCCGCCTCAAACATCGGACAACGTCGACAACTGAACAGTTGAGGAAGAACGAAGCCAAATAGGATGGGTCTCCTCCTGGAAAATTCAGGGAGCAATAATAACAACAAAAACCACAATAGCCAAAAGAAAGAAAAAAGAGAGAGAGAGAGAGAATTTAACACAGAAAAGGAAGCACACCCGCACACTGAGCTCTTTGAAGGCGAGATGCTGGCAAGGATGGCGGACTTTGTTAAGGCACGCTAGTTTCCGCTGGCAGATCAACTTTGCAGTGCTCCTTCTTTTAAACATTTTGCAAACTGCCTGAGTTCCTTCGTCTTGCACACTGGCCACTGAATCGCTGCAGTGCTAAAAGCAGCCTCAGAAGCGAGAGAAACAATGCGAAAACGTTGCCTAAAGAACGCAGTCAGACAGAAAAGGATGTTGGAAGGATAAAATAATCTACGAAAAAAGAAAAGAAAGAAAGCAAACCAGATCTAGGCTTCTGCGATACACTCCCCCCCCCTTCTTTTCGCAGTTCCCGCACACGCACTCAGGCAGGCAGCCAGCCAGCCTCTCTTTTCAATCTCTCTCTCTCTCTCTCTTTCTTCCTCCTCCTGTGCCTCCCTCTTTATCCCACACTCTCCCTTTCCTCTCTGAAAAGGCGCGTTGATTTGCTATGGGTATGATTTTGCCGTGTGGCTCCCCCCACCCCACCCCTGGTGGCGCGGAAGCAGCCCTGATTGCATGCTCTGCATATCACTGGCTCGAAGCGCTCGCCTGCTCTGTGTGTGCTCGCTCTCGCGCGCTCGCTCGCTCGCTCTCTTCTCCTCTCCCTCTCCCCTGTATGTGTCTCCGTTGTAGGACTGGCTATGGCCACCACTACTTCCGGGTTCCGTCATTTCATTCTCCCGCCGATCCGCGCTGCAAAACTGAGCCTCTTCTATAAGCCAGCCAGCAGCCAACCTGCCAACACTTACTGACACTCACTCATCTCAGAGGGAGAGGTGAAGAGGGAGACAAAATACCTACCGGGAGGGGGGGAAGAAAAAACAACAACGGAGGAAGTCCACGTTTTGCAAACTATTTCATTTTTCTTCGCATCCTACCCCACCCTCCCCCTCCCGGTAGTTAAAAGAAAAGAACCTATAGCTTTTCTGCAAGGCAAACCCTAATCGCGGAGTTACTGAGAGAAGAAACCGAGGTTAAAAAGATTCCTCTTTTTTTCTTCTTCGTCTTCTTCATCATCATCATCAGCCATCATTCATTCACTACCTTGACATTCCATGGCTTTGATTGACAGCTGGAGTGGCAAAAAGCCATGAGACACGACAGTTTGGTTACATGTGGGTTGCTGACGGGCCGATCGTAACCTTCAGTTTGGGGGCTTGACGATTTTTTTTAATTATTATTATTTTTTTACCTAAAGGAAGGGAAAAAAAAAAGGAAAGAGACACAGAAAGGGGAAACAGAGAAGAGCGCGCGGGAAAAAAAAAAAGAAGAAATATCACGAATTCTACGTGGTTATTTTTTTTTTTGCCTACTTTTTATTGTTATTGCTATTATCTTTATGATCCTTTTACACGCATTGGAGAAGTCTATGAGTGGGTCGGAAAGACAAGGGCAAAGAGGATTCTTCTTCACTCAATCACTTTTTGTTGTTGTTGTTGTTGCTACTCCTGCTGCTGGACTGGGATATTAAATATAGGACACCTCCAGGAGTTTATTGGAGCGCAGACTGATGGCGCAAAGGGTAGGTTTAAATCTCCAACACTTACCTTACGTATAATCCTCGCTTAAGAGGGGCCCTGTCGGATTTGCTCTCCTCTCTTCCCGCTGCCCATGGCGGCCACGGTTTCGAACAAGGAAAAAGACAACGCAAAACAAATAGGAGGGGAAAAAATATTCACCGGTTTTGTGTGTGTGTGTGTGAGTGAGAGTGAGTGAGTGTGTGCGCGCGTGTGCGCGCCCGCGTGTGCACCCTTCTCTCCCCCTGTGTGTGTGTGTGTGTGCATGTGCGTGCGTGCGTGTGTGTGTCTCCTCTCTCTCTCTCTCTCTCTCTCTCTGCCTGCAATTGTTCCACGCTTCTTTCCTCTCTAGCTTTTCCCCCACCAGCGCGATTTCCCTGCTCCTCTCTAGCAGCAGCTCAGTGGCGCGGGGTTCACAGGGGGGAAAGCTCGCCTGCTGCCGCCGCCGCCGCCGCTGCTGCTGCCGCCGCCGCCGCCGCCGCTGCCGCTGCCGTGGCTGTGTTACTACTGCCGCCGCCGCTGCCGGGGAAATACAGCCACATTTGCTGCTTGGTTTGTCTCTCCTTTTGACAAGGACAAGGGGGAATTGCTCCTAAATAATGTTTCTGGTAACTTTCCGATTATTTGCCCCCCTTCCTCCTCCTCCTCTTCCTCCCTCCCCTCTCGCGCCCTTCTTTTCCCTTCTCAGCCGGGCTTCCTCCCGCTCATCCCGCAGAATTAATCTGTTTACTTGGGGGCTCGCTGTTTATTTGCGGGCCCGTCTGGCTCCGAGATCACTATTTTTTTTGAAAGCGTCTCTTTCTCTTTTCACGCTTCCCGGTCCCTTCTTTCTTTGGCCCTCCTCGGGCGAGCTCTCCTCCTCGCGGCCAGAGCGCGGGGGCGCGCGCGCACAAACACACACACACACACACACACACACACACACACACACTCCTTTGCCCCTTGAATCCCTTGGCCTTCCCCCAGGTCTAGGGGCTCCACTTTTTCTTTCCCCAAACTGATTTCAGTTTGTAAAGCTTTCCTCTCTGTTGCGGCTGGCCCTGGTTTGTAGTTTTGCTGTTTTGTCTTACTTGTCTGGGTGCTTTACTCTCCTCTGACTTTTTTTTTTTGCTTTGTTTTGTTTTTATTTCTCTCTCCCCTTTTCTTTGCTCTTTCTCTTTCACTCTCTCTCCCCCCTCCCTCTCTCCCTTCGTTTCTTTTTTTTCCCCTTCCCCTTCTCTCTCTCTCTCTCTCTCTCTCTTCTTCTTCTTCCTCCTGCTCCTCTGGCCCATTTTCTTTTTGACAGTACGATGAGCTGCCTCATTACGGCGGGATGGACGGAGTAGGGGTACCTGCTTCCATGTACGGAGACCCTCACGCCCCCAGGCCGATCCCCCCAGTCCACCACTTGAACCATGGGCCGCCACTCCATGCCAGCCAGCATTACGGAGCCCACGCCCCGCACCCCAATGTCATGCCGGCCAGCATGGGATCGGCTGTCAACGACGCCCTGAAGCGGGACAAGGATGCGATCTACGGGTAGGTAACAAGGGCAGGGCTAGCCGGGCGCCCGGGCCCGTTCCTCGCAGCGTTGTGTGTGTTTCCGTCGGGGAGTGGAAAGGGCTGCGAGATCCTCTCCTTTCAGACCACGGGCGGCCCTAGGAAAGGAGTTCAGAGGGGTAGTTCTCCTATGTATGCAGGCAAAAAAAAAAAAGAAAGAAAGAAAGAAAGGAAGAAAAGAAAAGGGCAGGAGATTTTTGGACAGGGGTTTTCAAACTGTCTGCCCTGCCTCGGATCCTTGCGGTTGTCTTAGCTGAAGGACACATGTAATTGGTCGTCGTACCTCTCAACTTCTTCTCTGGCTTTTGTTTTTTTTTAAGTGATTCGAGCATTTTTTTAGGTTGATTGGGTAGGAATGCCATGGCCGCCAACATGGGACACTACAGGAGAGAAATCCACGGAGAGTACATGCAGTTTTGATGAATGTGAATTGTGGTGACCCGGGAGAAGAAGTGGAATTGCCGTCCCTGTTTGTTAAAGCGGGAGTGCCAGGCTGCCTTAAGTTTCAGGCGCGCCAGTCTCAAGCGCTTACGAGTAACTTCATTTGAAATTATCGACTTCCAGTTATTTAGAATTGGGGAATAAGCCGAGTTTCCCAAGAACATTTTAAACTCCAGTTCCCCCGCAATCTGTCGGTATTGCTGCTTTATTATTTAGATGCTAAACCCTAATACAAAAGGTTAGTCCTCGAAAACAGACTCCTTTGGAATGGTCTGAAATAAACTGGGGAAAGGGATGAGGGGGGAGTTGTTGACATCCCCAGTAAAAGAAACCCGAGCATTGTAGTTGGGAGAATGAAAGTACTCTTCAGTACACTTTGGGTGTGTATTAGGTTTCTCTGAAGCAGGATCTAGTAGCCCTTGTGTCATAACTCCCGGAACAAAACTGAAGAATGAAAATGGAGAAAGGTACATTTACTGTTCTAACAGTCCCTCTCACATAGTGTCAGCTGGGACAATGGGGGGGGGGAATTATTTACTTTTCCTCTCTTGAGTTTGTGGCTGAGCAGTTGGATATTTTCCTCTGGATGCGCTTGCTCCGCCTTGAAGAACTTTACTGGCCTTCCAGCCCCTTCTGCCTCCCCACCATTTTGCTTCCTGCTAATTTCCAGCAAAATATGTAGTAGTTTAAACAGTTTGCCTAAGAACAAAAAGGCTCCCTTCCTAGGCTGCAGTTAGAACACAGAGACCGGCTTTCTCTCCCCCTCTGGTTTCCTCGTCGTCTTGTAAGGCCACGGAAACTTCACCGCAGAGCCTGCTTTCCCCTACACGTCTTGTGAGGAAGACGTGGGACGCGGTGAGGGGATTTGGCTTTTAGGGGGAGGTACGCATGCATGTGGTCCCCCTCCCTCACACACACTTTCTGCTTTTTGGCCTCGCTTTCTAGTGCTCCCCCCCCCCCTTTATGGAAAGGCTGAGGCGTGGAAGACTGCGTGAATGTGGGCATGTTTTGTTTCGTTTTATTTCTGACAGAAAACAAAGATACTTGTTGACCCGGCTCCCCTTCTTCTTCTTCTTCTTCTCCTCCTCCTCCCCCATACCCCCCACCTTCCCTTTGTGTGTCCCTGCCCGGCAGGCACCCCTTGTTCCCCCTGTTAGCTCTGGTCTTTGAGAAGTGCGAGCTGGCGACCTGCACTCCCCGAGAGCCCGGCGTGGCCGGTGGAGACGTCTGCTCCTCGGACTCCTTCAACGAGGACATCGCCGTCTTCGCCAAACAGGTCGAACGCTTCTTAACCTGCCCTCTCCCCGCCACCCCTTCTCTCTCTTCTTCCTCCCCCTCCGACCCCAAGGCCTGGCATCCCAAAGGCGCACCGCTGGCCCTGCCTCCACCCAGGGCGCCCAGCGCCTCACACCAACACACACACACACACACACACCTCGACGAGACCTCCTCCCTCCCCTCCCAGCCTTGAAGCCAACGCAACTTTCACGTTGCCATTGGAGCAACGTTATACGACGTGGGGTGTGTGTGTGTGTGAGAGAGAGAAATGTCCTCTTCCAAACTGACCCCAGAAGAATATCTTTCCCTCCACCCAACCCATCTCTTTCCTCCGCCGCCCTTCCCTCAGCCGTGGACGCCGAGAAAACCTTTATTTATTTGTCGTTCCTGGCTCACAGGAAAGGGGGTGGGGAGGTGGTGAGAGAGGAAAGAGGGGTTGAATTTTCTGGGAAGCTTGAAAACCCTTCCTCAACCGTCTGTGAAAAGAGGTGTGGGGGAAAGGGGGCGATAAGGGGCAGAAGAGGGAGGTCGGCGCTGAGCGGCCTGGTCTTTACGACGTTTGATGGGGCACGACGGCTCAGATCTAACCGCTGCCTAGCAGCTCCTTCCCACATTTCGGTCTTTTATTCGGTTTGGTCTGGGGATGAGGAGCGAGTGAGTAGTGAAGAGGAGGACTGTAAAGACAACGACTGATATTTACACTGATTCATTTCCTTGCCCCCCTACTTCTCCTTCTCCGTGTAGGTTCGGGCGGAAAAGCCACTTTTTTCTTCAAACCCCGAGTTGGACAATTTGGTAAGGCTCGCTCCCTCAACCCCTTCGTTTTGACTTTGACCCCTTTCTGTAGGAAGCCTTGTTGCTGCCCTGTCTTTTAAAATAAGGTGTAATTGGGGGAGGGGGGAGGCGGAGACACTTATAGAAAGTGACACTCCAGGACTGGGGGAAGAAGAAATTATCCTGATGCAGGGACTTCAAAGGCACGTTCTTAACGTGGCAGGAGGACAACAAACACTTGAGTCCCCAGTGCATTGCAAAGCTGGGTTTAAGCCCCGGGAAGTAAAAGGGTAGGAAATCACGGCTTCAGAAGAGAAAGAGTTTGGAGCTGCCCAACGCGATTCTTTTGCTAATGTGGCCCATTTCAATACTGAAAGTGCTAGAAATCTGCTTGAAGAAGAGGTGAAGGCAAACCATTCATCTGGAGCAATTCACCTTCTTTTCTTCTTTTTAAAAAGCGGGTGAAGTGGTGAGTGGATGTTTGAGGTGTTTGGTTGCTCTGCCGACCTTCAGAGAATCCATTGGGGGAAGGAGGTTTCTGCAAACCACTTAGGGTGGTTGCTCTTTAAATGTGTGTGTGAGAGTGTATGAGAGGGAGTCAGAGAAAGACATTTTTTTTGTAAAAAAAAAAAAAGAAGAAGTGCTTTAGGTTAAAGTTGATGATCAAAATTGCCCAAGCGTGTCCAATGAGCTAAAATCCTGGATAATGAGGGTGCGCCCTGACAATCTGCCTCTCCCTGCCTAGTTTCTTCCCTCTCCCAAATGACAACTCCTTTGCTCCCAATTTTCTTTCAGATGATCCAAGCAATACAAGTCTTAAGGTTTCATCTTTTGGAATTAGAAAAGGTAAGAGCAAGGGGGGCACTCTCTATTCTCTTTATTCCTTCCCATGCTTTGATAAACCTTGGAAAATGCTCAGCTGGACATTGTAACAAGTACAACAAAACACCAGTGACACTTCACAAAACCATGCACTGCTTTCCCCTTCTATACTGCACCCCTTCTTTTCTAGAACTCTGTTATATCCAGTCATACTTTTGAGTGAGTCCCCTTTTTCCATGGACTGTATCTTCCTCCTTATCTTCATAACCTCTGATTTTTACCTTACACCAGAGATAATATTTTAAAAATAAATAAGTGCTCATTTAGTATAGCCATTATATTCACATTGTCTCAGAGCAAAACATTAAGATGAAGGAAAGACCATTCCAGTAGAAAAAATTAAGAGGCTATAAGGAAATTATTTTTAGATTTTTTTAAAATAAAAAACACTCTTCTATAGAGCTTTCAATAAGTGCCTTATTCTGTCCCCATCCTTTTCCTTTACTCTTCTTTGCTGAACTGCTTATGGTCCCAGATTTTATTTACCTTAGTCCAGATTTCAGTGCCTTTGATATTATCTCCAAATCGGATTTTCTTCTATCTATAGAGAGAGCTAAAGCTCAGTATCTCGCCCCCACTTCTCTTTCAAACTTGTTGCTTAGGCAAGTCTCTTGGGAATAATATGTGCTGTAACAATTTCTCTATTGTTTCCTTACCTTCAACTATTATGCCCCTTAATTAGAGTTACTCTTGGAATAGATCACAGTATTTCTTTGCAACCAGGACAGGGAAAACCCTCTCAAGTTGCAGTCTGATATTTTTGGTCTCTTTCTCTCTCTCTTTTTTAAAAACAATTTCTCTTTTTCCTTTCCTTTATTTAAATGTTATATTCAGGTTCATGAGTTGTGTGATAATTTCTGCCACCGGTACATTAGCTGTTTGAAAGGCAAAATGCCAATAGACCTAGTTATTGATGAAAGAGATGGCAGCTCCAAATCTGACCATGAAGAACTCTCAGGATCATCCACAAACTTAGCTGATCATGTAAGTCCTTTTGGTAATTTGCAATTGTTCTAACCTATTCAGTATATCCCCTAATTGTTATTACATAAGTGTTTCTCTAATGCAACCCCCCATCTTGTAATTGTCTGCTTTAACTCATTCCTGATCATGCCTAGCTTTAATTTTTTTCCCCCTTCAGGGTTTGAGATGGGGACTTTTTGCTTTGCAGTCAGTTATTTCCTGTTAACTTATGGCTTAAAACTGGCAAACTGTCCAGTAGGGAAATGCATCCTTTTCTGCTTTGCCATCCTTGTGATCAGTCTTACAGGAAAGTAGGAAATTAGAAGTGATTTTGTTCAATTAAAAGTTTGTTTTCCATGTTGAGAAGGCAAATGCTAAAAATTACTGGCAGTCATATGTTGCATTAAAGCAAAGTTATAGTTTCCAGTGCTTTTTCTTTCTGTTGCAACTTACTGTAAGAATATAAAATTATTGCCAAATGCCTGAAGCATCCTCATAATAAACTGCAATAACCTTGATGAGGCAATTATTAACAATGTATTATGGAAGCTGGGGAGAATTATGACTGAGTAACTGCAGGTTAGCGGTTGCTTCTGACACTTTAGTAGTTGCTGAATAAGTTGTTTTATTGAATGTGGACAAATAGGATTACATTGCTGGGAGTAGCATTTCTACATGAGTTGTTGGTATGCTTCAGAGAAGAGCTTATAAAAATTTAACATAGGTATTTAGATGTAAAACTTATTTACCATGGGGAAGAAATAAAAATGGACCGCAGAGACAGGGCAAATGGTTACATTTAAATGTCAACTAAAGTTTATTTGCAAGAATGTTAGGAAGGGAAGAATTTACATAGGTTTTGTCAATGAACTATTAAAACAAATGGCAAACAGAGAATGTCATAGCAGGAGTGAGATTTTAACATGTAAGGCACAAGGATTCCTATGCTTTGTGCAGGCATCCAGTAGTAGTCTTGACTGTGCTATAAAAAGACCATATAATAATAAAAACAAAAAGTTGATATAAGGGTGACTCAGAGTGCTTATTTGATTCTCCCTTTGCTTTTGAAAATATGTTGTCAGGTAGTTCAATATTTGCCTTTGTTGTGTGTTAAATTTCTTCACAAGACTACCTACCACAAGAACAGCAGTAGTTGTCAAGGGGAGGTTCATCTGTTAGGTCTGTATAAATTATAGACCATTTGTTTCTTTTTCTAATACAGCAGTTAGGTTTTGCTTCTTTTGATATCACAACAGCCCCAAATATTTATCATATATAATATTTCATTATTATTAATCTTAAGAAACAATATAATGAATATACTAACACTTTCCTTGTCAAGCTGTTATGTCATTTGTAGTTAATAGTGTCTATGGAATATAACAATAGTTAAAAATATTTCTTGTATGTGATTTAACACCTTAAATTAGTGCGCACATGACTTTATGGACCATTAGAACAAAAGCTGAAATGGCAGACATCCTTAAATATCAGTATCCACAGTACAAAACATTGAAAAAAGACAGTATGTGTTCCTAGAACAGTTTCATCTTAAGAGTTTGTTTCTCGTAGAAGTGTAGAAATGGAGCATGCTGATGTTTATACTGAAGAGATTAGATAAACTAGCCTGTTCAGGCTCTGACAGATGGTGGCTGCTCAAGCCAATTTGAAGTGGTCTATTATAATATTCAAATTCTCCCACAATGATAGGACAGGGTTTCAGAGGACTAGTATTTTGTAATTTCTTACCTATCTTCATGGAAAATCTTTTCCTTGCCTTTTATAAGCTCTAAAACAAAAGTCTAAAGGAAATGCTACACCTGTTAGGCTTTATCACTTCATTGGATATTATAATTTTAAAGCTTTTACTTCCAGGATGTTAGAGCTATAATATTTTTACTTTAACCCTCCCCCTACTTTGTTCTGAAAGGAAATAATAGTTTTTGTAAAAAGATCACTAATTGGGAAATGAAGAAATACATCACATTATTGCCTCTGAAGAATTTTGTCTTGTTAGACATGTGAGTTAATATCCTCATTCTGCATATAAGTTTAAAATTGGTAGATACAAATGTAAATACTGTATCTGTCTGAATAGTTACCTTTAACTTGTCCGATATTTTTACAGTACTGTAGTAATAGTCATCAAAAGTTGTAAGGATGCCTTGTGCAATTTTAATATACAAATACAAAGACTAAAATGAAATGATTCATTTGTGAATGTCAACCTGACAATTAGAATGACCAAACATGAAAA
Source organism: Cyclura pinguis (assembly GCA_030412105.1). Taxonomy (NCBI): domain Eukaryota; kingdom Metazoa; phylum Chordata; class Lepidosauria; order Squamata; family Iguanidae; genus Cyclura; species Cyclura pinguis. The sequence goes on from CM059599.1 coordinate 334,742,586, forward strand.
CTTCTCCAGTTTGATTCCCAAGGTTTATTCTCCCCCCTCCATTTGCTTTGATATGCATATTTAAAATACAGCCTCAGGCTAAATCTCATTTGGTGAAAGTTGGTTCAGCGGTGATGATGAACCACTTCAGAAGGACACAGGCAGCGTGTTGTTTCCTCTGTTTTATCTCTTGGCTCACTGATCAGATCCATAGATCCTTTTCTTTCTGTCTCATTTGAAATACTGAGAATATTTCAACTGATTCACTATGAATTAATGACAGCTTTAAAAAGAAGTGTAATTTAATTTGTTCTATGCCAGGGCTTCTCTTGAGGAGATGACAGTTCCTGATAGAGCCTTGACACCCCCAAATTTCTATACCTCTGTTGAATGTGCTTGTATATGTTTATGGCCTGGGCCCACTGCAGTGGGAGCAATGGCAGTAACAGTAGGTTAGGTGCTAATGTTGCTCTCAGTTTTATATTTTTACGTAGAATTGAAGCAAAATCACTGAAGAAATGTAGCAGTAGCTAATACTTACAATAGGATTCCTCATATTCAAATACTTTATATTTCTTTACAGGACTACACTGTTGTGATATTTATATAACTTAATTTGGTAGGAAAAAAGAGTTTGCCCTCTGCAAAACCAGTAGTTTTGCTAGAAAAACCAGGCACTCCTGCTACAGCTGATGGGAATAAATGCATATATTGAATTTTATTTTATTGCTAACTGGTATGTAATACAGTAAGAGTAAGTTGGCCAGGAACTTTGTAAATCAGTTAGAATAGTGCTAGGTAGTGAAAAGCTGCAACTTTTGTTATATACTCTTCTATATTTAGTAAATATAACAGCCTGTAATTAGCATTTGAATTTTTAACATCCTCATATATTTTTATTACAGTAGGGCATTAGCTTTAGATGGGTACAAGGTAATTACAGCCATGCTGTGGCTAAACCAAGCCAGCTAAAAAGTAAGCAAGCAACAGTTCAAGTTGTGCTTTATCACTGTCTCATATATACTTATGTATCTTAATATACTGTCCTGGTAGTCACTTTTCTACTTGTTTTGGTGTTTTGTTTTGTTTTTTGCTACAACTGTAATATGAGGTGATTTTCTAGGTATTTTAAAAATGATCAGAGTTGTGAGTTTTTTACTGTGTATAGAGTGCATACTGGCCAATATTCACACACAGGATCTTATATGTGGAAGTCCTGTTGATTTCAACAGGCATGAAATGATGTGCATGTAATTACTGACACTGTTGAAGCTTATGTTGCTATTTCTTCATAAGGATTTTGGGAAAAGATATATTATCTTTTGCTTGATCTGTATCGCATTTCAAATTGAGTTTTTCCATTATTGAGGTCAAAACTGATGCTCTTGTCAAGAGCACAGATGAGGTGGGTCACATTCTGCATGAGCTGTGCAGGTATATCTGATTATAAAATACAAAATTTGGAAAAATATAAATGTACAGTATTTTTCTGTATGATAATATCTGGTCTTCATTATCATTAGCTCGGTAATTCTTATACTAGGCCTATAATGTAAGTGGTATTAACACTATATAGTATATGGATGACTGAAGCAGGGAGAGTGGTTTTTGAAGAACATGAGTATTATTTTCTTAAGGTAGAAACTCAAGGGTTTCTTTTAAAGTATAACACTAAAAATGTAAAATGTGAATGCAGCAAAGAGGTGTTTAAAAACAGAAAAAGAGATCCAAAAGTGGCTGTCACTTCTGAGATCGCACTTGTTGGGTTTATTTCTTAGTAATGGGTGAAACTGCCTTCACATTGGAACCAGGCTTAGCTATGTCATCTCTAAATATATGTAAAAAAAACCTTTTAAGGGCCCTTTAAAAAAAAGTGACAGAGTCTACTGGTTTTCGTAGAAGGTGTTTTTGGTATACAATACCTGATTTTTTTTTTCTGGAGATTAAAATGTGGCATAGGTTTCCAGTGTCCTTTGAGCAAGGCTGTGGCAAAATAAATTAATTGCACTACTTCTTCCAGATGCTCAGTCTTGTCTTGAGCAATTTTGTTAACTAAGAAGTGAGCAACAATTTTCTCTACAAGGTTTTATTCACAATAGATAATACATTCTGCGGATTTTTAGACTTGCCTGGAATGCAAGATTAACCTATAAAGACATTTTGTAGAATTGTGGATTGTGGGCAAATTCACACATGGAGCTACCCATATGAATACATTCTGCTTTGTGCAGCAGGCAGCTTGCATGAACTAGATACCCTAGCGTTGCAGTGATATTTACTATACCGTTGCAAATCCTTGTGTGCATGTAGGGAGGAGAGGGAGAGGTGGGGATTACTTGAATGTAATATCAATTTCAGTAGGGCTGCTTATGAGTAGTTCTAAATGTGACTATGTTATTTCTTTGTGGTCATACTGTTTGAAATATCCAAAAGGAAAGTAATCCGCTGTTAGAGTAATACTGATAATCTGATGGTAAATTCCATAGTTTGTATTTTAAACTTTTAAAATTTTCAGAGTTAGCACTATGCATTAGCTCTGTTGAGGAATAATTGGTTTTATAGCAGATTTTTTTTCTCCTTGTCATCTTTGCTGAAATATTACTTGATTTTTAAAATATTGCTAAAGTTCACTATATTCATTATATTTGACAGAATAATGCTGTGCCATTTTGGTTCCAAACATATTACTGGCCAGACAGTCACTATCTTAAATGTGGTTAGATTTCATTTGTGCTGTCTGAATTGCTTATTGGGTAAGGTGTTATTAATTTCAAGTCAAGTGGGCACTTGTATTAGCACTCCTTTCTCTGTGTGTGTGTGTGTGTGTGTGTTTTGCCTTATATCATTTTTATCATGTAGACATGGGTCTTTAGTATTGCACATACCCTTCAGAATACTATACACTAATAGTTTAAGGGTATACCATTAGCGCATAAGAGAAATGGCCTTAAAGAGATAAAAAGAAGTACCTTGGTAATTTCATTCCAACAAGTGGTTTACACATTCGATTAAAAGTTTTGTTAGACAATCCACAGCATAAAAGACATATATAATATTTTAAATTGAACTATGGAGTATCATTACGTAATGAGCAATTCAACATTATTTAAAACTTCTGAAGACATGTTGGTTGGGAATATTAAATATATTAAAATTATGAAATTATTCATCTTCACCAACCCCTCCGAACAACCCTTTTTAATTGCGTTATTTGCGCAATACTATGTACACAATAGACAAATTTTATTGAATCCAATAATATAATGTTAGGTACATACATGTTATCAAAAGGCAAACCAGTACTATAACCTTATTTTAATACACACATTACCTGTAACGTCAACTTAGTATCTGCATGAAATTGTTTTATATATTAACTTACTAGCATTTCTTTTTATGTGTTGCTGTTCAGCCCGCCCAGCTTTTAATTTTCATATACTGAACTTCTTTACAGTGCTGAAGCCTAGGTATAGATTATGTTTGATACAACATGTTGTATCATGTAATATTCTAGAACAGAGGACCAAATCTTGGTTACAATAACTTGAGTAGCTTATCTGGTTGCCACAGTACTACATGGATGAGTTAAGATCCCATCTACTTTATGGCTATGCCACAGATGAGATGAGATAAGATGAGATGAGATGAGATGAGATGGACTTGGTCTATAGCCCTTGTGCCGTGCCAAATTTTCCATGCTCACACATGTGAAACTGATTTATAAGAACTACACTTAGTCCTGTGCATAGGATGTGTTATACGTCTTCTTAATAGGAATCCAGAGATGGAAGTTCCTTTCTCTGTATTAATGAAACAGAATGTTTTATGCATTCAGTAGGTATGGGAAGGGCCTGCTTTTGAAATTCCCATCAAAATCAAAGGATTCTATATTCTTCATTTTACTCATCAGCATCTTTAAAGTATTATTTTGATTTTGGTCATATTTCTGTGAAAAACAAGTAACTTCATCATTGTAAATTGAGTTAAAAGTACCATAAAAGTAGTATGAGATCAGAATCAGTCCCAGAGGAGGTCCTTGCATAATTAAAGTGATTTGGCCCAGTGAAGTTTGGGTTGCATAACGAATGTAGAGTTAATCCATCTGTATCTGTTCAAGCTGTCATTTACACAGGAGTCTGAAGCTTGTTAAACTCTTGTCCCTGGCAGTGTACAAGATCAGTGGCCAGTACTCAAGCATATAAGAAATCTCATTCCTATGTAAAATTGTAACAAATAGTTATTAGAGTATCTTTGGCTTGAAAATAGTTCCTTTTAAAAAAGCTACCAAATCTTGCAGTAGTTAAAACACTTAAAATTCTACTAGATTTGTAACAGCAAAATGGCAACACAGCAGATTTGCTTCATATACCTTGAGACTCTTGTCCTCTTCATGCTCTTCTCTAGATTTAGCAAAATTCAATGATGGTGCTAAATCAATTTTTTTTTCTTTCAAGGGAAAAAAACGCTAGCAAAATTGTGTTTCTCTGGAAAGCTGTGTGCATAAATGAGAAACAGTGGATAGCTGCAGAGTGATCTCTTGTGGCCCTCCTAGTACAAGCCTTTCCCATATTGTCTCCTGCTTTTATATTAATTACAACTTGCATTATCAGCTGTGAGTCTATAGCCCAGCAAATAGAAAATACTGCCCCTGGAGACTTAGCTTCTTGTATCTATTTTCCATCTCTTTCTATTGTGTGCCACTCAGTATTCAGTGCTTTTCTCTTGGTAACACTGCTCTTTAACACAATTAGGTAAGAGCAAGAGGAGCACCATATTTGACTCCCAATTATTAAAACTACAGGGAATAGATACATGTGCACTCTGCCTTGCATGGTACTGTTCTTTAGCTGGTGATTAAATACAACATCTTCATATATTTTATTGTTTATGTATATATAGTGATTGTGTGTGCAAAATTAAGGAATATATTGTTGTGTTTGCATGAAATTAATGCATTTTGTACCCAGTCTCACTTTTATTGCCTCAGATGGACAACATTTAGAAGGTATTATTAAAGTAAAAAACGCCACAAAAATAGTTGTGCCAAGCCAATATCATAACTAAAAAGCCTGATCTCCATAAGTATTTGTGAGCTGAATCTCACGTGGATTAACTTTTTCAGTGGGTCTGTATACACTGAAATTGTCTTCTGTATGATGCAACATGTGTTTACATGGAGGACATCTTCTCACAAGTACTAAAACCTCTGATACGCACTTCCTGCTTATACTCCCTTCCTGCTCATTTAGTCCATCCAAAATGAAGTAAGCTTTTGGCACAACCCTGCGGTATAAATATGAACACAAAATAAGATTTCATACACATTCAGCACATATATAGTCAGAGTGCCATTGGCTATCCATGATCAGAAGACAGCACAGTCTGACTGAGAAGTACAGCAAACATTTTGAATAGTTTTGAGAATTAGCTTTGAGATACAACAAATGTCATTTTAAAAAGGGGATTCTGCCAAGATATGCAGTGTCACGAGCCATCCAGAAGACACTGCAGTCAACTCAAAATTTAAACACAACATTCCAATATACAAAAATAGTAATGCCAATTAGGTCACTGTCTCCAGGAGAATGGCATTGCATAATTTTGGGCACCCATGGAGAACAGCTTTGTGTGTCTTTTGGTATCAACTTGGTTCACAGATAAAGCAGTCAAGAGGATTTCTCAATCTGAAATCATGACAGAACAAAAGATTGGATGCAGTCTTTCAGGTACATAGGGCCCAATTTTCATAGCAACAGGTTGTTAGACTGTATGTAACTGGATATGTGCAATGGCCTTTAAAGATTCTGGTTTGTTCCCCAGTCTTACCTCATCCACATTGTGATGAATTTGGGAAACATCTCTGACTATTACTTTATCTTCCAAGAAAGGTTACTAGGTTAGCCTTCTTAAGAAAACTATAATACAAGTAGTACATTACATTTAAGAAATTGTAAACTGTCCTAGAATTGACAATTGAGGTGAAATGTTAAAGAGCCCAAGTATTTTCATCCCCAGGAAGCCTCACATAGTGATCCATTCCAAGCCATTTATAATTTACAAACAAAAAGACTTTCTAGATTTTGAAATATTGGTATGACAGGTTTTGGTTGAGATAATTTACTTTAAAATGTGGTTGAGGTGTTAGTGGTTGATTATTGAATTTATGTATGTGATCTTTATTGAATTATTGAATTGATGATTATTGAATTTATGTATGTGATTTTGTGCGCAGAATTAACATAAGTTGTAAACACTCTGAAAAATTTAGCCTAGGTGAATATGTTGCAATTATTAGATGTTATGAAAGTAGGTTCCAGCATGATATTGGAGGACTAAACTCATGCCATGCTATTGTTTCTCGCCCTTTTCATGTATTTCTTCTAGCTCTTTATCTGATTACCATCCGGCAAACAGCTGACGCTAAGAGGCTGCAGAGGGCTGAAGTGCTCCTGTCTGCTGTTTGCCTTCAGCTTGAAGCTATTTGAGTGGTTTCCTAACTCAGAGATAAAAAGAGAAGCTCATAGGTGCAATCCGTTTAATCGAGACTGCACAGAAACTTGCTTGATCATGGCATTTTATTTCCGTATGAGACTCCCTAAAATCTCACCTCTGTGCTGATTTGATTGCATATTATTTTTTTGTTGCATGCCAGTTTTTCTTTTTCCTTTTGTTTTATCTCCACTTTACATTGCAGCATGATGGTATTACTTTTTATATATTGCTAGGAGAAGAATAATTAACTTCTGTAGTTTTACTTGAAGTACTGATCTTAGCAATACTTTATTATTATTGCTTTGTTGTGGTTTGAATCATGTTGAAATTGCTTCACATATAAATGTATCAGTTGGCTAGTCTGAAATTTGTGTCTTTAAATGTTCTATTGTAGGTGTGATTTGATCTGATAGATTGTCCCATTGACCTAAGTGAGAAGTTTGTGTGATTATGATGCACAGGCTATTTTTCAATGTCCATTTTACGTAGCTCTGATGCTGTAAGCCACTCTTTCTTGCAATGGATTCAGGATAATATCCATTTAATTTGGTTTGGGTGTGATTGTAGAACATTATTATGCAGCTTAACTTGATATTGTTGTAAGACAAGTAGCATTCATTAGAGGTTTGGAGATGATAGCATAAGATAGTGTCAATATAAAAACCAAGATCAGGCCTGCTTGCCTTAGGCTACAACATTTTGGATGCCATTAACGGGAAGAAAACAAGTGTTTGATGCACGGGAGAGGTAGAATTGCCTACCTCTTTTTCCAGCTGGAAATAGGCATTTCTTCACCTATAGTCTTGTTTTGCGGGACGCGCTCTTTGACTTGTCCACTTGCAGCACTACAGCATTCTGTGTGAGTACTGACACAGCCAGATTCTGACCAGTCTCTACACCCTGTTGACTTTAATGGATTTACAGCTGATAGCTATTGGTTGATGAAATAAGGGATCTCTCTGTGTGTGGTGATGATTATTTCCTACCTATATGCGACATGTAGCACATATACAAACATGCAAATCATCATGCATGCTATTTATGTTGAAACAACTTGGAAGCTGTACTGTTTTCTTGTTACAGATTATTTTACGAAAATGTTTCTTGTTAGGATGTGTTTAATTTAAATTGTCATATATAGGTGACAAGTAATGCAGGTCCAGCCCCAAGTCTGATCTATTGCATGTGTTCTTACTCTCCTTTTCTGCCAGAGGAAATTCCATCTCTTGCCTGCCTTCATGTGGTGCTGATAAAGCTTTTCCTGTACAGTAGAATTCCTGTTTTCCTTTAAGCAGCAGCAGGGTATTGGGAATGATCAGGAAAGGGGAGGAGGACTAGGAGGAGAATACACTTGCAAAGTAGCAGTTAGCTGTAGCTTTCAGTTTTCTTCACTTACTCTTTTAAAACAGAAGCTTTTCTTTCCAGAAAAGTTAATAATCAGTTAATTAAAAATAAGTAGTAATTATGTGACTGAACCTAGTAAAGTTTTGCTAAAATATGTATGATTATTGTCCCTTGTGCTATCTTTTATTATATTTTAAGAAGAATAATGTTGCCACTTAAATAGACAGGTTAATTAGCTTGTGGTTACTGTGAATAGTCTTGGACATCAAGAAAACTTTTGAATGTGTCACTTTTAAAGATTATTTCTGATCTTGGGATGGGAAATACATCAAGTGTGCATTTATTTACAGTGTATTTATTCATTTTTATTTACTTTGCAAATGTATGGCAGAAAGAGAATATTTTGTAGGCATAATTATCAATTCATTTGTCTCTGGATTATTAGAGGTAAAGAGTTGAAGGGAAAGGTGGGATAATAGAAAAGGAGACACTAGCATGGCTGTTAATGTGAGCATATTCATAATATTTTCGTTTGTTAGACTTATGTTTGCAATTCTGTACTTATTTACTTTGGTGCAAGTCCTAGTGAATTTGGTAGAGCTTATTTCTGAGTGGGTATGGATAGAGTTGCACTGCGTCACTCACACTGTAGTATAGAGGGTTAAAATATTGCCACAAGTTTAACAGAATATTTTCCTGGTGTATTACTAGAACTTTAAAGCAGATTGCTACCAAGTGTGTAAAAATCCAAAATCTGGGGGCTTATTTTATGGGCAGGAGGGAATCTTTAAACTGTTGTGTGAAGCGCACTTAATTTGGGAGTAAACTAACATCTTGTTTAAATGTATTAGTTGGTTTCTATGTTATAGTACAATCTTTTACATGTCTATTGCAAAGTGCGTCCCACTAAGTTCACTGGGGTTTTACCAGTAGGTAAATGCTATGGCACTGCAAGTTTAATTTCCCCTTAGCTTCTAAATGGTATCTGCATTTGAGAAAGTTTTGCAAATGCTAATGTGCCTACTTTTTTCTGCCCTCTCCCTGCTTCCTGAATTCCTGGATTTGCTTTTGGAATGATAACTGTGGCGAAAAAAATCCAACACTCTGATACTAGAATCCTTCCTCTTGGAGAGACCACGATGATGCAACCTCAACGCACTCAGCAGGCACGCCAGGGCCTTCCAGTGGGGGCCATGCTTCCCAGAGTGGAGACAACAGCAGTGAGCAAGGTAAAAGGTCAAGCTTTTTTTCCCTGTGCAAAGTAGGCATGACTGAAATAACTTCAGTGTCTTTTATTATATCAGTACATCTGCCTTAGTGTAAACACAGAGTGGCAGGCTTGCAGTGTAATCAGCTGTAACTTAGGGAGACACTTGTTTCCTTTTCTCAACCTTTTTAGTTGTATTTTATTATTATTTCAAAGCTAAATAACTAATCTTCAAACAAGCTTTGCAATAACAATTGATTAGTTCTGCCAATTCCTTTACAAATTTGGTTATCTACAGTTTATTTTTGTGTGGTGTAAGTAAATATCATGGCAGACATACACCCCAGCTGTGATGCAGCAATTCATACTGGTCTCTAAACAGAAAATTTAATTTGTACTGTCAGATTTAAAAAGGGCTTCAATAGCCAGTTGAAATGCTTTTGATTCACAAAAGGGGGAAAAAAAGACATCCTAACTCACATGTGAACACACAAGTACATACATATAATCAGTCATTGCCTGGCCTGCAGTCCATAGCACATCTCACTTCAAAGTAATTCTGTTAAAGATAATAGGACATTTTTGCTTGCACATTGCTACCTATACTGTATCAGTAGGTCTTATGTAAATCAGTGAGTTTTTTCCCCCTCAGGTAACATTTTCAGGATTGTAATGTAAGGCAAAGTGTTGTCCCTGCCTACTCACCAGAGTTACAGCGCAGTTACAGACATGTTAATATGGGAATGAATCCTACATTTACTTACTTGTGAGCAAACTCATCAAAATCAATGATGCTTAATTCTGAGTAGAATATAGACTTGCAATATAATTCACACTACAATCAGTGGCATTTTACTTCATAGTAGAGCCTTCCTGGTACCCTCCTGGAGGTTTTAGATTACAGTTCCCAGCACTCATGGCCATTGCCCATGCTGACTGGGCATGATATGAATTGAAGGAAATTAGGGCATCAGGTTGGAGATGGCTGCTTTAGTAAGTAATTTTTTTTCCCTATATGATTAACAATGTAATCCTACATATGTCTCCTCAAAAGTACGTCTCATTGTGACTTCAAAGGGGCTTATTCATGGGCAAATGGGTACAGCCTGAACTAGGCTGTTCATATCATTGATTTCAGTGCCACTAACACTGCTTAATTTATGCCACAAAATTATCAGATGTAATTACATACATTAGCAGTTTAAAAAAATATTTAAAACCTCAGTCCCCCCCCCTTTAAAACATTTTAAATGGAGTTTTCCACAGTCTTCCAATTCTGATAGACATGTATACCATATCACAAAATGGTTTTCAGTTACTCTTTTTTATAGTGTTGTAAATTCTCCTTAGATTAATGTAACATGGAAGCCTCTTGTGCTTGACTGTAAAGAATGAAATTTTAGATTTGTGGTGATCAGCTGTGGTTGTCCCTTGTATGAGGAAAAGTGAGGTCTGCTTGTAGTCATTTGTTGAAAAGATTAAAAATTTCTGGTGATCCTGAAAGTGATAAAAGGTGGCTTATGCTTGTTGTAGTAGATGGGCTCATATTATGTGATAGATTTGTATATATTTTTGCAATAGCTGTAAACTATGTGGTAATTAAACCAGATTAATAATTCTCCTGACAGTGGGAACACATTTTGCTTCCACACAATTAATATACACTCTGTGCTTATTTACCTGTCTTTTCAAGACCTTGAACACAATTATAGGGAAGTTCATAGAAATGAAGGCATTAACTACACATGAAATTTGAAAACCATGGCTAGAACGCCTGACTTTTTTTTTCTGTTATAAAAAACACGGAATAGAGGCCTGATATTGAATAATTGGAGCCATATATAGTAGCTTGGGCAAATAACATGGCTTGAGACTATGGTGTGGGAAAAGAAGTATATTCCCTTCCACACACTTACACGCTAGATACCATCCCAGCCAAGGCCCCAAAAGTTAAGATGAATGGGCACATGTTTTGTATACAGAAGGTGCTAAGTTCAGTTTATAGTATGGCATAGAAACTCTGTTGCCTGAAAACCTAAAGAACCTCTGCCTGTCAGTAAAGTGCTAGATAATATATTGAGCTATAGGACTCAGTGGCTACCACCTAACTCAGTGTAAAGATAAAATGGATCTCCCACCATGTTTGTAATTTTGTAGTTTGTTGCTAAGTAAGGTTGAAATGAGACATTTGTACAGCTTTTTCACTGTATAAATACACGCGCATACATTTTTAGAGACAACGATATGTTTGAATACAGGGTATCATTCAAGTACACTCATGAAAGAGTCAAGTCTGGTTCAGCTACTTTCTGAATTAATACTCAGTGGCAAATTTGGGTTTGCTACTAAACGATGTATTGTAAAGTCCTTTAATTTCTTAAAAACAGCCCACTGGATTATGACATAATTACTTTGCTGAAAAATTACATATTCTACTATGCATACATAGAGGGACTCTACAGTCCCGTGTTTCTAACAACGGGCTTCTGCATTGCTCTGCAAACTGCCCTAAAAACTCAAGGCAGCTTCACATCTTCACAGCATAAGGAATTCCATGGAAGGAAAGGAAAACAAGCAGCTCATTGGCTGTGCCAGTGAATCTAAAAGAAACCTTCGGGGTTCTATTCCATGTATTATAATTTATTTCTATTTCAGTAGTTCTATTGTCGTTACACATTTTCATCTGGAGTATTGGATGTAGCATGCTTATAGCACAGTGCTGAAAGAATGTCTCATTCAAATTTCTGAAAATTTTCTCAGATAAGTAATGAGTGGCAGCAACTGAATTAGTTTTAAAAAAAGTCAGCCTTCTTTGTAATAATTAGTTAACAGTTTACAAGGCATATAATGTATAGCCCCAACTTCTGTTATGTAGTCAATTCAGTGATTTAAAATTAATAATCAATAAATCTTTCACAAATCCTTCATTGTGCTAGTTAGAAAGTAAAAAAAAAAATTGTAGACGTTCTTGAATAGGAAGACTGTATTCTTCATAGACATTGAGATATGAAACACTCCAATTCTCAGTGATCAACATAAATAGGGACTTGGAACCCTAAAGATAGGAAGTGTAAAATGCTCAAAATCTGACTGCTTGGAGGATGTCACTATTTCTTTAAAGCTCTCACAGGCCTTAAAGGTCAGACTTGTAGACGGCTCAACAATGTTTACATTATGTTCATGGACAAATTCCTTTAGCCAATCAGTATACTCTTGCAAGCCCAGTTAATCACCTTTGGTGCTATTTAATTTAGTAAAGCAAGTATCGCTGTATATCTGATGTGCAGTGTTTTGAAGAGCTAGTTTCCCACATCTGTTCTGATACCGTAGTGGCACTTTAAAATTTGATTCTCATGTTGTGCTTAGGAAAACTCTATGGGAAGACCTTGATGGTCACAATCCTGTTCCCTTCTCAGGAAATGCCATCTAGAAAAGGCAAATTCTAAAAGAAACAGTCTGTTGAATTTGCCTTCAACATTTCCTTTGGATAGGCAATATGTGCAAATAGTTACAGGAAACCTTCTCAAGGGTATGGGAACTGAGAGCATATGGTCTGCAGAAGTTATTATTTGTAGGCAATACTTTCAAATTATTCTCTTAGTCCTTCTTGCCCCTCTTCTGCCTTTAGGCTGTGCTTTAGGAGGATATGTGTACAATACTTTCTGAATGGTAACTTCCTTGGGCGTAATCTAGTAGCTGAGAATGACCTATTCAACCCTACTGCTCCCCAGTCAACTGGGAATGAAAGTCTGCCACTGTACATATTTTGTGCTTTTATATCAACTACTGTGCAGCTCTTACAACCATCCTCTAATTCTCTAACTTTGTTTCTTAATACAATACTCTGTATAGTTGTTGGCTTCCTTAGAATTCCACTACGTACAGTAAATATAAAATAAGGCTCCGAAGTTGGCTCCATCTTTGTTGCTGTTTCTTTCTCTCACACCAGCACTGCTCTTCACCCCAGTATTACTCCTGTATGACAGTACTTTTTAAGGAGCTCTAGCAGCATGGTTGATTCTTACATTACCTTTGTAGCCTTTTTCTTCTTGAAACCATGTGTGTGCTTTAGTAACAATGAAAATAATGTCTGGATTTACTCTCTCATAACATGATGCACACATACAATATACACTTCTCCCCGGATCTTTGTCCCAACCTCCCATCCTTTGTGGTTTGTTGTTGTTGTTGTGTGCTTTCAAGTTGTGCCTGACTTATGGCAATCCGAACGTGAACCTGTTATGGGGTTTTCTAGGGGCTGAGAGTGTGTGATGCACCCAAGGTCACCCAGTGGGTTTCAATGGTTAAGTGAGGAATCAAACCCTGGTCTCCAGATTCGTAGTCCAACACTCAAACCATTACACCACTCTGGCTCTCAAAAGTGGTACTGACATAATTTTCTTCCCTTCATACTTTTTGTTTCATTCCCCATATAGTTTGGCAGGATAAGAAATATTCTGTTACATCAGTTTACAGAAGGCAGTAATGTTTATGTTTTGCTTGGTTGAGTTAGTGGAAGGTGAAAGTGGAAAATCTTTGATATCTTGGTTCTCTTAACCAAGTTATTCTGGTACATTTGCAGGCATATTGTTAGCTGATCAGCTTGAGAGAAAAATGCGACAGAATACCTAAAGTTTTGTTCTTTTTTGAATGGGCAAATCCTCAAGCTTTGATCAGTAACACTTTGACTCAGGAGGGAGTAACTTATGGAAGGACAGTGTGGCATCATGTTAGCACTAACAAGTATTACTGTAGTCAGTTAAGAGTGAATTGAAATTCTGGCATTGAAAGAGTTAAACCCTTTCAGCACTGTACAGTGAAAGATAATCCTAATTATATTAGCTGAGCTCAGTGTTGTTTTTAGCATGTCATCTTGTTCGTACAAGAGAAAACTATAACGTACACTATACTCGTGTAACTATTAGTGTGCTCTAGAGCAAAGCCCTTAATGGTGATCCAGATCTACTGAAACAATTTTTTTCAGAAAATATTCTAATGAAGAGGAAAAAAGTAAATATATTTGGATTTCTTTTGTTTGTTAACAACAGGAAGAGCTAAGTAAATCTGTTAACAAAAATGAAATAGTAAAACATTTTATAAAGGGAGAAAGTGAGGGAGAAGCTGATTTAATGGTCTAATGAGGCCATCTTCCAGAGACTTGTTTTGTGTAAGGCTTGCTTTGACCTTTCACTTTGCTCAGGAGCCCAACGCTTCATTTTTCACATTCTTGCAATTACGTTAACGCTTCAAGCATTTCTGACTCCAAGTCAGCTAGCAACACCAGGCATAACTCAACACTGTGAGTTTTTCCTCCTCTCTGTAGATTCATTAACAGGTCACTGGGGTCTCAACTGAAATTTAAAACTGACTGGTTCTGTTGGGTTAGTTGAGTTATGGCAAGAGAGATAGCAGGAAAGGGGCTGAAAGAAAGGGAGAAGAGAAAGAAGACTAGGGTTTTGCCAGACGGTGTATGTGTAAAACCTTAATAAGCACTTTAAAAGTATGTGCAGTTTTATTATCCAACCATTTGTCTGGCAAATATGTAAGTCTTCTGGTGTACTACATTTCCTTTATTCTATATAAGATAACATTTTTAAAAAGGTACAGTTGAAAAACCAGTGCTTTAAACTGCTTACAGTTTGTGAGGCTCCATAGTTTGGTGCTCAATATGTTTTTCCACAGACATTTCAAACTTTCATTGTATACTTGTAGGCATTTCAGATAGTGAGTATGTAGGATTATGCTTAAAAATTATAAAATCAATCGTATCTAACATTTAAGCCATACTTAATAAGAAAAGGGTTTCATTTTATGATCTTTCCTATACTAGTTTTACATGCAGAAGGCCTGATCTCAAAAGGTACTGGGATTTTAAAACACTTAATGAACTATTTCTTCAACATCCAGCTAATGGAGGTTAGATGTCCTGTGTGGATCCTGCAACAGAAATCTACAGAGCATTAATAACTCCCAAGGAGGAGGACAGAGACAGTCTTGAGAAAGCAGAGATTCCACAGGCAGAATTAGCTTTTGATTCACACAACCAGTTTGGAAGCAGAGGTATAGCTTGGTGTATATTTGCTTGTGCATCAAAATGCCAAATGCTTAAATGGTGCAGTCTTTAGCTATGTAGAATCCCCATCAAGTTCTATTTTTTATTGGCCAAATCAGATTGCCTGCAGTTATACTCAGACCAGAGCCATTGTTGGTAAGGTTCCCTAGGATGATGTAAGGCAAGTAGGAATATCCAAGACTGGGGCAAGAAAAGAAAGTAGAGAGGAAAAAAAGAAAAGAGTCAAAAGAACTGAGGTAGCTCTTAGTTGCCAGGAGCACCAGTAGCTGTGACACATTTCTTCAGCAAATATAGAAGCTCTTCAACCCTTTTTATACCTTAACAGTTAGAGGCTAGGTGAGATTCAGGCAGGAGGTCCTGTCTCTATGAGGGACAGATTCCTTGCATGCAGCCATGCATCTGTACTGAATAGCTTTCACTAAGACCTGGTATTTCTTGAATCTGAACTGACCAGTTTGGGAGAGAGATGTCTATGTGATTTTGAATTATGTGGTTCTCTTCTACAGCTGGGGCAGGAAACTTTTTCAGGTGTTTTGTTTTCTAACTTAGGCAAAAATCTACAAAACAATGGATGCTTGGCAGTGCTTTCCCTCTTCTGATTCTAAAAACTCGTAGCTCTTAGAACTCTTAAGTTTTTCTGAGGAGCAATCAGGAGTTCCATTTTCATGATCTTCCTCATACATGGAAATATCCTTAGCATCTCTGCTCAGGCTAGTAAAATGCGGACTTACTAAACTCAAGAATTCAGTAAACTTGAGAAAAACAAAACAGTTATCCTGAAATTTAAATCAGCACGTAACTGGGCCAAATTCTGCTACATCCAAATAGGACTAAATATACCTATGTGAAGTATGTGGCTGATGTGTCAAAGTAGGTATCAGCACATTTCTATCAGTGAATATCTAAAACACCCTCTCTCTCCCTTTCTCTTTCTGTCTCTCTCACACATATACACAGTGGGAGCCTGACATTTTATCTCATTGACCTGCCCAAAATATTTACTGTGGGAAAGATTAATTATCTGTTCCAGGGCAAAGTCAACAGAGATATTGACCAAAACTCACACATCCTTTCCCTATGACCTGATGTACACTAGAAAAGTTAGGTTATGTTCATAGTAATAAACATTTGGAAATATAGAATTGTTCTTTTGTTGATCATGTGTGTTAATAGCTAATATGACTATCTTCCAAATCTAGTTAAAGCTGATATGGGGAAAAATGCTACTTAAAATATGAGCTGCTTTTTATATTAATATTTTAAAAAATTAAAAACTGAACATTCCAGTTAAATCATCCACACCACAAGTTTTCAGCATGCTGATCAGATCTGGGTGGCAGTGGTTAAAAACACATGGAGGCAAATCTTGATATAGTTCTTCCCGGAGATAGGAAAGTTAGTGAAAAAGTGCCAGTATCTATACATTTTCAAAGTAAAAAGGCTGAAAAGCTTATGATGATTGTGTTTAGATCGAAAAAGGAATGTTTTATTCATTTCAATTATGATGATTCTAACTTGATTAAATTTATGTTACATTACTTCACTAAAACCTGTAATGGAACAAGATGAAAATCAGAGCAATACTTTCTGTCACCTCCCCCACATTAATTTAGGGGAAAAAATTGGAAATAGTTGCATCTATTTTGGAAAATCAAATATTTCAGTATTCAAACACGGGCAGGGAATGAGTAAGGATAAAAACAGATACACCACACAGAAAACATGTAAGAATAAAGCAAACAATCAAACAAATATAATCTATAAATCAGACTTGCCCTATCCTAAACCTAACCTGCATCAACAATGTTTAGAGCACCCCACCACCCTATCAACAATCATGGGCAAAAGCAATTCTCAGCAATGTTTTTTAAAAATGCAGACCAACAGATGTCTTTAGTCTTCTAAAACAATCTTTAGTCTTCTGTTGTCCCCATATCTCTTTGTTGTAATCTTTCTGTGAGGTTCTGTGCCCTCTTCCTCCCTCCATTATCCTTCCCTCTTATGTTCTCATTTTCTTGCCTCTCCATGTGTCCTTCTATCCAACCATTCTGTATTGTCTTTTCCCTCTTCCATGTGCTCTCTTCACTTCTCAGTGTGTCTCTAGTCTCATGAGATTTCCTCTGCTCTCTCTGTCTTTGCTCCTTCTGTCTCTCCTCCTCCATTTTACTTTCTCTCCACATTTCTTTCTTCCAGAAAGAATTACAGGGGAGGTGGTAAGGGAGGGGAAGCAAAGGACCAAATGAAAATACCCCCCCCCCCCAATATCTTTCCCTGGAAAATGCTCTCAAAAGTTTGGCCAATGCAAAAGTACTTTACATTCTTGCTAAATCCTACCTTGCCCAAAAACTTAATGCTATTAATATTAAATCTATGTTTAATTAAATGTTTAATAACAAATTTGACTATTTTCTTTATTTTATTTATATAGTTATGTATTTTAATATTTAATTAAATAAAAGTTAATATTTCTCTCCTTCCCGCATCCCAAGCTATCTCAAAGCTGGTAATGCTGCCTTTTTAGCAGTGGGTACATGAATGTTATTGAGCCAGCAAATGGCAGGATGTATCCAGTTCTGGGTGTCTCATTCACATGACACACTTTTATGTGTACTCACCTCCTTCAGTAAGTGGGTCCATCTGCAAAAGTCTCCTCAAATATGCCGTGCTCCATTGCTGTACCAGGGATAAATACTTTATTTTCAGCACAGTAAGACAGAACAGCAAGTTTTATAAGTCATCTTTTTATGTTCATTTTTTACAGCCTGATGTGCATGAATAATTTCTATTAGAATGGTAGATAGAGCTATACTCAGATAAGATCTCCCACTGTTTAAAGCACACACAGAATGTGCATTTTATTTCTCTTTCTGTAACTGAGTTGTTGTCAAACTAGAGAATGCTGATGAATCTTAGGTTTAAGAATTTCTTGCTAAGGTTACTTTATTTTTATTTATTTTTTCCTGGTTTGAACAATAGTATGTTCTCAACAGCAAGCTATAAATAAAGGACCGAGATAACTTTGTGTTTCAATATTTTGATATGCCAATTTGAAATAAATTGTCTTAAGCAATTGGAATGTGCTGTTTTAATCATTAGTTATGCATGAGAGAAAAATTGATGTTGACATTTTTGCTGTAAAATCATTGTAATGGGGGTTTCCTTGCAATTCATTTTTGTAAAATTCATTTTGTATATTTTGCAGCAATTGAACAATCTCTGCACTGTGAATAGGCAGAATTCCCAGAAATACTGAGACAGTTGGCCCAGTAACTGCTGAGCTCACACTACACACACACACACTATGCATATTAACCATTAGATTGCCAGCTCAAAACAAGCAAAAGATATTAACAATTTATCCATCTTTGTTCAGTTTTTATCCTCCTAAATTGAAGCACATTTTGGATTATTTTAATATTATTTTTATTGCTGTAAGTCACCCTCTCTATTAACTAGTCACTGGGGCTCGAATTTCATAGTAAATCTTTTTTATTTATTGTACAGTTTTCTAGTCATTATACTGGTGAAAACTGCAGATTCTCATCTTTTATTGAATTTAAAGCTTAGAGGTGAGTGAGCGCTTAAAATATTATAATACATTTCTAGACTTACATCTTACTCCCGTACTTTACAACTTCCCTCCTTATATACATGCACAGTCACATATATATGTAGGTATATTACATATGTTCTGTACATATATATTATATACATATGCTCACACACACAAAAGTAACTTATTAGATGGCATTTACTATGCATTTGAAATATGCTGTATTCATATTCTAGATGCAGCATATACAGTCCGTCAGTGGAATGTTTTTATAGTAGTGGATGTTTTCCTTTAAACAGCACCCCTCCCCCCATGACAGATACCAGCTGCAATAATCTTTTGGAAGTTGCTTTTAACTTTGCTTTTTTTCTACAGCAAAGTTACTCCCAAGTTGGTTGCTTATTAAAGGATTTTCTTCCCTCTGGCTTTTTCTACAAGGCCTCTTAAAGGAAACAATTGAATAACGTTAGCGAAGAAAAGGAAATTAGGAGGATCTTTGACACTACTGTGTGCACATTTATTTTTGAATATAAGATCCGTCTTTTGGTTAGATAGTTAATCCGCATCATGTGCTCAAAACTATTTGAGCTGTTTGTGTTTTTCTAATCGCAGTAGTATTCAAACTAGTAAAAATACTGATGCTTCCATAATTCAGTTCTCTGAAACCATACATACAAGTGTTTAAATGCTTTCCTGAGTTGCTAGACTCTAATATCTTATACATGTTCAGTTATTTGAAAAGTCTAGTTTTAGAATCTCTGGATATTTTTTAACTTAACTTGTGTAAAGGGATGTCTCCTGATGCCTGTTAGGGTTTAATTTAGAGTAGTAATTAAACTTGAATACTGCCTCATAAACAAAAGATAAACAATAAACCAGCCACATTCCCTGCTGTTTCATAGCTTTCTTTCCCAGATGTTTCAGCCTGATAATTTTTACACAGTGAACTACCTAGCATGTAGTGTTATGGACAGAGGTCAAAGACTAGGCCTTTATAACAGACTGGTTTTTAACCTTTTAAATTCCTCCAATGCTGGGTAGTCTTCATTTGCTTAAATTGTAAAATAACAAAGTTAGGATTTATATTTCCATATCTGATTCTGTCTCAATGTTTTTGGCCAGAACCCTGAAGCTCTTATAATTAGTTTTTTTTTTCCCTGAGAAAGCTCTTTACCAATAAATTTAACTGGTCTATTTAGAGAGAGAGAGAGAGGGAGAGAAGCTATTTCTTTTTATTGTGGTGATCCTAGGCAACTAAAGAAATGTTGACAATGGAACTTCTTTTCCCAAAACGTTCCCTCAGGCATGTTGAGTTCTGTCCATTTTGGGGACTGCACCACTGTCAGCCATGATCCTTCTAATTGTCAGGTAGTAGTAGGACGTTCAAATGCAGAAGCCATGTTATTTTCACTGGGTGGGGTAATTACTGAAAGCTGAGAATAGCTGCACTAAAGACAGAGGGATACTTTCATGATCCCATTAGCATAAGAGTGGGTAAATTATTCATGCCAAGTGAGGATTCTATGGGGAAAAGTATAGTTAATGCACATAGTTTTTAAATGTATCCCTTTCTGCTCTGAGACTAAATTCTTGTTGGATTCAGTTCTCAGACATTTACGGGAAAGCTCTAGTGGCATGTTAGATGCAGTTCATCTCTTTCTGTTTGCAGCGCTCTCCATAGAGACCATCTGGCAAAGATCCAAACGGTGATTAAACAAAATGATCAGCTCTTGTTGCTGTGTTACAGGTCCAATACTCTGGATTAAAAAACATGACCCACGATAGTCAGCTAACGTCATTTTTTCTCTTTTCTCTTTCCCTCCCTTCCCCCGTTTATCTTTCCCTTTCTTTCTGGCTAAGAATTTAGATGGTCCACAAATGTCTATACCAGCTTTGTGTCCTTATGGCCCACAATCTTGAGCAGGTTGTACAAATGCTAGTTTCTGCAGCTTGGTCCATTGCAACAGCATTGAAACCTTTCATATTAATTGGGTCAATCTAACATTCCTAACGACAGTAGGAGACTTACTAACATTCAGTCTTGTAGCAGTAAACATTTGAAACGCATGCTTACTGTCATGAGGAAAGGTGAGGTCTGACAACAGGCTGATACAATTGATTCAGTTTCTGGAGACTTAAGCATATCATAACATGACACTGTCATCTGTCCAAAAAACAAAACAAAAAAAGTATACAGACTCTCACAACCAAGCAAAAGAGGGGGAAATAAGCTCTGTTTTAACACCATAATCAGGAATGAATTTACAGTGCCATTCAAAAGAGTACTCCCTTATCATAAACAAGCAGATAATCACACCGAATCTAACTCCCAATTAGCTCTTCCTTCACTCAGAGATCAGTGTGCGTGTCCTCCTTAAGCCATGATTTGTTGCTACTGAGGCAGATAGAACATTTGTATACCTTATGTTACTTCCAAAATTTTGAAGATTTTTAAGATTAAGAATATATTACTAGAAAGCCTAGCTAATCAGCAAAGTGATTTTCAAAGTGCTTATATAGCATTTTTATCTTTACTCAGTTGTCTAATGTCTGAGAATCAGGGACATATGTGTATTATCGGCTGCACTAAACGCCAAAGCTGCAGCAGAATTTGCACAGAATATACATTGCTGGAAAGTGATGAAATTGTCACATGACTGAAATATCTTAAAAGATTTCATGTCAGTAAAGAAATCTCTAAGATCTCTGAACAGCAATTCTACCCCTCCATTTAAACACCAGATATATACAAAGGTAAACTAAAAAGCCAAGTTGGGCATAGAATATTGCACCAGCTAACCGATATAACATTGATTCATAATGGCTGGTATACACTGCCTTTTAGAAGTAGAAACACTTATACTTAGAAATCAACTAATAAACTATATGGGAGCAAAACATATACAAAATGTTACCAACATTAGCCTTTCCATTTTTCTTTTCTTCTCCCCCTCCCCCCAGCACTTGGTTGCAGTTGTTATTTGCTCCTTCAGTGTATCAAATGAAAGTACTCCCTAGAAGGTACAAATATGTATGTAAAATTATCAGAAAATTGAAATGTGAGGTCCCTAGTATGGGATGGTCTATGAAAAACCCTTGTTATTGCAGGGTGACTTATTGCAGGACAACTTATATTCAACTGTCTTCCAGGTTTTCAGTTGATTTTTTTTCTATATAAAACTTAACAGCTTTCTGGAGTAAAAAAGGAAGAAGTGTTGTAGTAGTGGTGGATATACAGTATGTTTCTGTTGACTTTAACACCTTGCATTACCTGATCAAAGCAAACAACTATTCTGATTTCTTTCAAAATGGAGTGGGAGGGAGAGGGGTGCAGGATAACAGGGAGAGTGAACTGAATTAGGGCACAGTTACACTGAATAATAAATTTCTGGCAGTTTCATGTTACTTTTAAATGGTCAGTAATCCTAATGTTGCAGTGTCCTGCCTGCTTGCTACCACAGTCTACCACATTCTTAGTCTATCTGTTGGATGAAACAGATTTTGAATTGCTCAAGACAGAACATGACACAGGTTTTGCTTATATCCTTCCCCCTGGGAATACAGCCACTTTCCAGAACTAGTCGTTGCTGAGAGCTTCTTTTTTTTTCCAGGAAGGTGTGATCTCTTACCTAATTTCTTATATTCAACTACAGTCAGGCCTCCACATTTGCGGGTTTCACTTTTGCGAATTTGATTATTCATGGATTATCTGCTGTCACTTCTACTGCCTCTCTGTGCCATTTTTAATAGGGACTGCAAGCCTTGTGAGACTGAGAAACTGCAAATGAGGCTTGTAAGTCTCTATTAAAAATGGTATGGGGCAGCAGTGGAGGTGGCAGTAAGCCCCACCAGCCACCCACTTCTGCCTTGTGAAGAACCCTGATATCTCAAAGAAATCCACGGTGAGGTGAATATGGTGGTCATACTTTTTTTTTGTGTTAAATATGATCTGGGAGGGCCTAGAGTT
Organism: Cyclura pinguis; assembly: GCA_030412105.1. Lineage (NCBI taxonomy): Eukaryota > Metazoa > Chordata > Lepidosauria > Squamata > Iguanidae > Cyclura > Cyclura pinguis. The sequence continues at coordinate 334,765,201 of CM059599.1, forward strand.
ATTGATGTTTTCTTCACTTTCTTGGGGGGTCCTGTGTCCCTAACCATAACGAATATGGAGTATGGACTATTACACAAAGGACTGCTTTATTAAACCCTAGGATGGACATGAAAATCACCCCTTTGGTTGATCCCAAACTATGGGGTGTCTTACCCTGTCAGTTGTGGTGTTGGCCAGTGATACTGTAAGACTGTCCTGATTCCCAGGCTGCACTGGGCACTGGAGAGGGAGACCTGGTATTTGACAAATAACATTACTTTTTACATTTGAATAATTTGTTTATAATATTTATAAGTCACTTACAAATGACTGCTTTTCTTCACAAAGCCTATGTGGTCCCATGAATAGGTGTAGCACCTTCCATCTTTGTCAGAGTGGAACAAATGGATTCCACTGGCTGCATGCAGCCCTAGTCCCATTTTTCTGGCCACAAAGTCAGATCCCCAGCTACTCCATCTAAACTCCCACATCCAAAGACAATTATTTAAAAAATTGTGGATGATTTCCTGGTGATTTTTCTCCCTCAAATATCGCTAAATACCCTAAAACCATCCTAAAACATGTCAGTTTGCTTTACTTTCTCCCACAATTCCACAAACCCGTCTGTCCTCTGAATAAGGGGTGACAATTGTCCTGAATAAGGAAAGAAAGTGATTCTGTGCCACTTTCAGTTTACATGTTATGTGCTGGTGCAATCTGCTTGGGATGTGCAGGGATAAATAATGCCTCTCTTAAACAATTGGCAACTATGCTGTATATTATTAAATGCTATTTCTGACTGAAGCTTCTAAATGCAATACCATTCCAAAATTATCTTTAGAACATCAAGGAAACGGCTTTTGAAAATAAGGTTCTGGTACATGCTCAGAAGTACTTGTACATGGAAATGGGGCTCTTTGGATTCTGGCTACAAAAGAGGAAATACAGAGAACCACATAAAGCCATGGTCAGGTTCTTGAGAGCCAGTGTGGTGTAGTGGTGTGAGTGCTGGAGTACAACCTTGGACATAAGTGTTTAACCCCCCCACTCAGACATGGAATCCCACAGGGTGCCCTTGAGTGTGTCACACAGTTTAAGACCCAGAAAACTCCATGACAGGTTTGCTTTAAGGTCACGATAAGTTGGAAACAACTTGAAGGCACACAACAACAGGTCCTTGACGATGTGATTGCTTGGTCGTAGCAAAGTTTTGTTTCTTCGTCTATAGATTCTTATGGGTGGAAAGTGTTAGGGTTGTTCTCCAAATGCAAGGATTTCTCCACTTTTCTCATGTGGTTGGATGATCGTCTGTATTAGAAATCCATGGGTAGCAAAATTGTGGGGATGTATATACCTGAACTGAAGGGCTTCATGCCTGGAATATTATTTTAACTGATTTCTTGTATTCCCTACTTTTCATGTTTTGTCATAGCAAATGTTGTTGACATACTTAAGAAGTACTTTTCATGAGAAGAGTTTTGGTAAAGTTTTTGTGTGAGTTTTCTCCTCCTGTATTGAGAAATTATACTGTTATCTCCAACATCATATTTATTTGTGATGAAAGAGTGGGTACAATGTGTTCATGTATTAATCTCAATTTTGGTATGTAAATTAACTTTGGGAATTAGTGTTCTTCAGCATTTTCTCTTCATTGTGCCAAGCACGTGTTCATTTCCATGGAGCAAAGACCATAGCTAAATGACTGTATACATATAATGCATGCAAAGGTTCCCATGTTTAATCTCTGATTGCTTCCCTGGCAGGGTTGGTTAAAAAAAGCACTGCTAGAAACAGCAGCAAACACATGGGATAGGTGCTACTGCTGAGCTATGATTTAGCTAAACATTTTGAGATGCATGAAGATTTAATTCTATCCATAGCTCAGACTGACTTGTTCTGGACTAAGTTATCTTTCTGACACTTTTTATGAAGTGTATAAATGGAAGATGTGTCTAAATACATATTTCCATATGGATTTTTAAATGTAGCAGATGCATACAGAAATAGAACAGGACAGATATTTGAATGAACACATGCAAAATGTCATGGACTGGAAACAGACTTATCTGTCCATCCCTGATTACATGAATGGGAGTTAGACTTATGCATCCCCTCCCTTTCCCTAGCATGGTCATGAGTAAGAAACCAAAAGTTTTCCTTTCTGTTTTCAATTACTTCAGTAATGTGGTTAATCAGAACTATGGCTTATTGAAACAATCTAGCTTCATAAACTAGAACTAACATTTAGCTTGTTTCACAAAACCAAGGTTAAGACTAATCATTTATCCAGGTTTAGATACCATGCTCAATTACAGTTAAATAAAAATTACAGTAATAGCTTCTAGCTTCCTCCTACTCCACAATTGTACTGAGAGGAGATGGGAAGCAAACACAAGGCCCATTCACCTAATGCTAAACCGTGATTTTGTGTTACATTCCATCCCGCCCAGAATGTTTCTGTGTTCCTACCAGGAACGGACAACTACGTGAATATCAGTCCGTAACTCCACCCCAGTTTCTTGTGTTTCTAGTCTTAGGTTTGTTTGTTTCATTTAGTCTGTGATTGTTTAAAAAAATCTACATGAAAGTTTGTACGCATTTTCACACAAATTTCATTTTTAACATATCCATTCTTTTATATGTAGTTTTCCTTAGTACATTTTTGTATAGTATTATCATAAATATGTCCACTTTACATTCATTATAGTATCTTGCTCTTTGATTGGAGAACTGCCTCAAAAAATTAAGAGAACTGCAAACACTGAAGCCTAAGTATATTTCAGTGGCTTGAGAAATCTGTCTTACATAGTTTCACTAACTGAATGAGCTTAGGGGGGAAAAAAAATCAGGGACAGCTGTGTTGTCAGCAAAATGAAACAACATCCGAAATTGGTAAGCAGTGATACCTCCAAGGCATAAAATATATTATGCAAGTTTTTCAACTCCATTAGCAACAGAAAAGTAACTTCTCTTGGAAAAGACAAGAGTAACAGAAAAATTATTTTTCTGTTGCTAGTGGAGTTGAAATTTTGTTACATGTCTTATACTGCTCTTTGTTCCTAGTCCTCACAAAACCAATGAGGGGAGTGGCCTCTGTCTGCATTGAAAGCCTTCAGTACCATCAACCTGTAAGTCTAACATTATCATCATTTTTCTCCTATATGATTTTTAACACTTTTGTCTGATGAAGAAGCCAGTGAAGCTTCAAAAACCCACACAATGTATTTTATGCTTTGGAGCTGGCCCAAGAAAAAGTATCGTTGCTGTTGGATTTTGGATTTTGTTGAATGAGCCTACTAATTACTACAGATAAAAGGGTAGCGGTGATATATGGAAACAGATAGAATTAATATTTTTCCCTCCATACCAGCAAAACAAGTCCATTAGCAGAGGTGGAGTGGCAGTAATCATTGGATATGCCAAAACTAGCTGTAGTTGTTATATTTCTAGAGGTGATCTCATAAACTAAAGAAACTTTGTTATATTTTCAGTGCACTATTCTGATCATTGGTCCTTACTTATATAGAAAGAAAAAAGAACTACAGCTTTATAACAATGGAATTCTCCTTGTTTTGTTTTCGTAGAACTGTACAAGGATTGGGGTACCAATTTAATACAGCTTTTTGGTCTAGTATAGCAAAATCTTGCTTCTTTAATTCCACTCCAACTCTTACCACATCATTATGCTCCAACAACTTTAGCTCAAGGGAAACTCTTAGATTTGTGCGGATTCAGATTTTTAATTACGTCTGTATCCCTTTCTCCAAGTTACCTAGAATGATATATATCATCATCCTCCCATTGCTGAGGCTGATTAGGCTAAGAGAATGAATGAATGATTGGTAAAAAAATTATCCAGTGAACTTTTTTACTAAGCACAGATGTCAACTCATCTCCCTCTTCTAGTCTAACACTTTAGCCAGCAAACCATATTCATAATGTCAGAGTTCTCTGTTGGTGCTGGCACAGGTGAACTCAAGAAATGTTTATGTATCAAATATAAATTTCCAAAAAATTCCATTGTTGTGTTGATGTTGTTTAAATAAGAAAGTATGTGTATGATAAAGTGTATTTCATTTAGCAGTGTGATCAGTACCTAAATCAGTACCTATATGTAATTACTACACGTCTGAGAGACAATGTGCTGTAGTGTTTTGAGCATTGGCCTATGATTCTGAAGACCAGAGTTTGAGTCCCTGATCAGCTGTGGAAACCCACTGAATGACCTTGTATAATTACTTAGCCTCAGAGGAAGGCAAAAGCAAACTCCTGCTGAATAAGTCCTGCCAAGAAAACCTTGCAATAGGGTCGCCATATATTGGAAACAACTTGAGGGAATACAACAACATTATGAATCTGAGTTTATCATCTGTATTGACCTCTGTAGTCTAAAATAATTACTAGCATTCAATAATTGCAATTGCTGTTTTTAAATACCATGCACAATCAAAACATCCAGAATAGACCAAAGGGCATAACAAAGGATCAAAGACCATAAGAAACAATATAATTTTAGCTGCTTGCTGCAGGTTAGGAGAGATGGAGCCAGCCTGAGCTTTCTTTTCTTAGGCAAGTACCTCATGAAGAAACGGAAACAAGGAGATTGGAGGCTATAACATAAGTTTCCAGTGTCAGCTTTTTACATAGTACAAGGCCTGCAAGTGTGAAGAGAGATGAGAAAATTTTCTTACACAAATGACCCTCTGTTTAACTAGGGGTAGTGATCAGGTGGGAAGATCATGTTTACTTGTGAGGTTGCTTGAGGTTAAAACAGCATCACAGGATGACATGAGTAGACTGCAGTAGGTAGACTCAAGTATTGAGAATGAAGCAAACATGTCTAATTTAGAACTATTTGTTGGAAAACACTAAACTTCATTTTGATAACATTAAAACTGAATGCAGTAAAGAACCTATCCCATGCAAATAAGCAATAGAAATTGGACCTCACTTCAATATCTAAAAATTCTTTTGGCTTAAAACAAACAGCAAAGATGTTTTTTTCAGATATATTGTGCACCCTGCACACAATGATGCCTTTTTAGAAAGAAATTGTCTACTTTAAAAGTTGGTTCAAGTAATACAGATAATGCTTTGTTATGGCATATGATATGGGTTTGCTCAGTGGTTACTTTCTTGTTAGAGGTATTACCGCATATTAATTTTATATTAGAAGAATCTTTGACATTTGTAGATGTACATGTACATATAATTTACATACCTCCAGTTTGGAATTTGACTAACAGTCAGTGTGGTTGGATCCTGCATGCTTTTAAAGGACATTGGCCAGACTTTTGTTGGGCAGCTACAAATGTGTAACCTAAAGTTACACATTTATAACTGCCACATCTTCATGATCCCAGTGTAGCTCCTGGTTTAGGGGATTCATTTGGACTGTGCAAGTCCCTCAGTCCCCACTTACTGGTAAACAGCCCCTGGGATGAATGGGGTCCATTTCCGAGTTGATCAAGAAGCAGCTGCTTGACATTCCCCTTCCCCTTGGCAAGCACAAGAGGGATTTACAGCTGGGGTTCTTTTTTGCCTGTTACATTGGAGATTGCTCATGGGAGGGGTGGGAATGTCGGGTGGCCACTTCTTGACTGACAGGGGAATGGACTCCTTTGATCCCACCAGCTGCTTACCTGTAAGTGGAGTTTGGTTGGGGGGAGTTGGTTAGAATCTACTATGTAGCACAGTAGTTATGGTGCTATATAGTATGTAATGGTTATACAGGATTTGTTATACTTCAGGTTTGGAAAGACAAGCATTCCCAATCCACTGTTCATCCATCAGAAGGTCTCACTGCTTTAATCATGTATGAATGTATGTTTTACAGTTGTCGACTTCATGAAAACAGGTTTTGGTTATCTGGTCAGCTTACATTAATGTTTGTTTGTATGCTATGCATTTTCCCCTTCTGCCCTTTTTCTATTTGTACTTCTAAAATTCCAGTAAAAATTGAAAGGTGGTTGGATTTCCCGAGGTCTGCATGGACACACACACACAAATGGGGAAAGAGAGTGGACATAACAGAAAAGTTATAGAGCCACTGGTGGAACAGATTAAGGCCACCTTACTTATGAAGCTGTTGCCTTATTATTTATTATTTATTATCAAGACTTGTAGTTTTGGAACAAACTATGTCTTCAGTCTTTAGCCGTAAAATGATTCTGTGTGAAACACCCATACTTGTTTAGGTATCTTTTATGATGGAAACCTGTGGTGGTGCACAGTTTACAGAGACTAAACTGATGGGGACAATTTTGGATGCTATGTTCAAATTACCTAGCACACTTTTGCTATGTGATGTCAGTATCTCAACTGAGTAAACTCTGTAGAAAGTTTAGACTCTAAAAAGTGTGGGTCCTTCCCAATTAAAATGAGGCATGATGGGTTATAGTTTAGTCCAGTATTCTCAAATTTTGGTCCTCTCAGATGTTTTGGTTTTCACTCTCCAGAAGTCCCACTCAGCATGGCTGATGGTCATGAATTCTGGGAGGAGAATTCCTAAACATCTTCAGGACCAAAGTCTGAGCACCACTGCTGGTCTACTATTTTGCATAGGCCAAAAATCTGACAAACCTGGAGGAAGTAACAGTTTATGAAATTTAGCGTAATATACAACTCTTGATATTATGGGAACCCTCTGATTCTGAACCTGCTATCCTATTACTACTCTACTTCTTAATATCCATACAGTCTAATCAACTTAGGTTTCTTGGGGCTTTAGTTACTTGATGTTGCTTCTTAAATTTATCTAATATTTGATAATACTACATTGATAAACATATGTCTTATATATATAAAAACTGAGTGGAAATTAGCCAGTAGAGCCATGCACTGATTTTTATTGTAGAATTAAGCCGTTTAAATCATATTTGTATATATGATTTAGAACCTTGTACAAACATTTGGTCAGCTTCACCGTCTTGGATCAAAGCCTGAAAGGGCCCATAAATATAATAAATGAGGTTCATTCAGTTTGGAACTTATTTCTTTTTGTCCAATATACGGCTTTATGGCCTCCTTAGTGGAAACTATATATGTCCCTATCAGAAGCTTATTGAAGTCCATAGCTTACTGACCTGAATGAATTTTGCATCAGTCTCTTGAACTGCTGAAGAATTTAGTTTTATTTTACTCTGTAATTGCTTGTTCTGATCCTTTCTTTCCAGCACTAATAATCCAAAATTACATATACTTTTTTAGTGGTATTGTGCAATAGCTGTGAACTGCAAGTCTCTTAAATGAGGCTATTTGTACTTAACCAGGCTAAAAGTGCGGCCACGTCAGTAGAAGAAGTGCAAGAATTTAGTGGGTTTTGGTTTATATGGTATGTTGACCTTTTCTCACTTACTTCTTCATTTCATGTTTCTATATCAAAGACTAATGTCTATTTTGCATAAAAAGTACTTTGTTCGCAAATCATGTAAAGTTTAATAAATGTAGCTTTTACTGTGTCAGTTCACTGCCTTGAGAGAATCATTAATGCCCCATGACTTCTTTACAATCTAAAGCTACCACCTTTTTACAATTTCTTTATTGCTTCCTTTTATTTTTATTTCTTAGAGTTAAACTAGAATCTGAACTATGGTTTGGTACTCATTAAGGATTTTTTTAGTGTAATAATTTGCCATGTTCTATAGGGCAAATATTTTTCTTCAAGAAGTGAAGAAGATGTGGCATTCAGATGTATGCACTTCAAAACCTCCTTCAAAAAGTTGCAGTCCTATACAGTTGCTGCCCTCCCATGTTTACAGGTTCAGCACTTGTGGATTTCATTATTCGGAGGTTCTTTCTTTAAGCCATTTATTTTTAAAACACTCTTACCCTGTTTGCCTTGCCGCAATAAAAAATATGTTCTCTCTAAGAATCTCTAGGTCCTCCAGCATGACTCTGTGGTCTACTTCCTCCTAGAGAGAACACTTCTCTAGGCATTGCTAAGTCCTCCAGTGTCACAAGGCCCCCTTCTGCCAGAAGTTGACCATAGAATTGTGCTGGAGACTTAAAGATTCTTAGCGACGTGTTCTCAGGTAAGAAAAGTAGCGTTGATGATTTTTATTTTTCTTTTATTTCCATTTTTGCCACTTTTGCTGGTGTCTTGCACCCCTAACCCCTGCGAAAATAGAGGGCTCACTGTGTTTCTGCTAATTCCAAAAAGGTGTTACCCTGAATAGTCATTCCATCTCTTGGGTGGGCACCTTGCTGCAACAATTGTACATGCTTACCTGGGAGTAATTCCACTGAAATCATTCACTAACACTGTGCTGTGAGGCTGCAAAGCTATATTCTTGTACTTGGGGTATATTGCATGAACCTCAATGGAACTTTCTCCTAACTAAAGACTGTACAGCAACCCTCTCATCATTTGCTCTGTTTGTGCATGATTATGGTTTATTGAGGCTGCTCAGGAGTATCAAAGTTTAGCATGTATGTTAACGTCCAAGAAGTGTATTCTAGACCAAGTTAAAGATTTGGAGTTTGGAAACAAGGGCATACGTCTTAATATCAGAAAAGACATATTAATCAGGCATGGATCAGTGACCTCTTTGAAAATAGAATTGTATTATACATTCCCAATGATCAGAAATTCTGAGAATTGAAGTCTAAAATATCTTGAGGACCAAAAACTGAGAACTATTGCTTCAGAGTATAGTGATTATACATTATCTCTAATACAATCTACAGTGGAAAGTATTTTAAAATCTTTTCTGTAGGCAGATACAATATTCCTAATATAGTACCCGAAGAAGCTCACTTTAAGGGCTTCCACCTCAAGCCAAGATGGAATACATTTAAATTCTGTTGATCTCAGTGGAAAAAGAGTTGAGATTGTGGCTGAGTTTCCTATTAAAATCATGGGGATTTAAAATGGCGAGTTTTGTCAGGGCTGTGTTGTTGGTTTTCAAATGAAAATAGGATGAAGAATTTCAGAAAATATTTTGAGAACTTTGTCAAATCTGAAAGACTTAGTGACAATAATTAGCAACTACTTTGTTATTGCCAACAGAACAATTATAATTGGTATATGAAGTGTATCCCCACTATGTATGTTTTGTATGAGTTTCAATTAATGGATGTTCTTCAAAGAAGGACATTCAGTGTGGTTGTTTGTTTGTTTTTGCTAATTTCCAGGCAATACTGTGTATAATTCTGGTGTAGTTTTCTCACCTTAGGGAAATGGAAGATGATGTGTGTACACCTCTCATCCCTCCCTGCATGCAAAGGGAATGTTAATGGAGGTGGAACAGAGGTCATGACTTGCATGCACAGTTGTCTCAAACCTGTTATTGAACTTCCTTCTCCACAGAAAGGGGCACTAAGTTTAGAAATATGTATTTCTACATTTGTGGGATTCCTTTGGTATGCAGAGGCCTCCTTATTAGTTGTGGGTGGTCCTGTTTTGTTTCCAGAGTTATTAGCACAGGGTTACCTGAGTTAGCTATTAGAGAAAACTATGATTAGAAGAAAATGAAAGGAGCTAGGAACAAACTTCTCACTTGGAATACAGAAAAATGGCTTCATTGCTACCAGGTGACATTTGTCTGTGTGCATGTGCCTTCAAGTTGCCTGTTGACTTATGGGGACCCCGTGAATTTCATGGGGTTTCTTCATGAGGTTTCTTGGGTAAGGAGTACAGTTGACCCTCCACATTCACTAGAGTTAGTGGAAAAATCACAAATATCAACGTTTGTGTGTGTGAGGGAAGGGAGCTAGTTTTCCCACCTTAGGGAAATGGAAGATGATGTGTGTACACCATTGGGGCAGTAGGCAGCCAGGGTCTAAACTAGGTCAGGAAAGGGAGAGGGAAAGTGGGGTGGGTTTGCAGGGTGGTCCTATACTTTCTTTCTCTTGCCCATTTCCTTCCTTGGGTTGGGGGGGGGACATCAGGAGAGGGTATGTGGTGCTGAGAAATCAGGCTGCAAGCCATCCTTATCTGGCCAGGCAGCGGCTGGTAGAGGAGGAAGAGGACGAGAGATGGGTTTTTAGAGGGCTCTGTGGCCTGATTGGAGCTGCCAAGAAGAAAAGGTGGCCCTGAAAATGAAGCATGTGAGGTGGGGGGGGGGCAGGGTTTGAGGTAATAATAATCAAATCCATGAAGGTCAAACCAGGAAATGTGGATGGCTGACTGTATTTAGAGGTGGTTTTGCCAGTTCTTTCCTCTGAAATATAGTCTGTAGTACCAGTCGTTCAGTTATTCCCATGGAAAACAGGATATGTGCATGTGGAGGATTAGCACAAGGAAGAGCCATGAAATCATATGGAAACTATATGCTGTACTTAGGAGTCTGCTACTGCACTCTTTCCGGTGGTCATCAGCCTACTATTTCAAGAATAGCAGGGAGCAAAAGGCTGTGTACAATCCACATGTTGCTTATGGCTGTCAGTTGTATTGAATGATTAGAAACAACCCACTTAGGTGGGGTAAAAAAACCTTGAAAAGTGTGCCTATTGTGTGTGTGTGTGTGTGTGTGTGTGTGTGTTTAGAGATTAATATAGTTATTGTTGCATAACTTTTTTGAACCACTTTACATGATTTTATTTTGTGGAACTAAAACAGCTTGATCAAAAACATGTAAAAAGAGGTGCAGCTATGGGAATGGCAAATGGGCCGTAGAGGGCTGTGCTACAAAGGTTTATGCCATAATACACTTGTTAGGCTTTAAATTGTCAAAAGGCTCCTTCTTGTTTGTATTGTAAGCAATTGAATTAGATGGTCGGTATGAAGTAAAAGGAGAGAGGTTAGGAAAGAAAGCAGTAGCTTGAGAGATCGTGTTGAGTATTGGTTACAATAATGCTGCTGTGAAAATGGAAGATAAAGCTGAGTATCAAGTAAAAGGTGTTGATGTTGAAATATGGTATTTAAAAACCGAATGGTTCTACAACCACTTTCTAGGGATGAATCTCCATCCCATTCCATCCTTCCCAACTAAATACTGATCTGGAAGTATACTATATGCTGCTTATACCTGTCAAAACCTTACATCCCCACATTGCTTTTATTCTCTGTTTTTTCTTCAAACAGGCACTTTCTCTTGCAATTTGAATACTATGGCTCTATCATTCTTTCATTTTATACCTTTTCCTCTGCAAATATTATGAGCTTCAAGAACTAATGGTCACAGGATGTCCCTCTCCATTGCTAATACAGTGATTGGATTTGTTGAATACTAGTCAGGACATCTAGTGAAATAATATTTTCAGACACTTCCCCACAAAGGTGGTAGAAAGCTAACAACAGTATACTGTGTTGCTTTTCTCTTAAAGAGAATTGAAGTCTAACCAATATTTTGGTCACACAGACAAAAAAAAAAAAGTTTCTGGTGTGACTGTCTCCGGCTCCATTCTTGGGATCAACAACTTGTTTTATGTGTGCTTACCAGATGTTTGCTCCAGATCTGGACAGAGAAATCCATAACACTCTGTGATATTGTTTCTCTGGATTTCCAAAACTGTCTCTCAGGATAAATGTCATTTTCATACAGCACCTTGTTTTCAACTCCCCCTGTGTTTAAAGAAGGCATATAAACATATGTTACAGGGCGGTAGATGCTATACTGCCAAGCTTGGCACCAAATTACCTGCTGGAACTAAAATGGCAGTGCAGAACATGTGCTCAATTTAACAGTCCATAACCCTGTTTTTAGAACACTGAAATACCCACCCCAAGGAAAACTTATAAAATGTAGGTCTTTAAAGTTCAGAGATTAAGCCTGTGAAACTACAGATGGCTTTTAGAATGTGTATGTTCATTGAGTTGTATTAATCCAATGCCAAAAATATGTGAAATATGAAATATAAAATTGCTGATTTTTTTCCTGGGTAAGTATGCTTTGATGGGTAGAAGCATGGAAGAAAAGTAAAATTTTCAAAACAAGCAAACAAGCAAACAAACAAGCATGTCACATCCACATGAGTAGCATAACAGATCTAAAATTTCAAACATTTTTTCTGATGATATTTAGGTGAGCATCTTGCAAAATATATTACATCCCCTCGAGTTCTATTATATGCAATAGATTAATCAGAGCACTTAGAATATATCTGGATATTTTTTCCTGTATGTTCTAACCATGATTTTTAGGGGCCATAGGATAATGCAACAAGAACTGATTTACAAGTTCCTTTGAAATATATTGTGTGGAAGCTGTTCGAGAGTGCAGCAACTCCTGTTCATATGAGAAGAACTAATAATGAAAGAATAATGGTATCCTGTGTGTATATGTGATAACTGTTAAAGATTTGCTTTAATTAGTTTCATCTAGTGTTATCAGAACTCAGGCACAATAATGGATAATCTGACCATTTATTTACTTACTTGTTTATTGTTAAAGATATACAAAATATTATGTGGTCCATTTTTGAACTATGGTGGGTTAGTAAACCTTTGTATATTACGATTTGGCTGGACAGTTTCCCAAGTGGTGCTGGTGGGGCTGTTGTAAGAAGGGAGTTATGTGCTAACAGTCTCTTTATGAAGGTTAAAGTACAGATATACCTCAATTAACAAAGTTGATGTGGTCTTGGTCATTACTTCTGTAACAGATATTTGGATACCAGAAGCAGAAATAACATTGAAAGAATAGAGATGTTCTTACATCTCAAAAAAATAAGTAGCTTAAATATGTTTCAGCAGACTTTCTACTTAGAACTGAAATATGCACATGTGAAATGAAGAAAAAAGGTCAGGTAAGCTCTGTATGAGTAGACAAAAACACATCAAACCATCTAGAGAACAAGGCTTCTTTCAAAATGCATCCTGGGATGATTTTTTTTCTGTCACCAAACTCTCAATTTTTGTATGATTTTCATTTTAGTTGCCAGACTTATAATCTATCTTTTTTTAACGCATAAGGAATTCTGGAGGCAGCCGGTATTTACCTGTTGCAGCCTGACACACACAGCTACAGGAGGAATAGAACCCCATTCTTTCCCAACACAAGGTTTATTGCATTGTTTATTGCAGCCATGCTGCTGCCCAAAGTCTGTGTTTCTCCAGCCTTCTTTTACCATCTTGTCAGTGCTGATGCTGCTAAAAAATAAGTTGCAACTAGAGAGAGGACAAAGAAGAGGGAGGAGTTGGGCAGACATAAAAAGTCTACATAAAAATAAGCTTCTTTTTCAAAGACTTTGTTAATTGGGGTATGCCTGTATATCAATAAAACAACATTAGAACAACTAGCTTAGTATTAAAAAGTGAAAAACTTTAATTGAATAAATACAAAATAGATTTACTTCTTCTAAGGCTAGACTAGAACTTTCATTAAATATTGGGAGTGGGGAGAAATAAGGAAAGTAATTCATTTTAAAAATGTGTTGCCTTTAGTTTTCATTTTAAAAAACTGTAGTATTGTATACCAACTATTTTATAGTTAGATTCCCTGTGCAGTCCATATTAGTAACAAGGTAGAATTTTACACATTACTTTGCAAAAAGCTATGGGGTGAAAACTGTAGATGTTACATTTGGATAATAACATTTGGGAGAATTTTACTGTTGTCACTAGTTCATAATACTGTAGAAAACAGATTGATGTCATTCCTGTATTACAAGAAAATTATTTTTAAGTCTGAAGTCTTTTATATATTTCAATTAAAAAAATCATTCTTAACAGACACTGCAAGCGTGTTGCTGCTGCTGCTAGATATTTCTAGCAGCAGCTAGATATCACCTTCCAGCCCATAAGGTAGGGCTTTCCAAATGGTGTGTCGGCTGAAGTGTGTAAGTGTGTTGCCTTCCTGGGCTGCGAAAGACCCCCCTCACCTGAGCCATTCCCGCTGCCACTGCTCTCGCTGGAGCCTTTCCTTGCCAAGGGTGAAGGCAGCGGGCCTTTCCCACTGCCGCCATTCTCACCAGGGTCTTTCCTCAGCAAGGGCAATCACAAAAGGCCAGGATCAGGTAGGGGAGCTGCCTTCTCTGCTGCCACCACCCTCGCCAGGATCTTTCCTGGCGAGGGCGATGGCAGCTGGCCAGGATCAGGGGGCTGCCTTTCCCCACCCTAGATATGCTTCTCGGTAGTGCACTTGCGTAATTGGTTAGTTTAACCTCTGGTTTGCTAGTAGAACTGAATTACTGTGTCGTGAAATGATGCATGTTTAAAAAGTATGTCACCAACATGAAAAGTTTGGAAAGCTCTGCCGTAAGGGCTCCCAAGATGATGAACGTGGTACTGAGTATCTGCTGCAGACATCCGTGAAAACAACTTTTGATCTATGAAAGAATATTCTGAAGGTGGAGGAATGTAGCTATCAGTCCTCTTCCAGGAAATACTAGGTTGGATCCAGTAAAATCCTCTCATGGGTCTTCTGTAATTGGTAGACTTTTGATCCTTTGGAATTTTTCTCATCAACTGAATAGGAGAAGAGGGAAGCTTCTCTCATTCCCTCCTACCCATTTGGCTCCATATGTCCTCTGAAAATCTGCTCTGGGAATTAAGTAACCCTCCAGAACAATAGAGAAGGTAACACTGTAAAGGAGGAATTGGGAAAATGAACAATCAAAAATTCCTTCTTCCCTTTTATCCAGTGGGAATGCTCTAGAACGTCAGATGGGAGTACTCTCACTGGTAGAATATCCTTTAGTTTCAAACACTGAATAGGTTCATGATGATTCAGGCATTCTCCTAATTCACTTTTTGATTTCACCACAAACTATTCTAATTAGTACTAAATAATCATGTAAATCAGGAACCCATGATGAAACTGATGGGATGCCAGTATCTGGGATACCCACATCAGACCTTAGATCAGTGATTCCCATACTTTATGTGTTTTGGACTTCAACTCGCCAAAGCCCCAGTCAGCTTCGCTAGCAATTAGAATTCTGGGAACTGATGTCCAAAACATGTGGAAGACCAAAGTTTGGGAAGCACTACCCTAGGTAGATCCATAAATTGACTAAAACCAGAACAAGATTCACTAATATTGTAAATACCGTACTTTTTATTTGCCCCCCAAAAGATTGTTTATTACCATAGTTTGAGTTTCTGTGCCAGTGCACAGGACATTTCACACTAAGGCATAAAACTGTTGGCATAACAGTCTTTCAATTACATTTCCTTCTTTTTTGCTGGATATGTTAGAAAATGAACTGTTGCTTCAAAAGCACCTCTGAGTAGTACTAATCTTCATGGAAAAAAGAAAAAAAATCCTTTAATCCCCCCCCACCGACAAATGTGAGGAGAGTTCTTATTCACTAGTATTGATTCTCTACTACATGTGGCAACATGGTGATGTCTCTTCTTGTAAAATACTATAATGCTTATAGTAGTCATTCATAGGCAACTTTTTGCTGCTTGTTGGACAACAGGGATGAATTACCCTTTTGTTATCATAGTTGTTGTGATTACAGTTTGAAAGCACTTGTTACCTTTTACTTAAATCATAGTCAAGAACTCTATAACTTCTGAAAAAGATAGCTACAGAGATTCCATTCTGAAAGATGGGCCAGTCTTGAAGAAAACAGAAACATTTTCTTTTTCAACTTTAGTTCCACAATATGACTGCAAGCTTCAGTACTGATTTCTCAGCTAGTTGGGTCCCAAGAGGCCTTATTGAGTGCTGCACTGCTCAGGGAGTTGCAGCTGCATAAAATGGGGAAAAATGTAGTTTGTACGGATTGTTCTTTACCTTGGTTTGGGTTCAGAATGGCAGCTGCACTCCCGACTTTGTGTGTGACAGCACAAAGGACAAGCAAAAGTGAAAAGCAAGTCAGCAAGTAGCAAGACAAAAGCAACCATCAGCTAATACAGCTCCACATGGCCTGACTAATTTATGAGAAAAAACTGTTCTGTTCATTGGATCAGCACTCTGAGGAGGCAGGTGGAATTGTAGGAAGTTTTCATTGACTCTCTTGAGCAACTAAGGAAGCCACTAGAGATTCTTCTCAGTTTGAACTTTATCAGGGTCTACGCTTAATCAATAAGGTATTGGAAAAAGAATTAATTACTAAAGCAGAATAAAACAGCTGCATTTTAAACTAAGGATCTATCAATTCAGTAATCTTCCAGTTACAGGCTAGGTGCCGTGAGGATCATTTTGACTTCATGTAATGAGGAACTGAGGGAGTTTCCTCATGAACAGGCTGGGAATTCACATTACCCTATTTCAGCTATTTGTCATCAGTACAACTCATTTCCCTGCTTCTGAATTATAGTTTGTGTTTGATATACTGTTAAACCCATAGAATTCCCATATTCATGGGACTGAAGGCATTAATGTGGAAATCATTATCACCATGAGAAAAAGTCTTAGCCTTCCTGAGCCTCTTTATTCTAAAGCCTGTGGCCTGAGTGGTTTCATGCCGGACATACCTCTATTGTGCTCATTGTGAGGGTCAGAGACCTGCCTGTTGAAGAAGCAGTAATTTGGACACAGCCTGTAAATGTTTCATCTGTAATTTCCATAATGGTGAATTTCAAGGAGGGCTGAGAAGGGTTATGGGAGATGAATTAGGTTTTTAGTGAGCTCATTAGGAAGCCAAACAGAGTTTAGACAGCAAGGCGGTGAGTGTAGCTGTAATCAGTTCTGCTCGCTTTGTTCCCTGCCTTCGGGACATTTTTTCAGAAACTTCATGGCAGGGGATGATGAGAATATAGTGAGCAGAGGCTGCAATCTGATGGTTGACTTGTTGACTTGTAAACCTCTTAATTCATTTTTTGTTCAATTTAATCTTTTCTTTCTTAAGGAAAATTAGTTGAATGTTAGCCCGCTTTGCACTATTCACCTTTTAAATTATGCTCATTTTGAAGAGCTTGTTATGCCTGAATAAACATGAAATGACTTGGCATTTTCCCATAAGAGGCACACCCATTTTAACACCATGTATTTACCATTCCTGGAAATGTCTCATTAACTTCCGAAAATCTGTGAGCATGATATTTTTGGGCTACTGTAACACACCTCTTGGCAGTCACAGAAGGCAGTTTGGTTAATGCCTCATAATATCCATTTTTATTCTCAACATGAAGAAAGGCTCTCTATAGAAAATTGATGCAGTTTGCTCAGCTAATTTTCATGCTCATTCCAATTAATTTAACATGACCCAGATTTTCTTCCTCGGGCTCATCCTGACTAATTAGTAAGGCAACACCTAGAACAAGTTCTGTTTAATAACATTGAGGAACACTAGTTGTGAGTGATTTTGATGCTAATAAAGATATTCACTGGTGGGACAGATATTTGATGTCAATTATGGTATGTAATTTAGACGTCCCAATGTGCTACAGAGAGTATAGGAAGGCTAGCAAATCACTATGGGGAGATAATAGTGTTTTTAAGTCTTCCACAGCACCTAACTACCCTGTGGGACCAATTATGGTGTGAGGGTTTTTCCTTTTCCTTTTTTTTCTCCCCCCACTCTTTGTGTGTGTGTGTGTGTGTGTGTGTGTGTGTGTGTTTTGTACAACTAGTAGGATTTACAACTAATTCTAATGAATGAAGAGGTGCTGTTTAGGAACTACAATCTATGAGCAATCAAAAATAGTCCTACATCTAGTATCACACAAAGGGAAAACAGTCAAGACTGCAGGAAGCACTATGGCTTAAATTAAAGTGGTAATGTCCACAGTTCCTTGATTCAGGCTTCATTTTGTGTGTGTCGCTTGCATGAATCAATGTCTGTAAGAAGTAAAATAGGTCTGGATGTTAGTTTTATACTTTTTAAAGATATTTCAGTTGTGAATATATGACTGATGTTTCAAATATTGCAAAAGTGATCCTGTAAACAGTCCATTTGTCCTAGCCTATCTTATTTGGTTTTGAAGGTAGATAAAAATGTGTGGACGTCAGATACCTGTTCTGCTTAATGTTGATGGACCTGCTTCCTTGCTGTCTCACTTTCTCTAAAGATCCATTACAGATTTATTTTAGCCATATTTTATTGCCATTCCAAAAGTTAAGAAAAAGGGAAATCAGGGTCCGAATGAATTCTGCTTTCTTATTGGTCATTAACCATAACAATAAAGATTGAACAGTTGTGGCTGCTTTTGAATATTAGGATCAGTGGAGAGCAACATGTAACAACAACAAAAACAACAACAACTACTACTACTACCACCACTGCTGTTTCTCCTCCTCCTCTTCCTCCTCCTCCTTTTCTTCTTCAGAACCGTAATCCTGGAAAGTCTTCAGTTTGCCATGAAAGTCTTCCAAAGACTAGCAAGGGCAGGGGGCAACAAATGGATCTGCTGTGCCTGTACAGTCCAAGGCCAGAATACAATATTGTATTGAAATCTGAGAGACTGGTTTCTGCACACATTCATTTAGCCAGGACTGTTATTTCCTTTGGTAAAATCAGACTGTATCAAAAGCAATACCTCATGACTGCTTTGTATTCCTCTAGATCCAAATGGAAAAACAACCATCTTTTTTCCATGTTCATTTTTTATGAAAAGTACTAACAGTGCTTCAGCTATAAAATTGGACGTGTAGGACTTGAAGAAATAAACTATAAAGGGGGTACTGGCACTTCTATTAATTAATTAAAATATTTATATCCTGTCCTATATCCTAAGATCTCAGGGTAGTGTATAACAAAATCAACTTTAAATAATTCAGAATTTAAAACTCTGAAAAATAATTTACAGTTCAAAAACATTTAATATATAACAATTTAAAACAGTTAAAACCATGTACATGTACAAATTGGGCAAAATCATTAGATTTTAAAGGCCTAACAAAAGCCATATTTTAACTTTATGTCAAAATGAAGCTAAAGTTGGTGCTGACCAGCATTCTCAGGGAAAACATTCCAGAACTGGGGCACAAGAAGAGAGAATGGCATCTTCCATATCATAGAATCATACAGTTGAAATCGTCTTCATGGGCCATTGAGTCGAGCCCCATGCTCAGTGCAGGATCTCCAGCTACATCACCAGCACAGAGCTGCCAAGCCTGTTTCTAAAGACATCCAGAGAAGGAGACCTTATCACTCCTATAGACAATTGGTTCCATTGCCAAACTGATTTCACTATTAAGAACCCTCACCAACTCATATATATCCTTCTTATAACAAAGCACTCTGAACTGAACACAGTAGATGAGGCCTGATTAGTGCAGAATGTAGTGAGACTGTTTCTTCTCTTGACTTGGAAACTATGGTTCTGTTAATGCAGACTAAGATGGCATTGGCTTCTTTGCTGCAGCATCACACTACTGGCAGATGTTCAAGTTATGATCAACAATAATCCCAAGGTCCTTTTCACATGTAGTACTGCTGAGCCATGTATCCCCCATTCTATATCTGTGCAATGTGTTGTCTGCATTGGTGGGACACAGAAGAGGGTCCCTCTAGCAAATCTCAGCTCTCAGGTCAGCATGTATAGGTGACAAGCTCCTTCATGTATTGAGGTCCCAAGTCATTTAGGGGTCTGAAGGTCATCAGCAGCATCTGCAATTCAGTCTGGAAGCATATTGGCAGCCAATACAATTCCTTTAAAATGGGTTTTATATAGTTTCTATATGCTTTTCTGGCCATTAAGTTAGCTGTTATATTTGTATTAACTGCAGCTTCCAAGTTGTCTTCAAGGGTAGCAGCAGATAGAGTGTATTGTAGTAGTCTGCTCAGGAAGTTACTCTGGCTTAAGTTGGTAACTCTATCTGTGCAAATGAAAAGCTTGGTATACGTAACTTACCGGGCAACTCTGGTTAAAAAAGAAACACTTGTGAATCAAGATTAAATGATTCCTACATTTGGTTAGAGTCAGAAGGTCACCTGTATTATTATTCACAGGACTATGATGTTTTTTCTGCTTAATACTTTTGGTTCTAATATATCTGTAGGTTAATCATTCTCAGAGAGAAATATATATCATCCACATATCTTGCACTAAATAATATTAAATTTACATTTTATAGTAATTGTAAAGTATTAAAAACTCAAGTATGATAAACTCAGATTTTTCCTGTTGAATTCACACATTTTTCAGGTACATTTCAGATATGTTTCTATTCTATATATGAGTGCCATTCCTGTTAAATCTATAGAGTAAAAAAAAAAAGATAATTTGTTGTGATCAAATCTGGTAGAAATTGTTCCTCAGGAGTGTACAGATTTTTTCAGGTATTTCATTCAGATCCAGGGGAAAAAAATGAGGAACTGTGGATGATCTTGCAGTGTCAAAATGAAATTGACTACTTTTGCAGTGATTTCTGAATGGTGTCATAGCATGACAATTCTGTTCTATTGGATCAGTGCTGAAGTGGTGCAAAGCTGGTTCTTAATTTCTGTCTTCTGTGGAGTGCATCCACTGCTTTATCTACTTAGTGATAAAGTAGAATGACTCCCTTTTCTAGCATGATCATGCTACATTAGCATATTTAGCTAAGAACATTACTTACCTGGTGGAGTTCAGATCTGATTGTAATAAAGGCATAGTTTTGTGAATCCATGAAACAGTTTTCTGAGGAATAAATAAATAAATAATATTTCCCTATAATTATATTTAAATATAAAAAGTGCCTTATTCAACAGGCATAGCCTAATTAACATCAACAGACTGAAAAGTGAGTTTAAAATAGTTAATTACTATAATTCAGTTAAAGGGTTAGTACTTCTAATGGAGCCAGATCCAACTGAGCTTAGTACAGCTTTGCAGGAGACATGCATAGGATTATGTTGTAAAAACACAGCCTAATTTTTGTTGGTGTTTTAAATATAACTTTCTACTGGTTTATTAAAGGAAATTTGGGACAAACTTTAAACTTCTATTTTTTTCTCAACATATTTGGCCATACCAATCAGGCAGAGTAAAGCAGCTGCCTTGGGCAGCTCTTTGGGGTGTCATAAAAGTGTGTAAAATTCTTATTTGCTTACTTTAGTAGTGTATGTTTACTGCCAGGGATGGAGAGGAGGTGCTTGTGGGATGTTCAGCAGCAGAAGCGAAAAGACTGGCCAAGAGTATTATGCATCTTGAGCTGAGGTGGGTCGATGGGTGGGTGCCATTTGCTGATCTGCCTCAGGCAACAATATGTTTTAGGCCTGACCTATTCTCAACAGATATTTGCTGTTATATTTGGTTTATATGTTCAAGGAGAGGAAGTTCAGTAAGTAAGGGGCAGCTGCTGGTAGACCATCTATATGTACTCTTTGTCCTAAATCTAGTTTTTAATCCCAGATGGAGCAGGCCTATTGAATCTAATGATAGATTGATAGATCCATGAATCCTTTTAATTCAGTGAGGCTACTCTACTCAAGATGAGCAATTGGGTGTTTAAACATACTGATTTCAATTATGTGAGTAGATAAGTGTGTATTGTATTTGCTGGCATATAAGACTCACTTTTTTCCTGAAAAATACATTTTTGAGAATGGGGTGCATCTTATATGCTGGTGTGTCTTATACGCCAGCAAATAGTACTTTCCAGTGTATAAATGGGGTGAGTCTTCTATGGTAGTGCATCTTATACTCTGGCAAATATGGTATTATGGTTTAAAAGGTAGCTTTATCAGGTTTAGACAATGAATATAGAAAAGGGAAAATCTGTATTATGTTCTCCCCATAATAGATCAGTAACACTTAGCCTTCTTGATTTCCAGCAACCCAAACCTGTCATGTAATTCAAAGTAGGACAAAACATGTCAATTATTTCTGTTTCTGTTTTACTATCTAGGATAATCAAGGGTCAAACTAGAGGACATATAGGAAAATCCACTGGGTCTCTTAGTTTCTTTTTTTTAAGGGAAGATTGTGTGGGTGAAGCAAATGAATCAGACTGGGGCCACACAGCAGTAAAGGAAATATAGATACAGCTGTTTTGACTAATAAAAATTACCTAATGCTGTTTTGTCTAACGAAAATCCTTACTCCAAGTTTTTGCTTGTGCTGCGCAAGAATTAATATTCAAATAGTTTTAAACTAAAAGGAATCAAAAAGCCCAACATAGCAGATCTTCTACCGGCTTGATTTGACCAACAAAGAACCAACTAGCTTCAGTGTATAGTGGTATACCACACCAAGAAAATTGTTTTTTATGTAACTCTGTTGAAGCCCAATGGCTTGTGTACATCAATAACAACATCACCATCATTGCTAAATATTCTACTTTCCACCTTTTTCAACATGTGTTAGTAATAACTTGATATTTAATTGATACTGGCTATTTTAGTCTGGGATTATATCCAGGTTTATATGCAGTTACTAGCTATGTCCAATACTGGTGTTTTTATACGTGAAGATGAACTTGCCATGTAACAACATCTGAAATGTTTAAATTGACTTTTAAAAAGTGGTTGGTCTCTTGTCTTCCATTGGCATCAACAGCTTTTGAATATCATTGTACTTCCTAAATCAGAACAATACAATTTATTTTTAAAGTTAAAAGGTTTAAGTTAAGCCTGCAAAAGCAAAAAAGTATCAGTGTTCGAACTTAACCCTTCACATTCTGGCATTTTCCAGACTGCCAGCCAAATGAACACTTTAGGAGGAGGTGTATAAATATGTCTGCAGCACCCAGAGAGTTAATCCACCCCATTGTGCATAGGTGTTGGAGCTCTTATGGTATGTAAGATCATACACAATTCAGAGTTATTTTGTATTCTCCTTTAATATATACGTTTTCCTAATAAGCAACGTCTGTAAACATAGTTATCTTATTACAACTATCAGATATGTATATATGAGGGGCTGAACTGAAAGGGGTCTGGGACACAGGTGATACCTCTCAAATTCCAAATGCCGGGTGGGAGATTGTCTTCTCCCCAGTGCTCCACAACCAGTGTCACACTCATAATCCCAGGCGTAATTTATCAAATAGAAAGTTACAAAGAAATTTAATAGTAACAATTTTTTAGACAGATTGGTTCCTATAAATAGAGTGGCAAAGAGTTTGATGGCAGGAAGGGGTCCATTGGTCAGACTGGGACAGAATTAAAATGAAAGCTGAATTGCCCCTATTTACTCTTGAAGAGGATGGGCTAGGCTAGGAAAGTTATCTCTTCCCCAGTGTTTATATGTGTGCTTTTAAATACATCTGGCTCTGGATTTTCAAAGGGCCACTGGCAAGATCTTAATCAAGTTATCTGCCAACCTTTCCTGTCTCACATTGGTTCAAACCCATCTTTACTACTTCGTCTTCTGTTGCCAACACAGACAATCTCAAATATATATATGGGCTGTTTCATCAAGCAGTTACTAATGCCACTGAGATTAATTAGAGCATTCAGAAAAAAGCTACTAACTAACCCCACCTCCTATGACCACGGGAGGAACAAGGTGGTTCCGGCTTAAGGTCCCTAACAAGAAAGATGTTAACTGTTTCAGCTGGAATCTGTATGATTGCTGGGCAATATTGTATTTCTGTTCACTATTCAGAGGCTGAGTCAGTAAAGTATAGAATTGCTGAGCTGACATCCATAGATTGTTGCATTTGCTTATAATTTCAAATGCATAGGTTAGGATCCAACTGGGTTCTTGCTTTTATGCAAGCAAGTAATCAGCAAATCTCAAAGGAGGCAGGTTTGTAATTCCTATGCATTTCCTCTTGGCCCACAATAACTATTCCTTAGGGCTGGAAAACATCCAGAAGAGTTTGAACTGCTGCAGAGGATGGAATGGGAAAGAGAAGGGAATATTCTTTTGTAGGCCTGTGGAGAGATGTTGACAAAGAAAATTGTCTTTACTGATGGGCTCCTTCCATCAGCCTGAGGCCCCACCTTGGTCCTGGCCAAAGTATTTATTTGAAAAAGGTGTATAACATCCTTCATTGTAAAGATTACAATGGGAGCTGGTAGTAAGACATCTTTCAGTATACTTCTGTTGATATGCAATGGCCACTTCTACAACTTTTGGTATTAGGTGATATTTGTTGTTATTCCTTTCAGGTTGTAATTAGTGACTAAATCTCTTAATTACAGTGACATAGATCTAAATATATGTCTTAGAACCTTAGATTTTAAAATTAATAAAGTTTCTGTATTACTGCATACATAGACTATTCTGCTTTCCAAGTGGAGTAATATGAACATTATCGATTGTTAAAACTTGTAACATTAATTAAAGAAATTACAATATCTGCAAACAATATTACAAAACATAAAGTTCATTTAGAAAGGAATAAATACTGATACTTAATTTCAAGCACAATCATTTTTCTAAAAGTGGCTCCAAGTGCTCTTACAAGCCATTTTTGGATGGTTAAAATTTTATACGTAAGTAATAAAACCTTAAAATCTAGGCTTCTAATGGGAATATTAATAGACCACTAGTAATATCACTGTAGTAGGTAACATTATAACAAAGATGACTGTTATATAAAAAGGTAATACTACTTAACTTCATGTTTAACAATGCATTCTGTTGTAAACTATTCTTCATTAAAATATTCTATTATTTGATTTTGCAGCACTTATAGGAAAAATGTTTAAAAGCTTTTCTGTTATCTCTTTTTGAAGAATTTTCTTCTTGAAAAAATTGATTTGTTTAACCATTAAAGATGATATAGGCATGTTTTTATTTATCAAGCCATACAGATGAGAACAGCAGAAATTATCTGTTTATACAAAAAACACAGATACACAGCTTTTAATGGGAGCAACAACTCAAATTCTCAATGGCCATAGTTGTTTGCAGAAGCACTAAACATGAAATAACTAGTTACTAAGATGGTATTATTAGTGGCCCTACTGCAGTGTTAGGCTTAAATTCTTGTATGCCTCATTGAAAAGAGCTTAGAAATTTAAAATTCTTTCTAAGAAGATTGAATCTAAATACATACTGAAGGTCTTCATAACTGAACATTGGTAGGATGGAAGCATCATTCTCTCACTTGAGTATGGATGGCTTCAGTATGTCCTTAGATTTATTCTTCTTAAAAGGAACTTTCCAAGCTCTTTTGAAAACCTTTAAAAAGTGAGAAGACGGCATTAACTCCTGCAGCACTTTAAAATATGTATATGTGCAACAGAGTTTTTGACTAAAAAAAAAAGTAAATGCTGAATTCCATGTCAAATGACAAAGGGTCCTGGCTTTCAAAATGTGTTTACCATCTGGCGTGTGCTGGGTGGTGGTGACTACTGTTTAAGAAGCAAGACAACCAAAGGTGCACTGTATTGTTATCTGAATCATGGCCCAAGAAATCTATCTGTTGGGGGTCAAGGGCTTTTGTAGGCAAGAGCTGAGAATGAAATGTGAAAAGGATCAGAGTAAAAGGTAGAATAAAATGCATCAGGTCATGGCTAATTTAAAAATCAGGCACAATTCTTAGTTCATATCTAATAGGCGGTTTTAAAAGCTGAGCTTCAACTGAAGTAATGGTAGTTATACAGAAAATTATCTCACTTAACTCTTTTTTAAAACCTGATGAAGAAACTGGTGGTCTTAAAATATTTATGAGCATTTAACTAACTCTATTTAACTATTTTCTAAAATCTTGATTGCCCTTTTTCTTACTAAAATCATTAAAGCACATTTTGGTTCATGGGAAGCAATTACGCATAGCTGAACTTCTGAAACTTTGTTAGAAAAAAGTGAGTAGATATCTACAAAAGGCACTAAATTCCATCTGATCTGAGAAGCTAAGCAGGGGTTGGCCCTGATTAGTACTTGGATGGGAGACCACCAATGAATGCCAGGTGCTGTAGTTTATATTTTAGAGGAAGGAACTGGGAAAATCACCTCTGAGTATTCCTTGCCTAAGAAAAACCCTATGAATTTCATGGGGTCCCCATAAGTCAACAGGTGATTTGAGGGCACGTTTGCACGAAACACACACACACCTACAAGGTACTAAGTACAACTATGCATACCAAATCAGTATCAGTGCATTTTTATCTCAGGATAAAGAGCATGATTTAAAGAGGATCTCTGTGAGAAAGCAGTAGAATGGCATAGTGTGGTGATATTTCATTGGCATTATCAAATATACACCATACTATTTACATGTGAGAACATCTGATCAAAAAGTCAAGATTTATGATTAGCCTAAAGTTTGATTAGCCTAAAGTTTCTATTCTGAATTTAGATACCAAAACTATATCATTTTTGTGCTAATATACTGCATTAAAAACAGCAGTACTAGCTAAAAAAGAGAGTACCCTTTCTATTAGAATTTCATTTAAATCAAATACCATGATATGTCATAAACTATAACAGTTAAAGTGTTTGTTGAACTGTAGCACATTGCCTGACTTTCATAAGCTTATGCGAGACACAGCTCTGAACTTACTCTTCTTGCTTGGGTAAAATGGGCATTAGAAACCAATGGAAGTTGTTGTGTAAATAAGAAAGACAAGGTTGCACTTTGGGGCATATAGTGTGACAAATGCATTTCCTAAAATTTTGATGATAACTTCAGAAATCAAGATCTTAACTATAGCATTCAGTTATCTTCTGAAAAATACTTTATATATTTTAGTAATACTGTATGTTCATTATGATCTTCCTCTTTTTTTTGTCTTTCCTTCTTTCATTTCTTCATGTTGCAGCAAGAGCAATGATAGTATCTGTCACATTCTTTAGATAACTTAAAGACAGCAGTCGTCTTTGGTTGAGACTGAAAGCTGTGGACTACTTGTTTGCAGAAATGCCACACAGGGGAGGTGAACAGCACATTAGGAAGCTGTAGCATTAGACAGTGCAGTGCAAGCAGAGTTGAATTTGAGAGCTGGGACTAACTGGGCATTTGTCCCTGCTCTCCTCCTTAATAAAATCTGAGCATTAACTGTGGTTAAGGTCTTTTGAGAGCTTACTAAAAATGAATCATTGAGATGTTCAGAGGAGGTTTATTATAATATATAGGGAAGAATTTTTAAAATCTGCTATATAGTTACATATCAGAGATTTGTGTTCATTGTGAGTTAGTCATAATTTTAATGACTGCTTCAGACACAGTGCAATCTGTGAACTTAAAAAGTCTTATTTTAAGAATTCAATTTTCAAACATTTAATGGGAGGACGGCAGTAAGTATAGCCTCTGTGGAATTTCTCTGTGTATGAGTATTTAAGTGCAAAGCTGATTTACCAAACATGTAATTCTAAAGAAATTAGGGTTTCTTCTCACAACATGATGACTTGTCATGTTGTGATATGCAAGCAGTGTACACATGGTAAAGATATCAACATAGGAAAATGTATCTTGTGTAGTGACCATTCAAATACTAGATTTCAGCATTTGTGCCATAGAAGCAGAGTCTAAAAATGTCTCAATCATTCATGTTGAAGTTGGGCACTATAGCAAGCAAATAAATGTGAGTGAGCATGTTCGTATGGTACTGTTAAGCAGAGGCTGATTACAACTTGTTAACCAAAATGAAAGAACAGAGGAGAAATTATTAAACTATACTATTAACTAATTTACCAGTGACAAGAAGAAAAATGGCACCACATTTACATATGTGTCCATCTGTCTGCTTTTACACTTTTTGTCTTCAGCAGTGGGCGAAATGGTTTTAATCCAAGCAGCAGTCTGACCCCCCCCCCGCACATATACTTTCTTTCCTCCTGTTTATTTGAGGGTGGGGGAGGATGAGATTTTCTTGACAATAGCTAATTCTTAATAGTTCTTTCAAGACATCGCATCGCTATGACCACATTAGTTATAATGTGACTGGCAGAAAAATCTCCATGGATAATTTCGGGTTAGTTAGTAGATTGTTACCATCTCAGTACTGCTGAAATCCCTAATCTCAGGTCAGCATGAAGCTGCAGTGGTTACAGTCCTGTTGCCTGATGCACTATGAATGAAAGTGCTTTCTGTCAGAAACATGTGGTCTCTTCAGTACAGAGCCTGTGTAAATCCTGTGTAAATAGAGGGAGGCTAACAAAGGATGAGCCCCTGCAGCTTAAAGCATTTGGAGCCATTTGGGGGCTGAATTTGCTAAATGCTGCTTATATCGCCTGAAAAGTTGAGGAGAAAGGAGCTTAAATTCTCTTCTTTTTTCTCTTTCTACTCATTCCCTGGAGGGGGGAGGGTGTTCAGGGGCAGAAACTTGAGGTAAGCCCATGAAGGCTGTTTTTTAGTGCTCTTTTGAGTGTGAAAAAGGTGGCATGGGTCACTGTCCCTTCTCTAATGTCAGAAAACCCACACAGTTAGTAAATGTTGCATGTAAACTAAACTATTTCATCCTACCCTTCACTACACAGTACTGGGCTATGAATTAGTCACTAAAAACTGTGAAAAAACTGTGTTAGCATATCCAACTAGTTTAGCACCGTGGACTGGTAAGAGAACTGAGTAATTAGCAGGTGTTCCATACTGGAACTTTTTGACTTCTTAACAGTATTTTGCTTTGAAAATTTATTAAGAAAATACACACTACTGTTTACAATCTTCATTTACAGTAAAAATTAATCAGATAACTTAATTAAATATAGTAGGTATAGTTGACAGATGTCCACAGGTAAACAGAAAGCCAGAAAGCAAGCAGGTGCAGAAAACCATTTTTTAAATCCAAGGGATATAAATCCCAAGAACGTTTGAACAATTATCTCTTAATCAAAGAATTGTCTGGAAGGAAAAACAGCTCACATTTACTGTCACATCCTAGCCTTTACAATGAGAGACTGTATTTCTCACTGCTACAGTGATAAAATGGATGATAACATGGGTGACTTCAGGAAGTAGAATATACTGGTGTAGCCACAGTGGCCTGCCTGTTTTATGAAATGAATGGGTTAAGTCCATTTTACTATAATGTATGCTGGTTGCATTTCCATCTTATTATCTTACTAAAGCACTCAGGCATGCAGAGAGTCAGTGGACAGGGTATAGACGTCAAGGCCTTTGGGATTAGAAGTAATTTCGTCCCACATTGTTTCTTTCCATTTTTTGTGCTAATAATCCAGTGCTGCTCCATTTGGTGGGGATAGCTGTTTGTGTCATAGCAGAATTGGCCTGTACTTCTGTACTAGATGATTGGCTTCCTGGAGCTCAGTACAGCAATTGCTATGACACTCTCCTAGAACAACAGTTGTTATGTTCCCGTCCTGACACTTAAAACCTAGCAATTTGTAGGGTCAAGATGTAAGGCTGCAAAGCATGAGTCTGTTGTTTGTTTGTTTTTAAGTAGACACATATCACAAACAGAAAATGGTTGAGCAGAAGAATCTACTTTCAGGTAGATCTCTTCTTATGACTACCAAATGTGTATTTTGCAGAGTTACCCTAGGACAGATCTAGTTGTTTTCCTTGGCTGCCATGCATCTCCATAAAAGCACCATAATTTGCTCTCCCTGGAGAAAAGCAGTATTCATTGTTGAGACAAAGATACAATGTTACAGAAATGATATGAGAGATTTCTAACCTAACATGTCTTTTTGTGTAGTTAAGTGTTACATGTGAATTTAGTGGCCACATGGGCTAGGTCAGTTATAAACATGATCTGGAAATCTTTTTAAATATATCTTTTAAAATAGAAGTTTCACAGGCAAGGTAAAAATCAGTCTGAAGTGTGTGGGCACCTTTAATCTAAAGAGATGCTTGCATAGCTCAGAAAAAAATGGCAAGCATTACAATTATGTAAAATTTGATAAAAATAAATCCTGAGGTTTAAGGATTGATGAAGAGATGGTTTCATGAAAACTGATTGCAGCCACTTAACCACCTATTTTTTAATCTGTGGTGCACAAAGGGCCTGTGAATCAATGTGGCACTGTGGAAAGGATGTTGAGCTTTGATATGGAAAACGTAGGCTCACATTTTGGATTACCCACAGAATTTTCCAGTAGTTTCTAGCCCAATAATCTCGGTATAGTCTGCAGTGCCCCCTAAGGTAATTAGTTGGACGACTACAGGCATAATTTGGTGCATTCAAAAGTAAGTAACCTAGCTATTTAAACATTTCATGGTGTTCTAAATTAGTACAATTTCCACTGATTAGTCTATTTCAGTTTTACTTGCAGTTGTATCCTTTTGTGATAAAACACCTTTTTATAATTAGTTTGTTAAACAAGCTGCATTAATTGCAGAATATCATTGTCTTCTGGAAAACAGATGTAATTATGTCAGTCTTTCTTTTCTTGTACTTTCCTGTACTGTACTGGACAGGATCTGTAGGTTGTCTATAGAATGTATTTTTGCAGAACTAGGGCTGTTGTTGTCTTCCTGAGATTGTTTTAATTGTAGTGGTACTGTTTCCAGACTCTAAGCATGTATTGCTGTGATTGCTGTTGTTGTTGTTGTCACCCTCCCCCCCTCCTCCTCCTCCTCAGATTCTGTAATTTGGCACGCTATCCCTTGATGGACTACCACTTTTTTTTTTAAATAAATGAAGAATTATAATATCATTGATTGTTTGAAGATGCTGTATGAGTAATATAGTAGACCAACTATTCACATGGACCTTTTGAAGTCTGTGTATCAATTTTTAAAAAATATCTATGGACTCTAAGTAGGTAATAATTGATGCCTCCCCTCCTTATCTGAGAAAAGTAGTGTGAAATACATTCACATATTCTAATAAACTTTAAAAGAGCTACAACTATCATATATTAGAAATTAACATTTTAAATTTAGGATCTTCTATGCAGAAAGAAGTGTGTTGTGCAAATGTTAACATTTATTCAGTGCATACTCTCCAATGCATATATGCAGCACATTCACACACAAAACAAATAAAGGAGAAATGGTGGTAGAAATCACCAACTTTGTAATATCTAATTATATTGGCACTGCCTTAGTTTACTGGCAGTTTGCGGCCCGTCAGAGGAAAGCAAGTATGATTGAGATCTGTGATTTTAAGAAAATTGGTATGTCATGAAAGGGCCTCTTTACATGGTATGAATTGTCCTTGGAAACTAACTGAAAGACAGTAAGAGAACCAGTGGGAGATAGGGCTGCCAGGAACAGCATTAAATACATCTGCTCTGTTCTGTCCCTGGGGAGTGGTACACTGTATAGCACACAATGGTTGAGATCTAGGGGAACATTGACAGCATTGTGCCTTGCTGCTGGGGGGATGGGGATGCTGAGTAGAGAACATGAAAAGCAACATAGAGACAAACCCTCTGTGGGACTGGATCTTCCATTCCCTGGAGATCCCTGAGGTCTGTAGACTTTGAAAGCCAAATCTCACTGTATGGATGAATGGATGATCTTCCCAGGAATGACCACTTTCCTGCCCTCTCTCTCTGTCTGTTTCTCTCTCACACAATTTGTTTCTTCAGGGAATCACACACACACACACACCAATTGCCTTCTGAGATACATTTTCTGTGTGCTCAGTTTTTCCCCAGTGCATTTTTAAGGGAAAGAAAAGAGTGCTGCTTAGATCCTGGCCTGTTATAGCATATTATGTCTCTGTGTTGATTCCAATTTTGTGTATACATTTACAAATGTGCAAAGACAATACTGTACTAAATAGAACTGAACAACAGGTTGGAGAGGCACAGACATAAATTGCTGCACAGTTCATAAGCCAATGCACTATTAAGCATCAGACTACTTTCATTACGTCTGCTATGTGCCAAAATGGCATGGCTGAGGGAAAAAAAATCAGTGTATAATTATTGCACTAGGTGCTTCATACAGTGCAATAACTACAAACTGATTACTACTAAGACTGTAGTTTGTTTTCTGTATCTGTAGTTTTTCATTCAGTATAGAAGCACTGAATAAAGATAGCAGTAGCAATTTAACAGAGGTGTCTGCTTGCAAAACCACCTCTGGCTATTCCTTGCCTGAGAAAACCCTATGAAATTCATGGGGTCCCCATAAGTCAATAGGAGGCTTGAAGGTGCGTACACACACATGCACCCACTTTTCATAATATTTCACAGACAAACTGTTTTGTTTCTGCTGATCTCAAATGAACTAATTTTTCTTAATGTAGTGGTTAGGGTCAGGGCAATGGAAATCCAGATTCTAACACCATTTAGCCATGATACTCACTGTGTGACTAAAGGCCAGTCACTCTGTCTCAGCCTGGCCTATTTCACAAGGATTTTGTAAAGATAAAAGCAGAAGGTGAGAGCCATGGATCCTACATTAAACTCATTACAAATTTAACTAATTAAAATAAACAGCACATGTTCTTCTTTGATTCACCCCACAAAAGTTTGTCTAAAGTTTGCATGGCTGATGGGACTGTTCTATAGATTAACTAATAATGCTTTATTCACATTTTTTTTTCTGAAGGGAAAACATCATATACCAGGAGCAATACAGAAATGAAAACTGCAAATAATACAAATAATCAATACAATAATAATCAATCCTGTTATAGCGGCTGTCTTTCAGCTTTGCTGGTTGTCCTGTTCGTTGCATGTCTAATTCTTTTAAAATGTACTGATTATTTGTAGTTTTCATTTGGGTATTGCTCCTGGTAGCTGATGTTTTCCCTTCAGAAAATATGTGGAGAGAGCATTATTAGTTAACCTGTAGAGCAGTCCCATCAGCCATGCAAACTTTAGACAAACTTTTGTTGGGAGAATCAAACAGGAATTTCTAACCAGCTATTATTACTTAACTTCTCCCCACCCCCGACCCAATGAATTCACTATACTGATTCACTTGAAGACTCCAAATTACATTTACATGGAAAACATTACAAATATACTCTTCAGCACACACACATATGTGTGTGTATGTGTGTGTGTATATACACTGAGGAGTGTGTGTGTTCATTTGCATGTTTCTGTAGTGTTTTGGGTGTCTGAGAAAAGAAGATAGAAGCAGATAACATATTATAGCTCCATGCATTATATGCATACCTCCATTGGTTTAAAAAAACAAAAACAAAAGATATCTTTATCTAGACAATAGGTAAGCAAACAGACTGATTTTGAACTTGCACTTTTGGCATGGATTGTTCTAGCCTCTCCATCTCCGGGTACTGCTTTTCAAAATTGCCTGAGGCTACAGTACAGCACCTCAGATCCCCAAGGCCCATTGCCTGGCTCCTAATAGCCACTCTCCATCTGTGTCACATGAACAGATGATGAGATAGCTCCAGTCTCTGTATTTTGGAGAGCACATCCACCAGGTTAAAATGCTAGGGTTGCCAAGGAGCAGTCAGAAGCCATTAGTGTTCATGAAAATTGCCTTGCAGCAGTTCTTTGCCATAGTGGAAAGGGTGTGTGTATGTTGTCACTTTGTGCTTACACACACACATACACACACACACACAAATGTGTAGGTGATGGGCTACTAGAAAGAATAATTCCAAAGTAATATTTCTACAAAGTAGCTGGCTTTTGATAAGCTGTGTGGTCTTGTGTCTTTCTTTGATCACTCTCCACCCCTTCAATTTACTTTTTATTTGCCATAAGTCAAAGGAAAAGAAAACAGTGACTTAGGGTCTGACTCAGGTCCTTCGGCAGATGGAAGGGAACTACTCAGCCTTGGGGCAGGGTGGTTGTAATGAAGTGGCCTGTCATTCTGTAAATAGTGAAGACCATCTCTTCTATGTGATGGAGGGTATCACATTGCAGTGAAAATGGAAATGTCAATAAAATTAATCTGCTAGCTCTTTGGTCTGGTTTTTTTTGTTCCTTTAGTTAGAGAAGGTTGGATGATGATGTTTTCCCTCAGATTATTTTTGTTTCTTTGAAGAGGCACCACGGGAAAGGTGTTTGGGCACCACAAAATAAAGGTGAAATAGAATTTAAAGTTTTGAGGTAAACAATCTGTATGTAGCAGTAATGTGTTTGTTTTAGCAGCACTTAAAAACTGAGAGAGGCTATAGGAATTAGTTCTTGGGTCTATAGCATTCCTCAGGAAGCTATGGAGCGTCTATCTCAGGCTACATTGAGCACAGAGTTTATTGTTTTAGGCTTTCTTGGACAAGGTTTTTACTTAGCATGGGATTTATGGCATTTACTGCTAATGAATGTCTATTCTTAAATTACAAAAACCACCGTCTCAGTGCAATTCCCAGATGTCCTTCCAGGACCTCGGCTTCTTAAACACCAGCAGGGAGCATAAACTCTCCACTTCTCTGTTTTCCTCTTTCGTGTGGCTCCGGGCTAATGATGTGTAAGGAAAACACAGCAATCTATAAAGTCTCAGTGCTGTCCCAGTATTCTTCATTTATTTTGCATTTGATTATGCCACAAGTCGGATCTTGTTTCTTTCCTTTTTTAAAAGTTATTAGTTCAAATATTAATGTAGGAATATGGCATATATTGCTGCTCTTGATTGATGCCTTCCCAAAAACAGGAAGACGTGCTCGTATGAATTTTAAGAAAGTAGGGGTCCTGCAATGCCTTGCCAGAAGAGTTTTTCAGATACATAATTTAGATGCCCTCCAGGCAGGCTTTCAAGGCATTTTTGCTGGAGGGCAAGAAAAAATAACTATGACTGTTAAAAGTAAATGATTTTTGCTAATGCACAATTAATGCCAGGGAAAAGCACTGAAGAGAAAGATGTTGATGGAAAGTTCTGATTAAGCAAGCACCTACCTTGATGTGCATCCTTTTTTAAAGAAAAAAGATAATGATCAGTGATGCAGAGATAGAAGTTTTCATGTCTTGCAAATACTGTGTTCAGGGTCATACAAGCGGTGTGTGTGAGAGTGTGTGAGTGTGTACGT
Source organism: Cyclura pinguis (assembly GCA_030412105.1). NCBI lineage: Eukaryota > Metazoa > Chordata > Lepidosauria > Squamata > Iguanidae > Cyclura > Cyclura pinguis. The sequence goes on from CM059599.1 coordinate 334,799,644, forward strand.
GCATGCATGCTTGTATAGGGAGATGGTAGTAAATGGGGATGGGTTGAGCTGACAGTGTGTTATGTCCACTGAACAGTGACACATTTACTGTCACCTATGCAGAGGACCCAGAATATATAGACCACAGAACATTTAACTTGATTACCTTCACCGAGGATTCGGCATGGTTCCAGGGAATGCATTTACAGTAAATAGGTTTTCTTGTGGCGGGTTTTCCCATATTGTATCCCATAATTGACAAAGAGGTATAGCACTATGTCAAACACACAGTTATAATTGAATTAATGATTTGTGCATGTGTGGGATGTCAAATTAGTATTTGGACAGACATACTTTCTAATTTTGATATATCTATATGTATCGGGAATCATATTTAATAAGAAATTGAAGTTGCCTGCTATTTTCATATACAAATGACACTTCAGTAGTTAATCTAATTATTCTGATTGGCTTATATATCTTGTTTATTATTTTTCATCCCATTTTTGTTGTTTTGTTTTTGTTAGGGGATGGTTTAGACAACAGTGTAGCTTCTCCTGGCACAGGGGATGATGATGACCCAGACAAGGATAAAAAACGTCAGAAGAAAAGAGGCATTTTCCCCAAAGTAGCAACAAATATAATGAGAGCGTGGCTTTTCCAACATCTCACAGTAAGTGAATGCAATATATATATGTTGTTCAAGCTTCATTACATATAATTTTCTTTTCAGAAACTGTATGCATATACCTATATTATTTTAGGATTTTAGGATTTTGGGTGGTTGGAAGTTGATATTTTGCAATGGTGTGTATTTTTGGAATCAGTCCATAATTTATACACTGGGTATAAAACACAGTTCCCAGTATAAAATGGATTCAACCCAAGAACTGCCAGTTTACTCTGTTTTGTAATAAGGAGATTTTTTTAAAAAACTGTTTATAGCCAAAAAGGTGTCTCTTTGTTTCCCTAACACACACAGATGTTGCTAGTAGGTGTTTAGGGAGGACTGAAACCTTTGCAAGGACCTATGATAAACCAAGCCAGTGTGGTCTAGTGATTTGAACACTGGACTAAGACATAGGAGATCAGGGTTCAAATCCCCGCTCAGCCGTGAAACCCTTGGTCTTGGGCAAGTCACATTATTGCAACCTCAGAAGAAGGCAAAGGCAAACCCCCTCAGAACAAATTTTGCCAAGAAACCCCATGATAGCTTCACCTTAGCGTTGTCATAAGTCAGAAATGACTTGAAGGCACACAACATGATTAACCAAGCAGCCCTACTCAATATCTGGTGTTGGTTGTCCAGAGTTAGTGTGATATTCAGACTTTCCCAGAACTGAGTACTTATGAAGATACCAGGCCTTCTGAATGGTGCGCTTATGCTGATTTTGGTATGTAGAATATATAATATGTGCTCCACCATAGATTGCAAGATGTAAGTGAAATCAAAGAATTCATTTGAAAATATTTTCTATGTCAGTTTGCATGTAAAATATAGAAAGAACTTAGTATTTCTAATTCCTTAGTTCTATAGGAGATTAAAGCAGCTATTTAAGATGCTCTTCAAGTCCATTATCTTAAAAGCTAGCCATATTCACTTTGGGTGCGGGGGAAAGATTATACACATGAAAAAGCAACACTTTTAGTAGCGATCTATCTTTATCTTCCTGTTTGCAATTGGCTTTATGTGTTGGTATTTTGTTGACTATTACAGCTTTACTTAGGCATCGAAATACATTTTTGCAAAAGACTAGTAACTCTCTTAATTTTACATAGAAATGGTGGGAAATGATAAAATTATTAGTTCACTTTTCCTTACATTTTGTTTGGGCAAATGCTCAAAAGGGTAGCATGTTCAACTAATATACATACAAGTGTTATTTCTGATTGTTAAAATTTAGACATTTCTTTGCTGGTAGATATTAGTTACAGTGCCATGATTCCTGGACTTGGTACCTTTTAAAAATTATGTTGATGCAAGAGCAGCTAAAGGGTTTGGGTAGCAATAGATCCACGATTCTAAACCATCATTTTGATGTAAGGGCATTATTAGCAAACTAAGGTCCATTGATCTGGCCTGTAGGGTCAGGATTAGCCAGAATAGCCAGTGCCTCTGCTGGAACAGTGGTTATTTTTGCCTTCCAGCTATGGCCATTTCAGAGGTCAGGTGCCCTGTAGTACCCACTTGGCTCAGAGGAATTAGACAGAACATGAGTCTCTGGGCTGATTACTTAACCAAAGACAAAATAATGAGTCCTAAGCAAATACTGACTAATTGAAAGGGCTGTAAATCCATTACATATTGGTCAGGGATAATCAGGAGTATTTAATCACTTTTATCTATTCAGGAGCACTGAAGCTGCAACAGCAAAGCCCTGAACCTTGCCATGTGCTTATTATTCTCATCATTATCAAAATTACTTCACAGCTGTTCTTTGCTACATCACCTCAGCTGGAGATTTACTAACCTGTAAAATGTTTTTAATTTGGAAGTTGAGTAAGTATGAGGGGGATTGTTTTTTTATTATTTATATTTAGCTAGGAACTAGTTAGAAGAGCAGCACAATGATGATGAAAAACCAGGGCTATGAATAAATCTACTTTATTTCACTCACACTAAGTTTTCCACATCTCCATGGATTTTTGCCTTTGTCTTTTCTTTCTAAATGTATATATGGAAAACATTCAATGTATTTTTGCCAAAAGAATCATTTCTGTGTCATGTAACTTGAATGACATCTTCCTGGTTTGTAGCTTTCTTGAAATTCTACTGTTTTACTATCCATACCAGGTGAATTTTAAAAAAAATTTCAGAAGCTGATGAGGATGGTCCTTACATAAGCTTAAAAAGTGCCTTTTACCCTTTACGTTTAATGAGTCTGTAGGTGTTGAAAGATTTACTGTGCTGTAATTCTCAGACCTGAGAACTGATAATGGAGACCTCTGACTACTGCAGTGAAAATTCAAAAAGATTTTTGCCATAAACACATGCAGAGAAGGAAAATAACTCTTTCTTAAGTAGTTCCTCATTCTTTTTTTCTTTCTAAACTAATTTATTGTTTCAAAATATAATACTGCCTGACCCAAAAAGATAAAATAAAATATAAATATTGTTTAATGCAGAATTTCTTTATAAAGTTATAAAAGCCTACAGTTTTAAAGCATTTCCCCTACATCACTACTCTAACCTTAGTTCAAATAGGTTTGTCCACCCTTTTGTGCTCTGTGACCTCGCCTTCTATTACAATAATCCTACAATGTACCCTTTTTTCTCTTCCTTTTTATAAAAGAACTAATTGAATTATCTCATTATTTTAATTTGTTAAGCAAATGTATTTTACATCTCAGGATGTGTTCTTAAAGAAGGGCCTGCTAAGGCTTTGCCCCTTGAATGGCCCATTGGTGCATTTTGACATTCATGTATTCTCATTAATGAAAGGAACATAAAAGAACTCTGGTTGTATTTTTTTTCAAACACCCAACCAGCATGGAACAACTTTTTCCATAACCCACAGGGGTCTCTCTACATATGTTCTCAACTGCAAGCTATTGTCAACTATTCAGAATACCTCAAAAAGACAAATAAAATACTAAAGGCTAACTGTAACAATTGTTAATTTCAATATGACAAAAATCATTAACCTCTGCTTTACCTAGAAGTAAAGGCACTTTCCTTTAAACTTACATAAAGATTTTTTCTTGCTATTTTTCTACAGCATGAAATACTGCCTGAGCAAAGATATTTACTTCCAATTCATCTTGCTTATTTAAAAGGAATGATTTCTGCAGAAAAATACATTACAAAATCCAATGCAGTTCATCTTAAGGACTGTTTTAGTCCCATATATTTGTTTAACTCAGTTTTTAAACTTAAATTATAACTCTGAATGACTTAATTTGTCCCACTAACTCTGTGTTTCATAATGTTATTTTATAATTGTATGAATTACTTTTGCACTTAGTTTAGGAATAACTTCCATATGAAGATTTTGTTGCTACAAATAAGTAATATTTGCCATGATAGCTCTAACATACTTTTATTCTGCAAATCAGACCTGCCTTACATTTGCGATTACAATGGTACAGGAAGATGAAAGGATCTGAAGATGAATTGCTTGGAAACGTGCATGCTTTTTCTGGATAATATCCAGAATTTGAGTGGGTAAAGGAAATCCTAGCCTGGTAGTATAAGCTTTTCAGTAGTACATAAAGATTATGATATCAGAAAGGTAAGCCTGACATTAAGGCTGTTGTTATTTAACTTCAAAGATAGTTAAAGAAAAGGAACAGCAAGAAATCTGACCCATGCAGCCTTTATTCATAGCCTTGGAAAACTTCTTTCCCTCCATGCCAAACAGCCCTTTAGTACACTCAATTAGCCTCTCAGACAGCTCTGCTTTCCTCCCTCAAGTGCTCCCCTATTTGCCCTGCAAAGAACATATTTGATCATGGAATGAAAACAGGAAGTGCTTGTGTACAAAGACACCTCTTGCTCACACTGGTTTTAAGCTAAAGGTTTTCTTATCATAGCAACCACAGAAAAAACTTACTGCATGTTGTAGAAGTGCTTTGAGAATAGATGTACATAGTCAGAACAGAAGACAGTCATAAAGGAAGGAACTATGTAATTCCATGGATTTTACTTTTAGATCCAGTCTTTCCTGCTGCATTCACTCCATTCAGTCTGCTTCCTTTTAAATGCTGTCATGTATAGATTTTAGATCTAAACACAGATTAATCTTTTTTCATTTTAAATAAATATTTTGAGATGTTAATGGATATTTGCAAAATACATGGCACTAGTAAATCACCTTACATTCTATACATCCTAAGATTTCTTTATTTTTAAAATCAGTATTGTAGGCTTTGTTAAAAACCAGTATTTTCATTTGAGTTAGTTTAAAAGACTAGGGTTCTGGTTTGAAGACTAAAGTTACAGTCTTGCCCTGGCCACAAATGCATAATTCCCACTGAACTTGGTTGGGGTTCTGTAAGTGCTTACTGGATTGCAGTTTAAAATTCTTACCATATGTGATATGAAACTAGTGCCACATATTGTGAGATCTGTATAATTTGCTGTGACTCTGGTAGATTCAATGGTATTTCTCCAAAAATATGTTAGCTGACGGCACAGATAGTACATTAAAAGACGTTGATTCTGAAATGTTAGAACTTATTCTTGTGTAAAGCTAGACTGCATGTACCACAAAAGGTTGAAGAGTGCAACCACTATCAAAGAGAGGTGGGAAAAACACAAAGAAAGGGAATAACTAAATTATTTATTTATTATTGAAAGCATTTGTCTACACTATTGCCCCTCAACCCACTAGGGCCTTCAAGGAGATGTATAATGAATAAAAACATTTAAAGGTAACTGCTTTCTCTTGTGTATTTGTTTTGGATTTCCTGTCTACTCTTAAGCTCAAAGTTAAGCCAGCAGTTAGGCATGTGATTATCAGGCCATCTTGTTTCTCTGTAAAGTGTAGCTAGCCCATCTAGTCTCGCCCATCTAGTGGGTCTGTTTTTCCCCAGTTCAAGCACTGGAGCTAGAATCCTGGCTGAACGTTAGCTCCTATTCCTTTATCTTCTCTATACAACATGAAATGCACAACGGGGCTCCAGTGAGTCCTTCCGTTACAGCCCTGGCAGGGAGGGGAGTACATCAGGAATGCTCCTCACCACACCTCACTGGGTTGCTGTGTGGAGGAGCATGCTGGCCCTGCTTCTTCCTTTTGCAGCACAGCTAGGCGCTTGCCATTGTTGTGCTGGGGAGGGAAGCATTGCTAGCATGCTTCCACCCTTCTGCACAGCCAGGAAGGGTGCCGGCACCATGCAATGGTAGGTGTAAATTTTCTCTGTTTTGCAAATAGTGCGCACACACCACCTGTGAGCAAGATGGCGGTGAGCCAGCAACAACGTTGTGGAAAAGCATGAGCAGCTGACCACTGCCATCCTGGCCCCATAGCGGCACAGACCCTTTGTGCGGAAAGACCTTAGTTGCCTCAGTAGTAGCCTAAGAGAAAACAGCCCATCACTTGTCTGGAAAGCACTTATTACCTGCCTGCAGTTTAAAGAGGTGGTTTGGAGAGCATAGTTGGCTTGTTCGCCCAAATGGAATAAAGAGACACTAATATGTATGGATTAACTAAAGAGCCACTGTATTAACTATTTGCAGTAGGGCTGCAACAACTGCAGTATATACCAGAGAAAGCATATTTCTACCACCTCATCAACATTACAAGGATACGCTGCCCAAGTCCTAGAATAAAGCCTGTCACAGAGTAAATCCTGGCTTGCTTATGGCTGGTCTATCCGTACCAAGTCTGTCTGGATTGCTTCTCTCCTTAGGTGCTGGTTCTCTCCTTAGGGCCTGGGCCCAAACGGGGAAAGCCAGTCAAGTCCAGCCCTAAAGGTTGTTCTTCTTCCAGTCCCTGAATCCCAGGACCTAAAGCGCAAACCCAAAGAAACCCCTTTGACCAGAATGTAACCATGGGTGTTCACTGGTGACCACCCAAGACTGCCCTTTTTGGTAAGTCATTCGGAAATAAAGGAGGAAACAAGTGATAGGGTAAAACTTGGGACATACTTGATTGCCTCATGGGGAGATCTGCCTTTCCCACTATTCTTCTCAAAGCCTAAGCTTTAAGGGGAGAAGTGTCCAGGCCTGACCCCAAAGGCTGATTCCCTTCTCAGCACCTAAGCCCTATCCACCCCTAGCTGCCAGTCCAGAATCAAATTTTCAACAAAAGGATGCCCTGTAGGTAATAATCAACAAAATAATCCTCTCCCTCTAACTGCACTTTCAATTCTCAGTGAGACCTCACTGAAGGAATTATCCATTATGAAAAGGATGATGCTTGGGTCACTATTAGACTGAGGAAGCGTGACTGCTCAATGTTACCCAGTGGGTTTCCATGGCCAAGTGGGGATTTGAACCATGGTCTCCAGCATCATAGCTCAGTGTTCAAACTACTACACCACACTGGCTCTCTAGAAGGGAGAAGAGGGCATTGGAAATTTAGTAAGGAACTTCAAAATTATATTGGTGTGTTGAAGAGATGGAGGAGGAAAACAGCTTCTTTTCCCACTTGCTTGGTTCTATGGGTAAGGATATGTTCCACACCAGTTCTTTTCTCACATCTCATACTTCCAGCAGTTGCTTTAAACAGTTGTATATAGCTGGTCTTTTTATGTTGGTGGTGTTATGGCTGTTGTATTTTGATTTGCTGTTCATGGCCTTGGAAAAGTGATGCAAAGATGATTTAAAAAAAAAAACTTTGGGTGATCTGGAATCTAAGGGCATCTTTGCTGAATGTCCATCAAGCTCTGGGCCTGGCATTCAGGCAAGCTTGTGTACCATCAGCTGCTTGTTCCTGTACTAGATATGGCTTTAAAACCGTGTCTTGGAACATTTTAATAGGCTAATTGAGGGATTCAAAAAGAGAAGTTCTTTGAAGAAGATTGTTTGTAATGGTGGACGTCTTACCTTAAATATCAACAGGGAGATTAGAGACAGGCCTCAAAAATGTGCTTGCCTCTGAAGAATTAATTTAACACTTACTTCTGTTCTTCTCCACAGTGTTCCTTTTCTACTCTGTGCATGTACTGGTGAAATATATCATACTTCTGCTTAGTACTGGAGTTTACGGAACAGCTGTTCTATTAACTGGCTAGTATAGTTCTGATTTTTTCTCACGTACTGTATTTCCCAGTGCATAAGATGCACTTTTTTTCCTTAAAAATACCCTCTGAAAATAGGGTGCGTCTTATATGCCAGTGTGCCTTATATATTGGTAAATATGGTAATGCTAAATGCATAGGGAGGGGAGAGGGAGTGAAAGGAATTCTCTCTGCCCAGGCAAAACAGGGAAGGAAGGGGTGGAGGAAGCCTGGTGCAGCACTCTTTTAATTCCCCTTTTCTCTTGTGCATTTTTGCCTCGCCAGGATACTAAAAAAATTTTTCCTGAAAAATACCCCTTGAAAAGTGGGGTGCGTCTTATACGCCGGTGTGTCTAATACACTGGCAAATATGGTAGTTTTGTTGATTGAATCTAAACCACTAAATCACTTGAATATATTAGGTATTACATATTTTATGGCCTCTTAATTTCTGAAATTGGTTTCCTAATTTTTGGGTTGCATACTTTGAAGTTAGCATTTCCCTGGCACTCCTTCACTATTCGGTTTGCTTTGTACATGTTCCAAATCCTGTATGCATTTAGGGTGTCGTTTAAGTAAGTGCTATTGAGAGAGGTGTTCTATGGACAAGTGATGCTCCCTGACCATTGGCTGCCAGTCCCTTGCAGGTTTACCATAAAGAAAAAAAAATTGTAGTCCATGGGCATAAAGATGGTACTGGTTCCTGGCACACTGAGGGGAAAAATGCAGTTCCCATTATCAGTAGTTTCAGATGCATTGATTTAGTCAACTGAAATATTTTACAATCAAATGTTGCAGTATCTAACTTTTTTAAAAAAGGTGTAACAATGTAAAAAAAAAGGGGTGATATAGTTAGTTCATCTATTTTAATATTTTTCTACCAAAATAAGATGCTTTCGTGTAACAAAGATCTAGGTATCATGCAACAGCATTGTTGAGAGAGAAATAGAGACAGAGAGAATGAATGTTTTCTTTAAGCTTGTTTTGATTTTTCTACTAGACAGAGGAAAACATCTGTGAATTATTTGAGAATGAAATTTACTTAGGACTACCTGAATCTTTGTTTAATTCCAGGAAATGATGTCATTCCTCATAATATAATGGTAACTGGTTCATTTTTTGTTTTGCACATGGTCCTAAGAATTTCTATTAAGTTCCAATATTTCTAATTATTTAGAGGTTTGCATATAAGAGCATTAATGTATTTATATATAGAATATATTAATGCATAAATTTTCGCATTAAATTTCATAACGTCTTGGGAGCAGCAGGGATGGATGTTTCAAGAGTTTCCAGATATCCAAGACACCTCTTGGTTGGTTGGTTGGTTGGTTGGTTGGTTGGTTGGTTGGTTGGTTGGTTGGATATCCAGGATGAACCATAAACAATGTCTCCATCCTCACTGTTGAGTTGTTAAAAGGGGTCTCTGGAAAACAAGAAAGAAACCATTGTAGCTAAGCTAAGATATGGTGGAGCCTTCTATCTCCCTGCATGTGGAAGTACAATAATGAGGTAGTGTGACAAGGAATAGAAAGTACTTTCATTCTTCCCATAACTTCTTCCAGTCCTCTATCTCACATGCACATACATACACTATACAAAATACTCAAACTGCAATGCATAGGTATGTGTGTGGAACTATTATTCTTGCCTATCAGTTCACTTTATGTGGTGATGGGGTTAGTTTACCTGAGTTGCTTGACGAAAACATGGAAAACAGAGCTGTATTGAATCTTTGGAACTCTTTCACATGGCTTGTGGATGCTGCACTTGTGATCAACAACTTTCATTTGGTCCACAGACTTACTTCTTAAATGATTTGATTTTAGACAAGATTTTGGACGAGAAATGGGTATATACTGGAGATGGGAGACATAGCATTCCAGCTCATATATGTGCTGTGGTATACTGGTGACAGAACTTACAAGATCAAAATGCAGGGATTTTTGATTAGGAGAAATGAAACAAGTGAAACTAACCTCAGTTTTTTGTTCATTCTGAGCATAACTGCAGTATTAGTACCAGTAGTAGCAACTGTAGTCTTCATCATCACCATCACCATCACCACCACCATCACCATCACCATCACCATCATCATTTACATGGTGCTTTACAAGTGAAAAAACAACAACACAACAATTCCCTTCTCTTACGCTTACAATCTAATTAAGACATGACCCAAAAGAAAAGGAAATGGCAGTGTGGGAGGGGATTAAATTCAGCAGATACTGCCTTTTCTTTTCTCTTTCCAAGGCTGGGACAGTGGCAGTTGGGATGAAGGGAAGGCCTTTGATCTGCTTCTGGGTCTAGGCACGATGGAGCTGTGCCTTCAATGTGTTCTTTCAGTTTTTGGTAGCTATTGTTACCAAAATCACAATAGTAGATTTCCAAGCAATGGTATATTGTTGGATACTGTCCCTGTTTAATACAAAGATTAGAGTGATTATTATGATGAAAGGTTCAGAACAGGCTCAGCCAAACAAGCATATTTGGTGAGAATGTAGGAGAGAGTCTTCTTAGTGGCTGCTCCTAGGATGTGGAACTTCTTCTCAATGGAATTTCAGTTAGCCTCTCTTTGCTGTCTTTAGGCAGGGAAGCACCTTTTTATTTTGTTCTTAAATCATGTGGCAGAAAGATGTTTTCAATGTACTATGGTGTGCTTTTTTTATATCTTTTATGGTTTAAATGTGCTTTACATTTTTTAAACTATGTGTTTTTAATTAGAATTGATTGTTTAATTGTTTTTTTAACTTCTGTAAAATAAGATTTTAGCTGAACCTTGTTTTAAATTGTTCTAAGCCACTTTGTGTCCTGGCAACACAAAGCGGGATAAATAAAGTTAAATTTTAAAAAAATGAATAAATCTCTGTGTGCTGCTTAACAAATAGCCATCAGAAGCACAGGCAAAACCCTAAGAGAGGTGGTGGAGGAGAAGTACCAATAGGATGGAAAAGACATTATATCAAGCAGTGCATAAGGGGATATGTTATAAATAATAGATTGTATTATTTTCTTAACAGGCCATGCCATTGCAAGGGAACAGACATTCAAATATATATACAGAAATGTATGCAACTCGCATATGCATTTATGGCTGCATATGTCTGAGTTGTGTAGATACTGTAAAAACTCTTTTTCTGGGATGAGGAGAATGGAGGTACAGTATGGTTGCAACTCACTCCAGAATCGATTGCCTGCCGGAACAGTTGCAAGGTACTTCATCCATCTCTAGGGATGGGGAAAGGTGGTACCGTAGGTATAGGTAGAGCTCCAACTGCCGTCATCCCTCACCATTGCCTAAACTGGCTAGTTTTGATTGGTGTTGCAGTCCCACAATCTCTAGAGGCCTACATCTTCCCCAGTCTTTTTTTCCAGAGCAATCTGAGCTATGTTAACTCTGAAGTACATCACATGTTTTAAACAAGATTTATTTCTAGATAAGTTATGAATTAATTTTCAGTCTAAGAGTAAGGAAGAAATTTTGGCTGAATCAGCAGAACTTACTTTTATTATTAGCCATTTGTTGAGGATGGGTTTTCAGTGGTCCAAGTTTAAAAACTGATTTTCAGTTATCAAATCAATCAGAAAGTACCTCTTTTTTTCATCTGTGAATAATTGTGATGGATGGAAGCAGGTTTAACTGTTGTAGGCACAGAGTTATCCAGCAGAAGCCAAGTGGAAGCAAGTCTCCTCTGCTGACTGCCAATTGCCATTTTGTTATGAAAGGTTACTAGTAACACTATCAGACTCACAAGATTCTGTCAGTGTAAGTAGCCTTGCTATTAGTATTGCGAGAAAACACAGTGTGGTTTAATATAAGAGACGAATTATAAAATAGCAGCTTTATTCATGGTTCTCTGTAATAACTTGTTGCTACATTGTTTTGATGACATTGATGACTTTTTATAATGCAAGCACTTGCCCATCAGTCCTCCTTTCTTTGTATACATGGCTATAATTTTCTCATAGTAAATTTAGGAATCTCTCTTTTTTTTCTATACAGAAGCCAATATACTTAATTTATTGTAAATGAATTGTAAGTTATTACCTGTTTATTTCTACAGATTATCACATTGGAGTTGCAATAATATAAAAGGAAAAATGAAAAGTGAAGAAAAAAATCAATGAGACACTAAAACCCAAGTTAAAAACAAAGGGAGAGAATAAATGCATGGTTAGTGAGTCAGTAAGAAAGTGATACTCATTAAACATCTAAGATTATTATTACTTCTGAAAGCCACCATCCTGAAAGTAATAATATCCAATGTATTTTCCAAAGACTCCATGGTAGGTTGTCTGGCTTGGAAATATATACAGTACTTGAAAGACTGGAGCTAAATGTGTCGTGTCCCACTTTAATGGTTAGTTCACTCAATTATTATTACTACCGTTAGACAGCTATTATTACTATTGCCATTTCCTCCATCACTACCATCAGCCACTAACAAAGTGATTTCCTCAGCTGATGTGATGGAAGACCTGAACCTAAGTTTCTGAGTCTTTAGGGGGAAAAAAAAAATCTAAAGAGTGCCCCCCCCCCACACACAATATGCAGTACCATTCTGACTTAAATGCAATCTGAATTCTTTTGTTTCTTAAAGTTAAGTTATATGGAGATTCACGAGTCAGAAGCTTAAACATTTGCCAGCTACTTAAATGGCAGACCTTTCCCTTTTTTCCCCCTTGGAGCCTGGAATAGTTTTAGCTGATTTCCATTGGCATATATAGGCCTGAAAATGCTTTTTGGAATTATTCTTTTTTTCCCCCTCTTCTTTAAAAACTTTTGAACTGGTTAACTATGTGGATTTTTCAGAAAAGGCTAAGCTGTTAACTTCTGTCTTGTTATCTGATCTTGTTAACAGAACTTGTATGAAAAATCTGCACAGATGTTTTGCTTGTATATGTCTGAAAATGTAAAGGAATGTTCCAAAGACACCTCTGCCCTAGATTTAGTTACTGCGATAAATGAATATTGCTAAGTTCCTGATTGCTTGCATATTGTTTACTGTTATAAACTGAATATTGCTAAGTTCTTGACTGCTTGAATGTATGAAAAATAAGGTATAATTAGCAAAAAGGTATACTATATGTCCATTTTCCTAGACTTCTTTTTATTGTCTGTGATTTTAGCTTACTTCCTTTCATTGTTTATATTTTGCTAATTTGCACCTAAAAATTTCTAGGCATACAATAAAAATCCTTATTTTGTAAGATACAGGATTTTCACTGTAGATGGTAGACTGGTTTTTAATGGCTTAGAGTGATATAATATTGATAATAAACCCATATTTTCTGAAAATTCTTTTAGGATTACACAGGTCTTTTTCAAGTTGCATAGCCTCCAACTATCCCAGATTGGCAGGGACAATCGGTCACAATTCTTTATTGGTTCACTTTTCAGTTGCTTTTAAAATATCCCAGTTTCTCTCTCCTCTCTCTTTACTTTCCTCTTTGTCCTCAGCTAATTGTTTTGAGACTGAGTTCAAAGTCTAAAAGGAGTTTGCACTCAATTCAGTGAGGAGAGAGGAGAGGAGGGAGTGGAATCTCGTCCTATTCCAGTAGGCTCAGCCAAAAGCAAACTCTTTATACACTCTCCTAGCTTGTGGGTTCACCCTCATTAATAACGTTTGCCATCTTGACCACACTCTGATACTGCTTCACCACGTATATCCTGGTTCTCATCTGCAAAATGTTGAAGAACATGCATTTTTTCGGGGTTTCCTGGCTTATGGCCCTCTGGGAGATATAGGAGCACATCTGCCAGACATTCTGCAGATTCATGACATAGGCCCAAGTCTAAATGTATGTTATGAGACTGAAAATCCCACTAGTGCAGCTGAACTGAAGTACCCCTTTGAAGATGTGATTATGCAGGACAATTGACAGTGCAAGAAGTTGTGTGCCCATTTGAAGAACCTGTTCTGCCAGAAGTTGTGCAATTTGATTGATTAAAATGTGGCACACCCTCTTGCACAACCAGTTGTACAACTGGTTTCTCAAATTATTGCACAGTGAAAACTTACTGGATACCACTCTTGTACTAACTTTGAAAACGTGCAACCAGAACACAACAGGATTTGTGCTAGCTCAATGATAATTGGCCACATTTTCCAGAATCCAAAGGTCAGGTTGTGGAGGTGTCCAGGGCACTGTCTAGTTCCATATTGTTGATGAACTTAACTTTATAGGACCTGAGCATGAGGACAAGATATTTGGTAAAATTCAAGTCTTATTTCACCTTTGTCTCTTGAGGGAGAAGATGGTAGCTAGCTTGGATTATGAGGTTATAAATACCTCCTTACAAGAGGGACTAATCTCCTTTTTTTCTAAAGAAATTAGTAGCAAGACCATCTCTGACAGAAAAACCACTGTATGATCTAGGAAATCTAAGTGAGTATAGACTAGTGATTAACAGTATTTCACTGAGCAGTGTGCACAGGCATGCAGTGGTTGATCAGGGGCAGGCACACCTAGAGAAAATAGATTTTCTGGTTTCATTTTGGTCGGGCTTTTGGCCTGGTTTGCCATGAAACTGATTGGTCACTATGAATCTTAACCTTTTGTCTGAAAGCACAGAGTGAGGTCATCCAGAGATTTAGAGTATAGTGCAAGCCTTTCAGATCTCACCCAAGCCTTTATATAAGACCTGCACAACTTGGCCGTAGGTAAAGACTGAAATTAAATAGGCTAAACTTCTTCGGGCCGCAGATAGGTTTTTAGTGCCTCACTTTCCAAGTAAAGTTATAATAATGGTATAATAATGTTTTTTATTTGCAAAATAGTTTAATTGTTAATTATACTATAATTATTATAGTATAATTAATTATTAAACTATTTTGCAAATAAAATAAAGCATATTAAAAATATGTTTTTATAATATGCTTCCATGTCTTCTCATCAGTGCTGGGACAGGTGAGGAAATGCTGGAAGGCATCACACTGGGCCAACACCGGATGGCTACACATATAGCCTATTCACCAGGCCATGCCTTTGCAGTGCTTGGAAATGAAGTTCTCTTCAAAATGCCTGGTGGCCTGCTTCTCTGGCAAATGGGGCACTGAGATGACTGGAAACTTTCCCACCAGGTGACCATAGAGCCAGTCAAAGTGCTTGTAGCACCACTGCACCCGTTGCCCAGTGTGGCTGGGCACCAGCTTGTAGGCAGTGTAGCTCTTCTTGCCCTTGAATTTGGTCTGCTTAGTGGTGTCTTCAATGGAACACTGGAAAGGGTGCAGATTCTCCCGCCATTCAAGCCCGTAGGTGCCCAGCACCATGCACAGCTTGTCCTCATCCTTCACAAAACCCGACGCCTTGCTCAACACAAAGGCCTCACCGCCCGATTTCACGAAAGTGGAGAAGTGGTTCAAGAAGAGGCTGCGGTCGCCTCAGCTGTTGATGCCTTCAAACCAGCCCTCCATCTCCTGATCACTGCAGAGGCTCAGACCTCGTGTTCTCACAGGGAGATCTCTCACGGTTTCTCCAACTTGAAATCGTATGGCATGCGGCTCGCATCAACACCATACCCTGGCTGCCGCTGCAGGGGATGGGAACAGGGATTTGGATGGGCCTCCCTACAGCACCACCAACCAAAGGCAACCCCTCCTCCTCCTCCTCCTCCTCCCTTCCCCACCAGTTCTCCTCCCACCCACTCTGGTAGTGCTCTCTTTAGTAGACAAATGGGCTGCTCCCCCCACACATCTCCGCTTCCCCTGTGGCACCTTCTCCTTTGCTTCGTGTGCTCCAGACCTTTTCATTCTCCTCGCAAGCCATTCTGTTCTCTCTCTTTCAGCACTGAGAGAGAAATAGTGTATATATATATATGTGCGTGGTGTGGCTGAGTTGGTGAAGAGAGAGCTTCCTTTCTCCTATTCCCCTCGGCCCTCAGTGACTGAAAAAGCCAGCCAAACCAGTTTGGGTACCGCCAACCCTATAGGAGTCCCCACTTCACCCTGTCTGTGTTGCCTGGGTGGAGGGGACTGTGTGAGTGTGTGGAAGGGGCTGGGTCGTGGCTGAGGACTGACCCACCACATTGCCAGTTTCGCTAATCGAGAGCTGAGGGGCAAGGACGGGGAGCTGAGTGCAGAGTGGCCACCCCCATCGATGGGGCTTGGCAGGCAAGCAGGCATGAGAGAGTTGGAGATGGGGGCCACATAAAATCCTTTGGTGGGCAGCATGCGGCCCACAGGCCACATGTTGTGCAGGCCTGCCTTATGCCATCATTAGAGGCTCTGCTTCATGTGTGCTTTCACCCTGAACAACACAAATGGCTACTCAGGAATGTTTTTTTTCCTCTCACTTATGGAGTATCCTTTCCAGAGAGGTCTACTGGTGCCTACTGTGTAATCTTTAGCACCAGACCATTCCCTTTTTAATTTCCTATGACTTTTAATCTTACTTACTGCTGTGTTGTGTATTTTAAGTAGTTTTTCTCTCTTCTTTTAAGACCTTTATCTTAGTTTGAGTTTTTGTTGTGGTTGATCCTGTTTAAACTGTGTTGTTTTTATTTATTATATTATACTGCCTTTCTTTTCGTTTATATGCATTTTGATATTTATGCTTTTCTTCCTCCTTGTCATCCTCTTTTTGTTTTTCTCATTCTTCTTCTTAACTATGCGTTCACCTAAGAATTACTAGCTGCAGGGCCCTAAATACTTCTTAGACACAAATTAATAAGTATTTCTTACTGTTCAGTGTTGAATATTGGACAAAGAGTGGTGAGAATCCAGTTGTTTTCTAGTGCTCTAATTAATCTTAGCTGTGTGCTTTTTTGAAACCAAAACTTGTATCCCACATAATTTAAAACATAAAAAGTCTACAGAATGCAAAAAAGAATTCAAATTCTTTGGGTTTTTTCCCAGTTAAATCCTTCTGGAGAAAGACAAAATTAATATGTACAGTGAATACCAAGGTACGGTACAGTGAATACTAAAAATAATGACACAATGCTGTTTTTCCTATATAGATATGTATAAAAGTCATTCTAGAACTTTTCAACTTGTTCAATTTTAGGTCTGGATTTCTAGGGTGTCACTACAACTGAAAGTGGAAATTGGAATTAGTTGAAGTGACCCTCAACACAGTCTACAATTGAAAAACTTCTTTTATCCTAGACTAGAGCTCACACAAACTTTTTCCTAAGACTTCATATTCTCTCAAACAAGCCCTCAGGGCTCATGAGCCTTCTATTCTTTGCCCTGTAGATTTCCTCTAGGAAGAGCTAGCTAGTCTAAAAGAGGCCAAATATCACACAACTGAGCTGGTGGGAAATTCAAACTGTTTCAAGCAAAGAAGTCAGTAGAACTGCTGTAATGAAAGGTATTGTTCACAGTGAGATTGCTGTGTTATGGATCTCATGCTGAATATCAGGTTTGGGCTTTTTTTTATTATTATCATGAAACTAGCCTGAGGCCAAACTGGTGAGTATCTGAAAGGCACAGAGAAGGAAAGAGAGAATGTTTGGCATATCAGGACCTTTAAAGGTTTTATTCCCTAAAAATGTAGAAAAATTGAAGAAGGAAAGGCTGGTCTGAGAGAGAGCCCCTGCAGTTGTTTTTTCAACTGCTTGCTCTTTTTGCAGTAGCTATTAATGATCTGGAGATGGAGGGAGAGGGAATGTATGTAAAAAGAAAATATATGAATAATAACAGAAGGCAAAAGACATATGTAAGTTGGAGAAGAGGGAAGAAGTAGAAATAACAGGGTTAAATCATACACAAACATGGAGGAAGTCTTAATGCTAAGACAGTTCCATAATCTGAAAGAAAAATTACAAGAAATTCCCTTGCTCAGAGTTGTTAAAGGTCAACTAAACAAAACCAGCTGACAAGATAATGGTGAGAATATCCTTCATTGCCAGAGTTAGTTTGCATTCAAAGGTATCAGATTTTTTTTAGAGAACTCAAAATTATCAATGTGTTAATAATGCAACGTCATTCATCATGTATTTCCTAGTTTCATGTTTCTTTTATATCTAATTGATCAGTGTAGAGGTAATAAAATAATGTAATAGAATAAAATAAAATTTTAATCACACACAGACACACACAAGTATTGCACATAAAATTAACAAAGCAAAGTATAAAATATAAATAAATTAAAAATTAAGCTGCAGTATGTCATAATACCTTCTTCAGATGGACTGGTAAACTAAAGGCTAGATGATATTCATATTAACAATTAAAAAAAAACTAGCAGGCAACAACTCAATCTATCTGCCTGTCTGCAATCTACTATGCTATAATATACCATACCATACCATACCATACCATACCATACCATACTATATCATACCATATTTTCAAAGTGGGACTTAAAAATTTTCAAATGTTAAATTATAATAATTTGATGCACCAGATAGATTACTTGTTCTATACAAAACATATAATTCTGATATAATCAAACATGAAAAATCATCCTAGAATAAGGGAGTTGTGCTGATTTGCCCCTCCCAAGTCTCCAATCCTGTGGGGAATTTTCTTGTAGCAAAATAAGATTTACTTGTGCTTATGATTAGCATATCTGGCAATTTATTCTGTTGTTTTCTGCTGGCTGTTTTTATGTAAGAGAATTCACCCCAGTACTTCTACACCTTCAGTGACAACAGGTTAGTGCCAAGTAAAAGTTCTTCTCATTGAGCCCTTATGTTCTGTCCCACTCACCTCTTGCAGCTGTCGCATCAGGAGAAATATTGTTGATGCTTCCTATTACTGGAGGCAGTTCAGACCATAAATATCTAGCTGCTCTGGGCTTCTGGGGGAAGAGGGGAAAAGGTGCACTCTCTCCCTGAACACATCCTTCTTTCTCCTTGTACCATTGAGCTGAATCCAGCTGCTCCCTCAGGATCTGAATTGCCTCCCTGCTTCCCAATCCAGTAGCAGCAGCCCCTCCTGGAACTTGAGAACTGCAGGGGGTAGGAGTACTACAGGGATGGAACTATGCTTCAGTGTAGGCTCTTGGCCTGAGAAAGGTTTTCTGCTCCTACATTGTCCTGCTAATCCTCATCATGGTATATTGTATATCATGGTGTATTCTGTAATCAGTTCTGAAGGGCTACATGGCTTCACAAAACCAGTCACTACTCATGCATTTTTTAAAAAATTGTATCATGATCTATGATGAATTTGCTCATCATAAGAAGAAGAAGTACCCACCCCTGTCCATATAGATGCACTCTATATTTTGACTTCCATTTGCCTGAAAAATTGGATCAGTTTCAGGTAATATAATTTATAGGCATGGGTCTGTGTATCAGGCTTAAAAGAATAACAGGATGAAGGATTAAAGTTCCCCTGCCCCCAGCCACCCATAGTAGGATTGCAGTCAGAATTAGATTTCTCCTGCTTACTTTGGAGTAAAATGTATAGTTTGATATCCCAGACGATAATATATTAAGGCTAACTTGGTTATCATTATCTTTCTTTTCCTCTATTTGACTACTGCCTATCATACATTTATTTAGCATCAGTGATGTGCTAGTTGCTATGCAGAACACCACTTCCCATCAGAATGCGTATTTGGGAGCTGACATTTCCCAAGCCAATCTGTGCATGCACACACATGCACACACAATCACAGACTCTCTTTATGCACTGTGTACCTCTGTAGGATGTATGGAAGTGCTTGGCAAAGCTGAAGTGGGGGAGGTAAAAATGGAAGAGAATCTTTTTCTTTCTATTCCCCTCTCCACTTGTATTTAAGTCCGCTTCCTAGTATTTTCTCCTTTGCATGAATTCCTGCCTCTGGGGAAGTAAATGGACATGAAAGAAAGTGAGAGGAGTAGAATCTTGGTTATTTATCCCAGTAGTGGGATCTTCCCCTTGCATGTTAGAAAATGGCTCATTGTGGAAACTACAAGAATGTAGGCTACATAAATAGGTTCCTGACTTCATTTACTCCACTGCTCTAGGGATGTAAATCTTCATAAATTTTGTTCTCATGAACAACAGATGATTTTTCCATTTTTCTCACTGTGAGAAAGTCATCAAAACCTGCATAGTTCCCAAAGACTAGTCACTGTTTGGGAACTCTTCTGTACATAAATAAATAAATAAATAAGGAGTTTGCCTCAGAAGTTGTTGTTGTTGTTGTTGTTGTTTTCCTGTACAGTGCCATTTTTCTCCCTTCCCAAATGTGCATTTTTCACACAGAATAAGTTTCAAACTGTGAAGATTCTCAGCAATCCAGGATTCTCCTTGTCAGGGCTTCCTGACATTTGAGAATCACATTTTCCTATTTATGTATTTGTTTATGTTCTTTGCCTCCCCCACATAGTTTTTAAGAATGGGAGAGCTCACTTTAGAAGAGGAGATCAGCCTGTTGTACCCATTGACTTTCAATTGTAAAATGGCCTACCGGACCTAGAATCTTAATTAGATGGAAAAGCTTGCATTCTGAGAGCTGGTAGGGATGGTTGATAGTGAGAACAGAGTAAGAGAGAATCTTATTTGAATTCTCCATGCAGTTATTTGCATAGATATGTGCAGGTAGTAAAGGAAAAAAATCCTATCTTTTTGAAATTTTGTATATATCATCTGTTTCGTGACTCAGACATTTATATTCAAGAATTTACTTCCACCTGAAGTCCAATTTGGCTAGATACCCTGAAGGCATTTTCCACTCTTCTTGTCTTCTTCCTGCTAAAATGACTTACTGCTAAACCAACATGCAAGCACCTCCCTCTTACTTGCTTTGTGTGTTTGAGACAGGATATAATTTCAGAGATACGGGTTCATATAAGGGAAGGTTAATGTGGAGTGAGGATGTGGACTAGTCAGTGAAGCATCCTGCCTTAGGGTAAGTTGTTATACTCAATTACCTTGGGGTCCTTTGATTACATGTGCCTCTTCTCTTCTAACATTTATATAGTGTAAAACCTGCTCTCAGTAGGGCAAACTGAATAGCAATTAAGGATGAGTGTGGCATTAGATGAAACTACCAGCAGTTTGGCCTTCAGTATTTTGTTCTGTGCTGTCATTCCAAAATCAGAGAGCTGACAACATAATACACTTACAGTCCAAGCTTTTATAGTCATTGCTAAGATTAACATTTAATTTATGGAAACATTGTGTTGTATTTTCTCTTTCACGTGCTGTTTACCTACTTTACAATCACCTGGAACAATACAAATTCTGTGTAAATATTATATTATTTCTTTAGAGTAAAATGTTGCTGTATTTTTTATGCCGTGAGTTATGGTTTTGTAACACTGACATATGTGCTACAGTATCCTTGAAGGAAATTTGAATGTTGAGTCCTGGTTTTGGAAAAAGCATACCCTGCAGTTTTTCAGAGATGAAAGCTGGGACACTTGTGGCCAAGCAATATCAGAGTATGGTCAATATGGCAAAATTATTACTGAGGAAGAATAGACCAGGTAGGATAGACCGTGGGATTTTGCTTTTCCCTGAGCCCATTGGGCAAAGTAACATTCGGCCCTCCTTCCCCCACTTAACTAAGTGCTGACTACTTCTGTACTTTGAACTCAGTTTGCAACGACTGAACTAAGCTGATCACAAAGTAGGAGGGGGGATGAGAGGAGGAGAGATACACTAGGACATTTTAAAAGCAGCTGAGATGATAGGACAAGAGAGGATTAATCAGGGGTGCCCCTGCCAAATCAGGACCCTTGGAGGGTATGGAAAATGGTGATGTATAAATAAATAAATAGATGGCCATATTTTTATTCAGAGGTAAGGCCCATGATGTTCAGTGGTGTTATGGCAGTTGTTAATTTGCAACAACACAAATAATGCCTATGTAATTTAATCAATTAAGTTTGGATGAGTTAGAAACATGAAGGCTGCAGTTCTATGGATCTAGGAACATGTGCTTGGGGTCTCACAGTAAATTGAAGTCTCATGTTTGAGGTTGTATATGGTAGCTTCACTTCAGAGGGAAAGATCTAATTTCTGATTTTATCCGATTCCCCAAGAAGGCCCACACAACTTTTACACAGGTTCCCTCAAGGGCTTTTAAAATTTATTTATTTGATTTATATGCAGCCTTTCTCTCAATGTGGGACTAAAAGTGGCTTTATAATATAAGTTAAAACAAAATATATTTTTCCCAGTATTGGAACTTCTGATCTTGGAACAGGACAAAAAAGGGATGTATTGTGGTGAGGTAGTAGGTCTGGGTATAGAAAGAGAGGACAGTTTTTAGGATCCACAACTCTCATGGTCTTTGACCACCCAGTTTGCAGAGAAATTTAGACATGTTCAAAAGTGCAACTAAATTCTTTTCCTTCCATTCTTTGTAAGCTGATTTTGTAGTGTGATTTGGGGGGAGCTGGAGGGAGTTAGTACTAAAACCAAGACTTCTGGAGAGGAAAAATCATTTATGCCAGTATTTTTACCTTGACAAACAAGAGCAACATTTTCAGTATCAGAACACTCTATCTATCAGGCTCCTTATCTTTAGGATTTCTCCCTAAACGGAAGAAAGAATATAAAGATTTTAAGCAGTGCACAGGCATTGCTGATTTCTGTGTCAAAGATTAAATGGAAAATCCTGGGACATTTGGTTTTGTTTAAAATTTAAGAGACACTAAACAAAATAGGCTGTTCTGGTAAGGGGTTCTGGAGTTGTAGTCTGAAAAGTAACTTTTTCAAGTTATTATTATAGAAGTGTTCAGATCAAGGGTTGAAGCTGAGAGATAGTGGCATGACTAAAGCCACCTACACAGTTTATATCTGTCGTAAGGCAGAACTGGGGACTGCACAGCTAATACAGCTATCTTTTGCACCTTCCTTACCTATGACTTCTGCACATACAAATGTCACATCCCTGTACCCAAGATGGCAGTGACATGCACGCAGATATGCTGACACATACACGTGCATGTTGCTGCCATCAAATATAATGGGACGTAAACATTTGCAAATCTTGTTAGTCATGGGGATATCTGGAACAGAACTCCCACATACACGGAGGGTCCAGTATAGTGTAATGATTTTGCGACATGACATAATGTTCTATGCACACATACCACAGTTTCTAGAATATGAGTGGGGGAGACCATAAATAGCAAGAGGTTAATATCGGCCTAGGAGATAAATAAATGGGGGTGTGGGGGACAAGTGGGCTGTGTTATGCTAGCTAAATATACTAAATGATTCCATTAACTATAGCTTCTCGTCCAAAAACCTGGGTGGCTTCTGTTAAGTATAACAGCCCCTGTATAGGGCTGCTATATTCCATCCCCTCTAATCTGGGGAGCTTATTTTCATATTATGCAGATTATTATAATTGTTTATGTCATTTGCCTTGTAATTATTCAAATTTAGCACATTAAATAATTTTTATTTCATAGTTGGTACCATTTTTAGTAGTGATTACTCTTCTGAGATAACTAGCATAGAGTAATGTTTAAAGTGCTAGATTTGGAACAGAGATACCCAAATTCAGACTTCTGCTTGGTCATGGAATTTACCATGTGACCTTGGGCAATCACTACTTCTAGGCAAACTAGAGTTGTTACAGGGATTAATAGCAAGACCAGAATCATGTAAAGTGGCCATGTAAATTCCTGGAATGGCAGTAATAATACTAATATAAATACTAATATTTCATCCTGCACAGGCACTTCTAATGTTACTGTATTCTCATCAAATCACTATAGTTAGTATTTTTGTCATCAGGTTTTAAAGTTACAGATCCATGGAATATCATAGGAAGTCCCTGAGAGTGATTGCCATCTGATTCACAGGGTGAATACAGAGGAGAGTAAAAACGTCTTTACAAACCATACATCCTTCCCTTCCAAGTACCTTTCTTATTCCTTGCACTCTCCCACAGTCTCATCTGTCCTTCCTTCCGTCCTTTTCTGTCTTGCATCATTTTCAGTATGCCTCCCTGTCTTCCTCTGCAGCTACACCTCTCTCCCCTGTTTACCTCACTTTGCACCTTTGCCATCTTCCACCCTTTGCTTCTTGCATGCATTTCCTGCATCTCTTACCCTCTCTTCCCTCTTTGTCTCACTTTGTGCCACCACTATTGGTCTCTTGAAACTTCTCTTATATTATACCTCTTTCTCTTGCTTCCATAGTGCACCTTTCAACCTCCTTTTCTTCTTTTCCATTTCTTTAACCTTACCTTCTGCTGCCACATTGCCTTTCTCTCGTACCTTGCACCAGTCTGCTGCACCTCCTACCCTGCACCTTCTTGTTTCATTTTGGTCCTATTCAGTGCTTCTCTGCCTTGTTCCTGCATTTCCAACCCTTTCTTCTTGCATGCTTCAGTTCATGCTGCTGAAGCCTATACTCTAAGGAGCTTTAAACACAGGGCAGATTTAAGCAAAGGACAGGTAAGTAAAGGGTGAAAACATGATGCTGCTGTTGTAAGACAGTGGTCAGAAAAAGAGATAAGGCAAAGCAAGGGGAGCTGGTAGGAGTGAGGGTAGAGCAGAGAAAGATGGCAATAATGGCAGAGCATCAATTTCTCTCACAGAAGACAGTGGGGAGAGTCCATCATAAAGTTTACTTAATTTTTTTTTTTTTTTGGAAACCTAATAAAATATGTGATATTGCTACATCTCACAGGTCTTGAAAAACAATAGATTCCATGGAACATTAAAACAGTAATCATTGTAATTGTTGCATTACATTGGGTTGTTGCATCCCTCCTCCTTCATTTCGGTGATTCCACTGCTTTCTGTACGGCTTTGGCAAGAAGCTCTGCAAAACACACTTCAGTTAAAGTGTCCTTCACAGCTGGATTTTGCTGTAGTTCCTGTAAACATTGACCTAGGGAACTGAGAAAAGAATTTAGAGAGGGCAGGCACAAATGCCAGTCATAGGTGTGAGACTTCACTCAAAAGCAGGGAAGACAGGCTTGTTTCCTACAAAACAATTGGACAGAAGACTGTCTGAAAATTTTGCCCCATAACTCCACTCCTATAAGAATTAGAGACTTGCTTATTTTAAAAAATTAAATCTTGCAAGCTGGGCCAGATGGTGCAAATGGGCACTGGGTGACCTGCCTAAAAAACAGATAAACTCCAGCCGTCTGGGTGGTATGACAATTCTGTCCCTGTAGTGATGGCTTTCTTTTTTCAACAAAAATGTTCATTTGTTGGCTTGTTTTGTTTTATACTCATATACAAATAAAAAGCAGGAGGACTAGAGAGTTTTGATCAGGAATACATACAATCAGTGGAAAAATTTAATGTGTGCCACTACCTTTTCCACCAATTAAGAACCTTGCAATAGGGTATTTCCTAATCTATTTAACAGTTATAACTAGGAAAATGTGTCAGAATACCCTACGAGTATTCCAGATCCTATATGATCTTGGAAACTAAGCAGGGTCAGCCCTCGTTAGTATTTGGATTAGAGACTACCAATGCAGGGGCTACAGGCTGTATTTCAAAGGAAGGAACCGGCAAACCACCTCTGAGTATTCCTTGCCTAAGACAACTCTATGGAATTAATGGGGTCACCATAAGTCAACAGGTGACTGGAAGGCATATGCACATAAAACTAAGAAAGTATTTTGTAATATCACATTTGCTAGTTAGTTGATCTATCAGTTTACTTACAGGTTTAGCCTGCCTGGTGGTTTCTTCATGAGAAGAAAAAATGCTTTTCAGGTTCCGGATGATAATGTTTGCAGGTACAGATATGAGTTCTGATTCCTGTGCACATATGAGAGGTACTGATGGGTATCGTGGTCCCTAGCTAGATATGCCAAATATGGGGCATATAGCACAGAACAGCTCATGAGGAAGGTAATTCTCTTATCTTTACACTCTTACAGTTCCAAATTATATCACATCTAATGAGATCTTCATAAGACTATGGTCTTTTTCAAGCTTTACTGGTGTCTTGAATCCATTTTAAAGACTTCTTTTGGGTTTAAACAAGAACAGGTTTTCTGATCTGTAGTTGTCCACAGAAATTCTCACACACACACACACACACACGCAGAGAGAGAGAGAGAGAGAGAGAACTTCCCTACTGAGATCAGGCTTTAACACACAGGAGTTGAAAATGTATTCTAGAAACAAAGTAATAAAGTGTTTGGCTGGTATACTCACACACAGCATGCCTATACACTAGGAGAAAAAGAGTTTAATAGATAGGGACTGGTTAAGTACTGAATGACTGAGCCAGCTGGACTGAAGTACACCTAGAATTCTGTTTTAAAGCTTAGGCCTAAGCAGATACCTGAACTGAGTGGGGATACCAGATAGCTTCACAAGGATTAAATTTTAAAAACTGGATCTCAGAGAAAGTGTATGGACCATTGTGATAATACAGAGGACCTTCCATGTAAGTGATCTCTGGGTCTGCAAATTTAAGTGATTTGGAGCATACCTAAAATGACATCCAAACACTTCCCTGCCTTTTAATAATATGGGACATGAACATTCACATTTTTTCCCCATTTGCAGGGGGTCCTACAGTGAGATCCCTTCAGATATGGAGGGTCCACTGTATTGAGGAAAACCTGCTCATACATGCTTTAAGCGATATTTTGTATGGGAAAATTTCAATATGGCTGAACTGGAGGGAAAGAAACATATATGTTGCTTGTTTGTGTGTGTTTTTTTTGCTTTTGTTCTTCACTGATATATGGATAGCAAAATAAGTCCTGCAGAGGCATGGAACACACACAACAAACATGTCTAAACAGTTTTTTAATTCTTTTAATTTGCTGCTAATTATTACAGACTAATTTTCTTCCTGGTTAGTTTGGCTTTTAATTCTGGAAGCATTTGAACCATTTTTGTGGTTGGCTTCTTTGAATCACTTTAGGATGTTTTCATGTATGAGGATGTTTCTTTTTTTTTACAGTTTGCTTAAATCAGTCCTAAATGTACTTATAAAACCTAGATTGACTAAAATATTTATTCATTTTTAAAACAATTCTCTTCTACATTTTGTCCTACATTAGCAGATATTTTATTACGTAAAAGGTGTAAGAGTGATTCAAAAGTACACTCTTATTTCACATATGA
Source organism: Cyclura pinguis (assembly GCA_030412105.1). Classification (NCBI taxonomy): domain Eukaryota; kingdom Metazoa; phylum Chordata; class Lepidosauria; order Squamata; family Iguanidae; genus Cyclura; species Cyclura pinguis. The sequence goes on from CM059599.1 coordinate 334,826,243, forward strand.
TAACAGCTTGAACAACCACAGCCTGAATCTCCTTGTTTGTTCCTGACTTCTGCTTGTGGCTTATTAAAAACCTGTGAGACATGGGTTGTTTCTTTGTAAAAGTATGATAAACAGGGCCATACATAAGTGCTGTGGAGTAGATGTATTTTCTATTTAACATTTTGGAATATATAAATGGAATCCAGAATTGTTATGAACTCATGGAATCACAGAGTTGGAAATGTCCTCATGGGCCATCGAGTCCAACCCCCCCGTTCAAGGCAGCTAAAGCATCCCCAGAAGGTAGCTGTTGAACCTCTCTTTGAAGACATCCAGAGAAAGAAGTCTTACTGCCTCTTCAGATAACTGCTGAACTGTACTTACTGTCAAGAAGTTCCTTCTAATGTTTAATTGAAATTACTGTCCTGTAACTGAAAATCATTAGGCCTGGTCTTACCCTCTGTAGCAACAGAGAACAGGCCTACCCCTTCCTGCTTGTGACAACCCTTGAAGTATTTAAAGAGTACAGTCATGTCACCTTTGGTCTTCTGCTCACCAAGCTGAAAATGCCCAGCTTGTTCAATCTCTCCTCATATGTTTTGTTTTCCATACCTCTTATTACTCTTGTTGACCTTCTTGGTACCTGAATCTTCTGCGACCTGCCTGTATCATTCTTAAAATGAGGCACCCAGAACTGAACAACGACGAGTCCAGTTGAAATATAGTAGGACTATTCCTTCTCTTTGCTTGGAAAGTATGCTTCTATTAATGCAGGCTAAAATAGTGTTTACTTTCTTTGCTGCAGCACCATGATGTTAGCTCATGTTCCAGTTATGATCAACAATAATCCCAAGATCCTTTTCACATGTAGTAGTACCGAGCCATGTATTCCTCATGCTACACCTGGGCATTTGGTTTTTACGGCCTAAATGTAGAGAGGCCACATTTGGTCTATGGCTGAAAGAAATATAAAAACATTATCATACAGAAATAACAGAGCTGCTTTGGAGTGCAGTCTTATCCATTTCAACTCAGCAGTAAGCTCCACAGAGCTCAGTGGGACTTGTTCTCAGGTAAGGTTGCCTCTTCAGCAGCATTCTTTTCCTTCCCAACATTTAAACTGGGAGACAGCTCTTTATGATGTCACAGGCTGGTCTTTGTGATATTTAATGAGGTGAGGCAGAAGAATGGCTGGAACTACTTCCGGGCCAACGGACTGTAGAAACAGACATGGGGGAAATCTAGGTAAAGAGGCCCATAGTCTTCTAAAACCTAGCTAACTAGGTAATATGGCACCCTAGATCCAGGTGGGACACTCATTCTTGATGGCTAGACAGATATCAAAATTCAAAATTTGGTGGCTGGGCAGAAGCTGCAGCAGCTGCCACCATTCCCATTGCAGCTTATCCTGCTTTGCCTTATACATAGTACACATGACTGTAGGGAACTTTTCCAGGGCCTGCACTGCTGGTTGGTCTTATGGAAGGCTCTGTACCAGCCCATGGGCCTTGTCTCACTGCCATCAGGGCTTTATGCAACCAGAAAGCTCATGAGTTTTGACAGTAGTCCTCCACTCCTTGCTTTGCTCAAAAGGCTGTAAGTGCACACGCAAATGAGCTCTCCTAAGTCCTCTATTCACGTTCCTGGCCTTTTGACTTACCAAGATTGCACAAGTTTAACGTAATGCAAAACCCTTCATGTAAGGCAGAGATCCTTGGTGCCAGCTGCAAATAGGTGGAGATAGGTGCCAAGGCTTTAACATTATCTTCCATATGTGCATCAGTTTATTTTTTTTCCACCTCCAGCATTGTTTGCCCTGAAATTTGCTTCCATATCTGGAAAACCCGTAAGGTATAACAATTTCTTTAAACTTTAGTTCTTCTTCATGGTCTCTGTGACTCACACAGTTGGGTATTTTGCACCTATGCAGTACAGCATTCGGAACCTTCTAGAGCTCTAGCAATAGGCGTTTTGGTGGTTATGCCCTCCCCCTGGGTATATAAACCCCATCCCGCTCTATTGGTCAGCTCCTTTTCTTCCGCCGTGGCAGCAGCATCTAAGGAGCCTCTCTCGATCTCTCCTAAGATTTAACGGTTTTCTGACTTAGCTTTTGTTATACTACATTTTCTCTTGGTGTTTTGGACTGGTTTCTGGATTGGGCTGGTGACTAAATAACAACTTTGGACTGCTTTCGACTAAGTTTAACGTTTAATGATTTGGCAACTGGTATTTGTGTGTAGCAATTCAACCTTTTAAACATTGCATCTCCTGTGAAGGAAAAGTACCAGAAAAAGAAGGTCACTCTAAGTGCCTCCTTTGTCTTGGAGAGGGCCATAATGTTGGTGCTTGTGGGCATTGTCAGTTACTCATCCCACAAACCAGGCATAATAGGGCAGCTTGTCTAAAAGCCCTTCTGTGGGAGAACCTTTAGTTGGCATCCCGAGTCCTGAAAACACTATAAGTGTGTATAGGATCACAGCTTTCTTGTGGCAAAAGCTTTTGTAGGCTTCAGCATAATTTAACAAGCTCATTCATGTAGACCAAAGATGTGATATATGCATGTTTCATACTGTGATCTGTTTTGGAAGACTGAAGACTTAGGGAGTAGTTAAGAAAGATGTAAAGTGAAATAAAGGTAGAATGTATGTCAGGGATAGACAACTAGTTTCCTGGAAGTCTTACTAGGACTCCAGAATTGCTAGTCATCCTACCACCTGTCCCCCTCTATTATGCACCTTGATCACTTCCTCCAATTCAAAATACTGGCAAAAGTTTTCTAAATTCTCACCTCTGCAGCAAATCCCAGCAGAGACCTTGCCAAAGGGTGCACATTAGCTGCCCACTTCCATTTCTGAACCAAGAGGAAGAGGATGGAAAGAGAACCTGAGGTACATAATAAGGGGAAGGACATTTCAAAGCTTTTGTGACCGTGCATAGTCTGGAGGAGGGGTTAAAGAGTGCTTTACCTCCAGGTAAGTGAGTCCTCAGGAGGAGGTAGTATTCATTCTCCCTCTGCCCTTTTAATTCCAAATATGATCCCTGTTAAAAATTAATAGTTGCTGTACAACCAAATTGAAGTACAAGTAAACAAGCAAAGAAGGTGACATTAAAGAAAAGGGATTTGTGTGTGATCGTGATGCATTTCAGCGGTTTCATGTTTATCCAGAATTATTTTGGCAGCAGTAGAAATTCCAAACTGAATGTGAGTCTTTTATACATCTTTAGTGTGAAAGATTTGCCAGTCAAAGGCAGGAAAAATGTCTATTTTATTAGACTTGTCTTCACTAAAAACATTCCAGTTTTCTGGCCCCCATCCCTGACACTGTCTTCTGAATGTTTGGTATGAAAATAATTAAATGTTATAAATAATTATGAACATTATATTCTGTACCCTCAAATTGTCTGTGTGGTTTGGCAGGGATACTTCCAATTAATCTCTGTTATCCTACCTTCTCAGTTGCTTTTTAAGTGCTCTACTTTCTCCATCCTCTCCCCAGTTTTCTCATTTGTCTTCACTTGACTTCATTTACTGCAACCTGAGTTCAAAGTGCAAAAGCTGTTTGCACTCAATTACCTAAGTTAAGGATGGAGAGGAGAGGAAGGGGTGGAATGTTGCCAGTCTCAGTAGGCTCAGGCAAAAGCAAATTGCTGCAGCCTGTTATGCTTGTGCATTCTTTCTCATTTATACTTTTGCCATGTTGCCTACACTGTGATGTTGCTTAACTACATGTGTTCCAGTTTTTATCTGTGAAATACTGGAGGATATATTCTAGCTGAAAAAACAGCTGCATAGTTTGGACACACCCTACTTGCATTATTATGTAACTGCATTATTGAGACACTGTTCTTGTGTTTTTAGAAGCTTATCAATTGCATTAGGACAGAGCTTTCCAAACTTTTCATGTTGGCGACACACCTTTTAGAGATGCATCATTTTGCGACACAGTAATTCAGTAAGTAGTTCAGTAAGTGGAGGCAGCCTCTCCACCCGAGCCTGGACTGCCACCGCCACTGCCCTCACTACGGGGTCTTCCTTGGCCCAGGGCAGTGGCAGTGGCAGAAGCAGAAGCAGCCCCTTCACTTGGGCCTGGCCTGTGGCGGCAGCAGGAGAGGCAGCCTTTCCACCCATTACGTTTGCACAACACATCTACACACTGCAGCCAACACACAAATTTAAAAATTTGCAGAAAGACGAGAAGAATAAAACAGAGAAAAACTAAATCCAGACACTGTTTCTGTGTGCTGTTTCATTTTCCTTGGGAGCAACAAAACTATAAATCTGTGTTGTTTGAAAACTGAGTCTGAGGTTGCTAAATGTGTCAGTCACTTTGTTTCTAAGTAGGAACATTCTCCCTTTAGTTACTATTCTTTATGAAGTACTTTTTTCCTCTCCTCAATATATGGTAATCTGTCTTTTCCTGGTTAAATACTAGTAGAGGAATTAGAACACTGAATGCAATGAAGAGTGGGGATGAATTTTCTGTATACTATATCTCATTCTCTGATTAGCATCTGATTTTTTAAAAATACATTCATATAGCAAAAAAAGGCAAAGATTCTTTTGGAAAATTTAATGCAAACATTGGAAGAGATGTGTTGTTTGGTTAAATACATTTACTTTCTTTTTATAAAAATCATCAGTCTTGGGTGTGTGTGTGTGTGTGTGTGTGTGTATGGAAACTTCAGTACTATAACTTCGCAAGGTTAATAAACCTGAGACCTGATAAAAATGCATAATCACCTTCCATTCTTAGTACTTACAGTCCACGTCGAACTACCAAAAGAAAGGTGCAAAGCAGTCTGCTACAGATGTGACTTTCTATGAATATTCATGAATGCCATTGCTCCTCCTTTTCTACTGGCATCCTAGTCATTCATTCTCTCCCTTTCTCTCTCCCTCTCTCCCTCCCTCCCTTTCTCTCTCTCTCCCTCCCTCCCTTTCTTCCTCTTTCCCTCCCTCCCTTTCTTCCATACTGTGAAGAAGACTGCAGCTTTATTTTGGTAACAGCCTAGCATGATACAGTTATCAGTGGCCTCAGAAGCCTTTCCTTCCATTAGAAAAAAAAAACAAAGAGAGGGAGAGAGAAAAAGAAAAATTGTAATTATCCACAGTTTTATGAATCCACCACCCCTTAATGTTCATTATTTAAACCAGCAGCAATTACAAGTTCAAAGGGGTTTAGAGGGCCAGCAACCCGCATAATCACTGCCAAATTAAGCGGGACTCATTCGTCACAGAAGAGTACACTCTGAGCAGTGAATCATGCATGCAGTGACAGGCACTGATTTACATAAAGACGAAATCTGTGCCCTCTAGGGCTGAGCGTTACTTTATCTCAGTAGCCCTGTGATATATGCATTTTTCTTATGGTGCTGGGGTTTCAGAAACTGATGCTGTCTCATACACTGTTCTTTATTTTGTCTAAAGCTAGCATCACTGCCATGAATTTGTGTACTTATGTCTACAGCTAATATTCCTTTTCCCTTACCCAGTGTAAACAATGCCCCCCCCCTTTTCACTTGAGTGCTGCTAACCAGTTTAAATCTGTTCTGCCAGATAGGGATTCTCTTCATTTTTTGTTAAATTACCATTTGCTTTTGTTCCATAAAGTTGTCAAAAACTGGGACTTAACCTTCAAGAAAAATGTAAAAATATTTTAAAATCTCTTTTTCATTGTGTCTTGCTCGTTTAGAAAGTCAGAAAAATCAGAAACAAGTACATCGTACAAATATATAACATTGGTTTTGTGACTGTGGACTAGCAATAGCAGTAATTATTTTGGGATTTCCAAAGCTGTCACATTGTCACTGAAGGGAACTTCATATGTTATAGATTAATATTATACACTACTTATATATAACCCAGAAACCCATAACCAATCATTGTACCCTAGTGTGGGAATGTACAGTGATAAATATACGTAGCTACTTCAAACATGATAGGAGGGTAGTAAGATAGATCTACTTGGTGAATACTTGGGGTTGTATCCAAAGCTGTCAGTCAACAAAACTGACTTGGAGGGTGTGGAAGGGAAAGTGCAGATGAGAACAAGGGAAAATGCATGAGCAGGCTTTTGCTCACGTTGCAGTGAATGTAACCCTTAATTGGCAATGGGTTAAATGGCTTCCAGTGCTATGTTCAACAGGTTACAGTTTTCAGATAAGTAAATGGGAACATTCATATTGAATTGCATTGTGTACAGAATAAGTAACAGTATGCTTTTGCACATTCCCTCTCCCTACTTCAGCACCCTAAATACCCCTGTTCTCTTGTGAAGGGCTGCAATGCTTCCTGACCCACAAAATAAACTTTGGGGGTTGTACTGGCTGGAGAGAGGAAATTCCCCTTGTCAAAATGTTGCCTTGGATGCAATCCATTGAGCAGAATAGACTGGGAATGGTTGCTGTTTTAGCCCCATGGGAACTGATGGTTGTTGAGCAAGAATACATGTAGATGGCATGGGGTAGGATTTTCAAGATGTTTATTTTGGTTTAAGACTCTGCCCTTGAGTATCAATAATTAGGAAGAATGGGCAGAAAAAAAATAAACTGTGTATCATACTAGTATATACAAGGTCTATGATACCCAAAAAGGTAAAAAGATTTGCAGACATTAAAAAAAAAAAAAAAAGGGAATACCAAAGAATCCTGTCAGTGCTTATCCCATACTAGGGCAACAATGGTCTCACTAGTACCTCTGCAATTTGGTCTTATATGCTGTAACTGTGGCTTGGTAACGAAAAAAACATTTTTGCTTATAGATACTTTTGTTTATTTCCATCACATTCTATTATTTTATTTGTACTCTGCTTTTTCAAAAGTAAGGCATTATATTACTACCTTATTGTATTTTATCCCACTTTTTAGTCAATCATCTTCCACAGTAATTCACATCATAAAAAAGAAAGACAGGCCATGCCATCTGTTTTTGAAACTAAAATGGCAACACACGGTAGAAAAGAGGAATGGAGTGAAAATGTTAGAAGAGGCAAATCAGTTCTTCAGACTAGAACAATGTGGTGAACTATACAGTGAACATTTTTATCCTGTTGGGTCAGACTGATCTTCCTTTGCTGGTGTTTTCAGCAACTGGTAACTCTTGTTCCTTTGTTTGTTGAATAGAGTCACGGTATGCTTCCCACTTGCTTTTGTTGTCCCAGGGCCACAAGCATTTGGAACAGCTAAGAGTTCTTTCTGGCAGGAAAGGGCAAGAGAGCTCAATCCAGCTGTTCCTTCTCTGACTGATGTATGAGCTAGGCTCTTCTCTGCTTTGCCTTGATATTAGTTATACCTGGGAAACAGGGATGAGTCCTCTAAGTGTCCAAAGCCACATAAACTTGTAGCAGAATCCAGAGCATTATTTCATTTTGTTCTCTATATTAGAGTGTTTTTTCTTCTCCTGTGGACCAAAATAGATGTGAAGAAATTTTCCACACAAATTCTCTCTGCAGCTATTGGTCCCTCCATCCTATCTTATGCCATCTCTAGCATGGTAACTAATTAGTCAACTAACTTAGGGTACAGTGCACAAAATGCATGGAATTCTGGGCAGACCTGAAATAGATAACGATTTAATGGTATGGTGGAAGCCTATATGCATTACTTTGATTACTATTGTCCCTAGCCATGAATTGCTTAAATTGACTCTTTGTCCTGTTCACACAGGGGGCTATGCAGTACTGATAAATAATCTAATGATGAACTTGGGTAACCAGGTGACTTAAAAAGTTGGATTTATATTTCTCCCTCTATGAGCAGAAGTGTACTTCCATCTGCAGAGGGAACTGAGATGCAGTAGAGGAGGATCTACTGGAGAAAGGTGAAAAGGTGGTGGTTTTCTATGCTCCTTGCTCCTATGCCACCTCCCATACTGTTCTGGAGGGTCCTTAGGCCTCCTGTAAAGGCAGAATGAGAGAAATTTGAGAATGAGGAATATGTAATCAGATACATTTGCTGTCCTTCCTAAAGGATCAGCTGTAATGACTGCAAATCTGGATTCAACCTGTAGCCTAACCTTTTCCCCATTCAGGACTCAGGGTGACTTACAACAGCTAAAACGATAATAGCTCGAAATTAATGTAACCCAAATGTGAATGAGACTCCAAAGGGCTCACTTCTGGTGTATTTTAAGTGGCCAGGAGTCTGATGATAAATGAGTGATAGAAATAATCGATTTAAGAAAATGAACAACAATATATGGTTGCTTGGATTTTTGATTTTGTTTTGTTTCATTAGATATAAAGAGATAGATAAGTGATTTGGGATTTAAATAGAGAAAAGCACTGCATGTTTCATAGAATTTTCTGTCTGTACATTCTTAGTGTATTCTAAATGGTGCACTGAATATTTTGTAATGGAGCATCATGAAGTTTAGGGACCTGTGCTTTCCATTGAGATAACTTGAAAATCATAAGTTTTCTGTTAATGATGATGAAACGCTTTTGATGCACTGTTTTTTCAAAATACTAGATGAGACAACAGGGGCAGGTGTTATGGATATAATTTCCTTTGTATTTAATATGAACATACTGTGCTGCTAGAAGCTTGAGAAATAGGCTTGTTTTGATAATCAAATCCCATTTTTCTTTGGTCCAGCCCATATAAAACCGTAGTGCAATACTGAGCTGAAGTACCCATCAATGTTCCTTTTATTGGACATGCTTCATATATTGTGATGAGATTATATGCATCCATAGAGGTTGTTAGGAAAAACTTAACATGCCACTGATGTGCAATGAAGGAAAGTTAATTGTGTAGATGCTACAAGACTGCATCAATGAGTAAAGCTCTCTATAGCAGCATATCAATCTGCTTTGAATAAGAATTACTAAACCAGCTTTTCAGCCAACAGCCTAAGGTAAAATTCTAGTGTTAATAAACATGTACAGATAAATCAGATCTCATATATCATTTCCATATCCATGTGTTAAAGATCTACTGATGGGCATCTATGAAAGAGATTTAAAATAAAATGTAAGCAAATACACAGTGGGGCTTTTTAACATGCAACAATAAGCACAGATGATTGGTTTCTAACAAAGGCTCACAATGCCCTTTGCATTTGCACATAGAATGTGCAAATTATGCATATACATAGAATTGTTTGGGCCAGATTCTAAGCTGGCACAAAACTGTGTAACTTTACATTAAACTGCTTTATCTCAATGACACTCTGAGGATTGTCATTGTCTGTATTTTGTTTGTATGTCAAATGTTGAGTTAGTAAACCTGCTTAAATTGTAGATTTAGAAACATGACACTTAAAATAACTTTTGAAGATGGGTAGGAAGATGGCAAGCATCTAAGCTCATATTATAACCTTGCTGTTACTCTTGAAGTATGAGCAATGTACTCAATCCGACTAAATTCTAGCATGCCTGAGGATTGCAGTCACAGAATGAGATTTCTAATGTTCTCATATACTCCATTTTCCGCACAAGTGTCTATTGTGCACAACTGGCTGTATAAGTCAAAACAATTATTAGATTTGTTTTTAATAGTATTTGGTAGACATGTTATATTGGAGGGAAAAAGTTTTTTTTAAAAAAAAACATACAGGAACTTGTATTATATACTGAGTAGGTATATTACCAGTAGGTAACCTTGGTGAAAAATTATCGTGCTTCATCAGGTAGACAATCAACTTCCTCTGCTTATGTAATTTATTTTATTTCTTCTAAACATAGTGAGGGGCCAGGTGTTTAGGACAATAGCATCAGAGATATCACTAGTCCTTGACCAAATATTTTTAAAAGACTGAAAATATGTTTTTAAAATGGAAACCACGAATCCATGTAATTAAATCTTTACATATGGCTTCTATAGTCTATACATCTTTTGGTGTACTATGTGGTCACACAATGTAGATTCTCATACTGCTTCAACCAAAACAATATGCTGTACACTTGAAGCTTGAAAAATATGGCAACCTTTTCCTATGACAGTTCTACTCTGTGTGTGTGTGTGCGTGTGTGTGTGTGAGAGAGAGAGAGAAAGAGAGAAAGAGAGTGAGTGCACACCTTCTAGCTGCCTGTCGATTTATGGTTACCCCATGAATTTCATAGCATTTTCTTAGGTAAGGAATTCACAGAGGTGGTTTGCCAATTTCTTCTTCTGAAATATAGCTTACAACACCTGGTATTTGTTGGTGGCTTCTCATCCAAGTACTTACCAGGGCTGACCCTGCTTAGCTTCCAAGATCAGATGGGATCTGGTGCCTTTAGAGTATTATAGGCAGTTCCATTGCTACTCCCAAGCAATTAACTCTCAAGCAATTAGTATCAGAAAAAAATTAACACAAATTTCTCATCCTTCCTTTAGCACAAGTCTACAAATACATCACGATATTGGCCTTCAATTGTTCATAATTCCTCTTTGTCCTTGCCAACAGAGTTGTGTCACGTTGTGGTTGGGTTTTGATGATATAAGGCTAGATGTGGTTGGCACAGTGTCTTCTATGATTAAGTTTATATATCAAGATTTTTCAAGATTTTTTTGAGAGATTGACTCAGACTTTTGCATTTTGAGTATAATCATTATAGAATATTTATCGTAGGTTCATAATTTATGATTTGGTATCAAATGTGAATGTTAAAATAATATGCAAATTGTACTAAATTGTACAATTAAACAAGTAAATTTACCATGACCCTTTAATTCACAATATAGTTACTATATGTGCTTCTGCTATACAGTAATCATATTTGTGCAGTGCTTGAACAGAAGACTGTCTGAAACATCTCTTATGATTTTCTTATACACTGACTTATTAAAAAGCAGTGATCTCTGGAAAAAAAGGAGAAAGAGCTTGTATTCCATTGCAGATCTGGGCACTTGATTCTGAAAACATACATTTTAAAAATTCTTTATAAATTAAATGCAGAAGATTGTGCCCCTTGTATCTTTATTGTTGCAGTGTATGTCATTTCACACTTATCTGATGCTTCACTTAAAATATCCATACAAATTTTTCATTAGTTCTTTAATAGCTAAAACACAATTATTAAAAATAATTTTTTAAAACCTGATATAGTTTTCAGTGAAAAAGATTTTAAAATATTTTCCTCTTAAGCCATGGATTTCTCTTTTTAATTTTTTAGAAATGTTTAAAAATCAAACTAGATGTGGGTATGAGTTCAATTCTACAATTAGCTAACTACTTCACTCAACCTTTCATAGTATTTAGAATACTACCATCCAATTTAGTATATTTTTTTATAACCAAAAAGTAGGTTTTGGTGAATAAAAGTCTTTATTCAGAAGGAAATGAGTTTATTTGTTCCTTTTATTTTCTACATGTACACAGAACCCAAAACATTACTTCATTATTGCATGTAGTTACCTCCAGTGATATAACACTACAGTTTGCAGCACAAACACACATCATGACATTGCCCATAATCATGACTGCACAAGAAGTCCTAAAATCCAGGCAGCTTCATTAAACCACAGAAGCAAATGGGTTTGGCAATTTTTGTCTTTATTACCAAGATAAGATATTTTGTAAAGCTATTGGGTTTTAACTGCCTGTTCAAGACCAAGTGACTCCAAAATATTTTGTAAGGATATCTCAACAATAATGTATCATTGCTGGAAATATCCATTTTCCTTCCAAATTCTATACAGAATATAGCTAAGCTGAGCAACGCTCAGAGGGTCCAAAGGGGCCTAAGAGTCAGTTAGTTTATATCCCATCTTCTTCTCAGCATGGAACCCAAGATGGCCCACAGTATAGAATAAAAACAAAATACAGTTGAAAACCTAATTTCAAAGAGATAACCATCTTAGTCTGTTTTAGCATAAAAAGACACACAGAACTACAGTAGTACTGTGGGACTAAGTAGGAAGAAAACACTTCTAGTATAAACTTTCATGGACTCAGTCTACTTTATCACATGCTTGGAGTGAGGCCTCTGTTGACAGACATATATACAGATTGTGGGAATGGGCGCGCTGATGGAAAAGTATTGGAAATGCAAAACATTATAAAATGGCAATGCATATATTCTAGTACAAAGACTTCCCCCTACTATAATAAGTTTACCTGCTTTTATGCAATGTATAGCATACCCCATTAGAAGACCCTTCTGCCACAACCGATTAAAAGCTGAAGGATTGTTTAAATAAAAGGATATTTGCCTGCACAGAAAAAAAGAGGGGCTAAGTTCTCCTTATTGGAAGCAATTCTACAGCCTGGGAGAAGCGAGAGAGAAGGCTTTCTCATGTATCCTCACCAAATGCGTCTGTGATAGAGGTGGGAGGAACTAAAACCTTCCCCCAAACATCTTAAGACTTGGGCAAACTCACATAGGAATATAAAGTCTTTCAGATAATACCAAATGATGGCACTATCTCTGCTTATCAAGGGGTTCCGGTATTCCAGCTCTGTGAGCCCTGGCCCTACTGCACAACTGATCATTGATGCTTTCATGTAAAACATATTCCTTTTTAAAAGTTTGGATGGGATTTCAGTTGACCTGAATCTAAACTGAAGTGGCAGCTCACAGGAGGGCACATGTGCATTCTAGTACCTTTCCTCATGGACCTAAACCCCCATGTAGTATTTCCTATTTCTGGCTCAGAGAGCCAGTGTGGTGTAGTGGTTTGGACATTGGACTTCAACCCAGGAGACCAAGGTTCAGTTCCCCACTCGGCCATGCAAACCCACTGGCTGATCTTGGGCTTTTCACACACTCTCAGTGATAGGTTCACCATAGGGTCTCCATAAATCAGAAACAACTTGAAGGCACACAACAACAACATTTCTGGCTCAGCGTGGCTTGCTAACCCACTTTCTTCTTTCTGCTCAGCTGCCGACATCTTTCAAAGTCTTCTTCCTTTCTTTTACTTTTGGCATTGTCTGTGTTGTAATCATTCTCTACAGCTGGTGTCCTGTTTCTGCCATCCTCCTCCTCTTTACAAGAGTTTCTGAGAATCTTCAGACTCATTCTTTGACAGGATTCCTGGTGAAAAGAATTTCATTGCTAGGAAACAATTTTTTACTCTTCCATGATACAAGAATGGGACAGAGATGAAATACTGTGAAGACACTTCAATCATCTAAAATGTTGCAAAACAACATAGCAAAAGTGAGAGCCAGCATGATGTAGTGGTTTGAGTGTTGGAGAAGGACTTTGGAGACCGTGTTTCAAATCCCCACTTGGCCATAGGTACCTACTGGGTGACCTTGGGCAAGTCACATCTCAGCTTCAGAGGACGTCAAACCCCCTCTGAACAAATCTTGCCAAGAAAATCCTGTGGTGGGTTTGCCTTAGGGTTGCCATAAGTTAGAAATGATTTGAATTTTCACAAAAACATATAGCAAAAATATGCTTTGTAAGATCTATTAAAGCCAAACTGCATTAGGACCATGATGGTTGGTTTCTGCTAGGGAATGAAAACTCTAGTATTCATTTTAGCAGATTGAGTTCATTGATATAAGGCTTTGATTAGCGGTATATTTTGGAATAGAACTTTCACTGTCATTTACCTAAATAAAACAAAATAATTTCAGGGCATGTAATCATAGAACTGACAATAAACTAATTAAAGAAACAAAATGTCTTGTCTAGGATGGAATGAAAGACCAATTTTTATAATAACCCTTTCCTCATGTTAATCTTATACTGATTCATTACACAGGACCCCTACATATTTTTCTGCGCATGTAGCTTATTTGACTGCCGGTAAATAGAAGCTATTGGAAATACTTCCATGTGTAGAAAACTACGTATCAGATAAATATAAGCCTCTAAATATAACATATTGATAACAGATGTTTGCAGTTTGCCAGTGCACCTTGCTTAAATTATGAAGGGAGATGGGGAGTTAGGTCATAAAATCATTAAGGTTCACTTTGTAATGATGGGTACTTTTAGGCAGAAGCCTCCAGGCTAAATAAGGCTAGGTGAGACTAGGCAAAGATGTTTTGGGACAGTATTATACAAGGTGTTGCTACATGGATAAAACATCTGGAATGTTTTCCCTCATCTTTGCTTCCTCCAGCCCAGCTGTTCAATCAACATAACTGCTTTTACATGCATCATTTGTTGAGGATTTTCTCCTAAATTGAAACATTAAAGAGATGTTTTTAGACTACACATAAGAACTGCACAATGGAAAGTAGGTAAAATCCACCTCTCTTTGAGGAATTTCAGGGAGAGAAAGTTAAACATGTCCCTCTTAAACCAATGGAAATAATGGTCTAAATATAAGTGCTAGTACCAACTGGAGTAATTGAATCAATTTTTGAATGGTAAATCAATACTTACGTAAATCTCTTTGCTTCACTCTAGTCCGGACTAGCAGTTGGATTTAGGCCAATATGAAGTGATATCCTGAACATGTTTATTTGCATTTAGTACATTCCATTGTGCTCTGTGAAGCTTACTCCCTAGTTAGTGTGCTTAGAATTTGCAATCCGTCAGCCTGAATTTAGTATGTGTAGGTGAAAGATAATTTAAATTTAATATCTGTAGGTGAAAAATAATGAGAAAGTGTGGAAATTATTGAAATGAATCAGATAGAATATTTGTTTTTATAGTTCTGTTGATACTTGCAGCAAAAATGTGACAAATGGATACTTTCATTATCTAACCTATTTAGACCTGTTCTTTCTTACTGTTTAGCTTCTTAATGGTGTTCCATAGTGTTCATTTATCCAGTTTGACAAACATTATTGCTAGTGCTTAATATTTTTGGTCTCAGGAAACTTTCCTTATGGGAATACTTTGACCAGGATCCAGTGATGTCATTCCACTGACACAAGCAATTTTGTCAGTAGAACTGGGAGGAAGGAAGTTTTCCTTCCCTCCCATACCTCTTTGTGAACACTCAAATCTGCTCCAGTGTGCTGGGATACCCTTCAGAGAATAGTTTGTCATAATACAAAGGACTTTAGGGATAGGAGAACACAGAGAAAAGGAGGGGAAAAATCACTCATTTTGCTAGCAGATGAGATATGTTACTGCACTGTTGGACTTAGTCCTTAAACCAGACTCTTTAAAACATAAAACTGTGCTGTTGCCCCCAAGGGAAAGACTTCCTTTAGGTACTGATTTGTGAATGTCTACAATTAACCCTCATAAACAGAGCAGAGAATCTCTATTTTTACGGAACGCTTGGCATCTATTAGGTAAGTATAATTACTGAGTTACTTCAGAATCAAACAAGTGACATAGGCAAGTAGGGAAGAATAATGCTTAATGGACTGATAAAATTTGCCTCTACCCTCTGATATTACTTCCTAAAAATTTTGTGTAAATTTCAGCTACAAGGAGATTTGATAAACCTTGGATTGGCTCTGTCAAACAGATGGTACAATATGTTTCTGTAACACTAGCTAAGCTGAGTGTTAATGTGCACGTGCATTTATTATTAAGCAACTAAGACCATTTCATACAATAGAATTTTATGATAGAATATTAGTAAAATGCATCTTGTAACAACTATATGCTTACAGTAGTATCAGCTAGTAATGAAGTGCATATGTTAACAAATTTATGACACTACAGGCATTTAAATAATTTCCATCAGCAGCAGTTTTAAAGCCATCATAGATGGCCACTAGGAAATTCCAAATGAATGTTGTATACTTTGAATATACAAAGATACATTAAGGATTAACCAACTGCTAGCTGCTAGGCCTAATCTATCTACCTCAGCAACGCAAGCTGGCTTTCTAGTTGTCAGTTCTTTCTGCTCCTTCCATTTCTGATGCACTGTTTAAAATGGCTTCAGGATGTGATAGAGAGAGATACAAGTATGAGACAGAAGAGAATGCGGACTCCTTCCATCTTTTAATTCTTCAGAAGATTTAGTGCATAGAAAGTTATCGTTTCCTCTTTTTTCTGTGATGGCTGTTCCAGTGTAGACTCAAGATTTAGAAGCAGAGTTGTGGTTGATAGGGATTCTGTTTTCCTCTCCAGGCTTCTTGTTTATTCTGGCTAATGGCTTATGTGGAGCTCTGGGGATTTTCCTGTTGGTATGGCTGCTGCTTCACCTTCTGCAATACAGAGATCATTGAAGCAGTTAACACCACTGGAGCCCAAGTGCCCACTTCTTCTTACCCAAGCTGTCACAACTCCTGAACCAATGAAACAAGAGGAAAGATGGCTAGAATGCACATGGAAGAAGACTTGTGTTGAGTATAATTGAACAATTGAAGTTACAATTCATTATTGGGACCACACAATAATACTTAATGCTAGCAAGTAGAAGCTGTTTCCACCACAACTGCATTTTCTCCATGTCATTCAGTAGAGCTTTTCTGAGTATAATGGTGGAATTGTCAGCAGTGTGCTGTGATAAATTTGTGAGGTGTAGTTGCTGATATGCATCATAACAAGGGCTCCACAGAAAAAGTAGTCCAGTCAGTAGAGGCATCCAGAATACTGACCTGTCTCATTGGATTACTTTAAGGTGTTCTAGAAGCCCAAGGATATCAACACTTGGCTGACCATCAGTGTTCTTGACTTTGATGGCTGTTCAAAAGAGATTGAGTATCACTCGGCGAAGTAGACAAATCAATTACTGACAAAACAGAAAACGTCTAGGTCCAGGTAGTTGGAAATTTCCATTCAAGAGTGGGAATGATACTGGCCTCTTTAAAGAAGTTTGTAACTTAGAGGAGGTGGTATGCAGGCAAGGAGGAAAACGGCACCTTTTTCCATATGTGGTGGTTGTGCTCTATCACAAGAAAATATTGGAAAAATATACATAGAAGCCTGACCAAAATCTTACAGATAAATATTCCATTGTCCCCTGAAATTTTCCTGTTAAATATGTTATGCTAATGATGAAGTACTGGAGGATAATATTTTATATAGTTGTGGCGGCTAGAATTGTATATGCTAGGTATTGGAAGAATAGGTCTATCCCAGAAATGGAAGAATGGTTAACCAAACTTATGGAATTCCCAGTATTAGATAACTCAACTCTAGCATTAAGGGAAAAATTACAAGGGAAAAATGACAGAGAATGGTTTCCAGTTAAAGAATACTTGAAACAAAAACTGGGTACTGATATTTCATGACTGATGAGATATAAGCAAACCTGGAAGAATTAAGAGACAATGTATGTAATGGAAAAGATAATGATGTAATGAAGTAATGGAAAAGATAGCTATAGGACAAGTGATAAATAGGCAATGCTAATAACTTTACAGTTTTTATTTCAGAAGCAGGCAAACTATCATTGCTAACTACAGAAATAGAGGAAACATTTAAGCTGTCAATTATAAACCATACAATGGAAGTTGATAATGTACATTCAGAATATAGTCAGGAGATTGTAACAGAGGAACACTTAAAGATCTTATAAGACAACAATATGATTGAGCACAGGTAAATGTGGTACGATGGGAAAAAGTAAATTTTATGTGGGTTAGAAATTGTGTGGTTATAAAAGAATGAGATCCCCATCTATAATATATCACTTTGTGAAATAATCATTCAAATTTAACTGTATTTTCAGAAATTGTGAAAGATATAATTATTACTTCTTATTTAAGTACAAGTATCTGTTGTTTTTAACTATATATATATATATATATATGGAAATTCCTATTCAAGAGTGGGAATGATACTGACCTCTTTAAAGAAGTTTGTAACTTAGAGGTGATGGTATATAGGCAATTTCTGAAGATCTTTAACCTAGATTTCGAAGTTGTGACAACTATAGGCTGCCAACATGCCCTTCCTTTGAACTGTATTTGAGCGGGTGATTCTGGCTAACGCCAGACTATTGAATGAAACTGGGCTTCAGGCCTGACCTTGGAGTGGAAATTCATTTATTTAATTTTTGTTAAGACAATATCACAAGATTTTAGGATGATGAACAAGTAAATTGATTTAAGTAAAATAAAACAAATTAAATCAATAAAAATAGTTTAAGCATTGCAAATTAATATATATACAGGATTTAATAAAGTATTATCTAATCCTACATTAATGAATTTAGGAAATTTAATGGCGTTAGATTCTCAAACAAATAATGTAAATGCAATGAATTTAAATAATTCTGGTTCAGATGGTACACAAAAAGCGACACACAGACAATTAATATAAATAATAATATCAAAGAGAAAAAGGTCTTGGAAAAGGCTACTCACCTACACCTGAATGAGCATGAGTAAGAAGTTAAGAAGCACAAAGTTAAGACCAGACATACTGAAAAGCAAGGGAAGAGTGTAGCAAAATAGAAGGTTCATTCGAAATCTAAAATGAATAATACAGATATCACTTCTTATCTATCTGATTTATCTGAAGTAGAATTAGAAATGGTGGGGAAGACAGGTGTACAGTCTAATAAACAGTGTGTCCAATGCAGACAATGAACTGAAACTGCAACCTACGTACTTTTTTGTTCGAGAGAATCTTAACTCTCTGCTAAAGAAAGGTCTACAAACATTGGATACAGAACAGGCGAAACAAAATGAGTCTGATACACAGGCTAATACTTCAGCCAGTTATAGGAAATGGAACATCTTCAGTAAAAAGGTAGCTTTTACGTGGAAACACCACTTTCAGAACTATTAAATAACCTCATAGATGTGGAATGAATACAAATGCTAATCAGCTAATGCACATAAATTTTATATGTTTGATAAGGAGGCTGCGAAAAAATTGGTCCATTTGTGGATGGTCCAGTTAATGTGTTAATCTCTGAGTTTCTTGTTCCTAATGAAGGTGACTAAAAGACAATGAGAGGAGAGCAGAAACTACTTTAAAGAAGTCACATGAGATGACAGTTTTAGCGGCAAGGTCATCTTTGGCAACCTCTGTGTTTGTTATTTCTGTGGATTCAGGGTATTCTGGGTATACCCAAATAATTGCCCATATCTTACAATAAGCTTTAAATAGGATTTATAAAATTCCTAAATTTGTAGCAGACGCTTCTCAAGATTCAGTGTCTTTTGGAGCAAGGTCTCAACATCAATGGCTGCATCATTGGAAGACAGATCAAAAATCCACGGCAAATCTAGCCAATGAACCATTCAAAGAAGGACTTCTTTTTGGAAAAGCATCTCTAGAAAAACTGCTAATAGAAGCAAAGAAAAAGAAGGAGGTAGTGCCTGTAACTCAGGAAAAAAAATAGATCTGAGCAGAGACCAATGAGAAACACCTATTTCTTCCTTTAAGGCTGGAAGAGGTTTTCTAGACAAAAAGATTTTTGAATTTACAGACATCAGTGCATTGGATCTTATTCCCAATTTAGATGGCAGGGGCAGCAACGGTTTAAAAGATGAGGAGATGGGAGACACTGAACCTACGTCTGTGTTACAGAAATTTGAAGGCAGATATTCAGTACTTTTTTTTTTGTATCCAAACACAAAGGTTGTTTTTTTCTAGTTTTGGATTTGAAATTCTTAAAGCGTTACATCAAATATCAGCATTTCAAAATGGAAACACTATAGACAATCTGGGAAAATGTAAAGTCAAAGTTGTGGCCGGAATCCATAGGTTGTTGTGGGTTTTCCGGATTTTGAGGCCATGTTTTATTAGTATTTTCTCCTGACGTTTCCTCTGAAGATGCCAGCGACAGATGCAGGCAAAACCTCAGGAGAAAATACTAATAGAACACAGCCTCAAAACCCGGAAAAGCCACAACAACCTAATCTGGGAAAATTTATGCCACACTGATTATCTTGCATCTATCAGTTTTATGAAGGCTTATTCTCATATTCCACAAGATCCACTGAATCATCCAAATCCAAGCTGGGTAAAATTGACTGCTTGGATATTAAGTGCCACCAGTTCTTAGAGCTGAGTTACTCCAGATCAATACTGGACACAATTCCATCATATCGGAAACATTCTACAACTAGGATTTATGATATGACATGGAAAGGTTTGCAGTGTGTAGCAGTAGGAAACAGTGTACATAAGTATTAAAGCCAATGATGTCTTGGGTTTCTTACAAGCAAGCATTGATAAGGTCTTGCATCCTAATAGGAGGCTGTTCTGTCAGCGGTGGATCCAATTGAGGGTCAGAGATTATCAGGTCATCCTCGTATTAAATGATTTTTAAGAGAAGCACATTTGAAAGCTCCAAGAACAATGCGTAAGTTCCCATCTTGGGATATAAAGTTGGTACTACACAAATTAAGGATGTTTCCCTTTGAACCACAGTCAGAAACATGATTACTTACTTTGAAAGTAGCATTCTTAGTTGCAGTTGTGTCTGCCAAGAGAGGGTCAGAACTGGGAGCACCTTCAACAAATGATTGTTTGTGTCAGTTTAGTGAGGATAGCTTGATTTCCACAACAGACCCAACATTTTCGCCATAATCTTTATACATCTCCTGAAAGAGTCAAATGGTTTATTTACCAATTTTTGCCCAAAATCTAATCATCAAAAAGAGAAAAAGTGGCACACACCAGATGTACACAAAGCAGTGAGGTTTTAGCACATATATTGCCAGGAAAAAAAATAGATGCACTAAAGGACTTTTCATATTGTTTTATCCAAGAACCATAGATGACAAAGCTACAGAAAGGATTGTTTCAAGATAGAGTGTGCATTCTTTTATGTTATGATTTCAAGAATAAGCCTAGCTTGGATACATTCCACCAGGTCAGTGGTGACCAGCTGAGAATATTCCTCAGCAACATGGTTGGAAGACATTTATGAGGCAGCAGATGGGAAGAACCCATCAGCCTTCATTAGGCACTATAAAGTAGGCAAATACGGAACAGCTGAGGTATTATTTGGTGGCAAAATTATTCAGGCTGTTGTACATTAAATTCCTGCCCAAATTTGATGGGGTTTGGGTATGTCCCATTAGCTAGTGGATTGCTCCTCTACACCAGCCCAAAGAATGGGAGGTTGGAGCAATCTACATCCACCTCCCCCACTGAAGATAGAGCCATTCCACTTATTTCTGCTCTTTTTACATCTTTATGTGGATTTTTTTAACCTAACGCTCCGGAATACTTTGAACACTTTGGGAAAAATTAATTTGAAATTTGAAGTATTCAGGATCACTGTAAGACTGTTCAAAGTTTTGTAATAAAACTGAAGGGAAAGAGGAGTCTTTGGTGAAATGGAAAAAAAATTTTGGACTCCTACTTAGGAATGCTAGCATGAAGAATCATTAGCTAGCAGATAACTCCTCTATACTCCAAAGAACAAGCAGTCACAGTAAGTACCAATTTCTTATTTACCCTGGTCGCACATAAGGTGAAGTGATAGTTCTACAGTCAGGCCTCCACATTAGTTAGGGTTAAGGGTACAGGACCCCTGCAAAAGTGCAAAAATCACAAATTTCAAAGCATGTGTGTGTAGGGGGGAGGGAACTGAGCCATTGTGTGGAGAGCAGGCACCAGGGCCCAAATCAGGCCAGGGAAAGAAGAGGGAAAGGTGATAGTTCAGCATGGTGGCCCTATACTTCCTCTCTCCCATCCATCTACTTCCTTGGGTGTATGTGGGGCAATGGGAGAAGGTTTATTGTTCTGAGAGACTGGGCTGCAATCCATCCTTACTTGTTGAGAACAAATAATTCAAATAATTGTTGAGAACAAATAATTCAGAAATTGCCTCCCCACTGAGTGAGATTGCAAGAGGCTTTCTTTTCTTCTCTTTTCTCTTCTTTCTTGGAATGCTGGAGTTTTTTTGTGAAAAATTCACAAGATTTTTGCAGAAAAAACAATATAAATTTTGCACAGAGTACATTTTTTGCTTGTAATGAAAAAAATGTGGGTTTTTAAGCTCTCACAC
Organism: Cyclura pinguis; assembly: GCA_030412105.1. Lineage (NCBI taxonomy): Eukaryota > Metazoa > Chordata > Lepidosauria > Squamata > Iguanidae > Cyclura > Cyclura pinguis. The sequence goes on from CM059599.1 coordinate 334,847,939, forward strand.
AGGGGTGAAAATCCATGTGTTGGTTGACATTTTTTTTCCAACTGGGTATCATAATTGATCAAGACATCTTTTCTCATCAAGGCCAAAAAAAAAATAAATCCAAATGTCCTTTACATCTCTACTTTTGTTAGGGAAAAGGGGGAGTGAATGAGTGAATGGAGAGAACAGCAAAATTTAACCTTCTCACTGAGTACCATGTCTCATGTTCTTTTGCTTTGAAGTAGATTCCTCTTCACTGTTTCTCTGCTTGCTTGACATACCTGGAGTGGTGTGGACCGAGAAAAGAAGTGCTGAAAGATACAGATTGAAGTTGGGGTATAAGGCAGGGAGGGTTTCCTTCTCTACATGTACCATTTTATGTTGGACAGTCTTTGCTTTATATGGAACTTCAGATAAATCTCCAAATTAGCAAGCACAGAATGCCAGAGTTGCTGTAGCTGCCATATTTTTAATTTTTTATATAAAGTTGCCATCTCCTGGTATTGTTTAGCATTATCCCTAAAAAATGACATCATTCCAAGACAGTGAAGTTATTTTTTTTTTAAGCTGGGGAAAAAATTTAAAGGAGATAATGAGATGTCTGGAATATGAAATTAGTTAACTCAGTATATACTGCTCTCAACAGCTTGGAAGAACGGTGAAGAAATTTGATACAGTAAATAAAGGCAGAAGGTTGATTTCTGTCACCATTGGTGGGAAACAAAATAGAAAAATGGCATTATAGTGACTCAGGATGTTATTTAATTATTTCATGAAGAGGGCTATGAGTGAGGAAGGAGAGATTTTTTTGGTGAGTTGGAATGGTGGCTTTGGAAGATATGGCAAGAGGCAAAGAGATCAGAATGAGAGAAGGGAGAAGGGAACAAAGCCAGAATTATTCTTGACAGCAGTTTTCTGCCACTGTGGGACTATTCACGCACTGCTGACATTCCAAAGTATGTAGCTGATAACTTGGTGAAATCATTTAGTTATTCCTACATTGGGTGCAAAAATAGCTGCCTTACAGTGCAATAAAGTGCACATGCTCTATAAATTACCATAGAGATACCTCTGTCTATTCCAGCTTGATGATTGTTTTGCATTCCTCTGATGTGGACACCAAGGGCTGCTGAAAAGAATAGAGATACATGTCACCAAGGTCAAAGACTGGTCTCCATCAAAACTGTTTTAGTCACTGGGACTGATGACCTTTGTGTGCTGTTTGTTTTAGTTAGAACAAGTGTTCAATTCTGTTTGGTGTGAAGTGCCTCCTGTGAGGCACTGCTTATTCTCAGATTCTAGTGGAATCTCCAGATGAGGGAGTAACAGCAGACATGCATTGTAGCATGGCAGGATCAAAACACACATTACTTTAAACATGTGTCTGTGTTTTTATGGTTAAGCTAGTGAGAACAACTAGTAATTGGTTTAGGTAGTGACTAAAAATTACTGTATTAAAAAATGCTTATAAAATTCTAACATAAGAGCATTCTAACTAAAGCATAATTCCCTGCATACTAAATGTATCTGTGAGGGTAAAGAGAAGCCTATGCAGGCTGTGGAGCACTCTTACAATATGATGATGTGAACTCATTCCTCTCAGGATTCAGGCTGCTATATTCTGCATAAGTATAAGCTTCTGGAGAACCCGACATACAGTACATTATTTTAGCTATGCTTTGAGAATACAAGGATACCAGTAATTTGGGTTATGTTTGAATCTGAAAGAAAGGATCAGAAACTTTCACCGAATTAGATACAGTTAATGAAAGACACTTCCAGCCACCTTTTCAAACTGAATTCCAGGGTATAGTTTTGCATCAAGGAATACTCCAGGCTACAATACACTTGGCCAGGAGAGGCTGAATACCATCTAGAACAGGCATTCTGTTTTCTTACACATCACAAGGTATGAGAAAATTTGCATTATGGCCAGGGGTTTTTTCCCATTTATTTACAGTGCAACAGTGATTGAGATGACACAATTCTTAAAATAACATAATTAAACTGTTGTTATGTTATTATGCATGCAAAATAAAAAAAATATATGCAGAAATGTACCCAGAAATGCAGAAAGGAGACACATAAATACAAATATTTAATTAAGTTATCTAAGGATGAACAGCAAATAACCCATCAACTAATTTATTGAAATTTTAAATGTTAATCTTACAACCTCATCTCAGCATGCACAAGATAGATATTAGTTGCATCACTGTAGAGCAATGAGAATTCTGTAAGTTGTGATCTACTGGCGTGTAATAACTCGATCTGCTTCATGCCGACAAAATATATTAAAAGTATGGACGAGTTAAGTTTGTGCCCCAGGGAGAAGGCAAGATAATGCATTGAAATTGTTCAGAGGTAGTTAGATGCCTAATGGTCTAATATGTGAGCTATGTGAGGTCTGGGGTCTGGTTCTCATAAATTCTGGCTAGACTGATCCTGTAATTTCGAGCAAAGGATAAAAGCGTTAGCCAGAGTCATCAGTGTTCAAGGTCCATGATGCTGGATATTATTCATGTAAAGGTTCAGGAGAAATGGTAAAAGGAAAGCTTAGAAACACGTGTGAATTTGGGAGCATGTATAAACATATGTACCAACATTTGTATATAACTTAATTTTCACCTAGACATTTCATGTTTTAGTGTGTACATGCAGAAATCTCTTTTGTATGCAGTCTGAGAAAGAGCATTGTAAACCTTTTAAAATATCATATAAGTTTTTTTAAAAAAACATATTTAATATATAGGTTACATATAGTCTATTGTATATATGTATGTATGTATGTATGTGTAGATAGATAGATGGATAGATAGATAGATTATACATATAGTCTATAGATATGGCTAAGTATTGCACAACTAAGTATTATATAATAGCAGCAGGAGCAGTATATAGGCAGCAGGAACCAAAACAAAAAAGGAAAATCCTTGTTGCATGATATGGTTTGCAAATTAACCTGTTTTGTGATACATCACTAAGCATGGTTTTTCCATTTTTGCTTTATACATTACAATATAAACAACTTAAATGAATATAAATAAATGTATCTGACTATCACTGGGAATACCTCTGCTTAGACTAATGTGTGTCCCAAATTTCCATTTAATTTGTTGTGAATGTGATTAGTATAATCTTTATCTATCTTTCCTTATCAAAAAGTATAAAAATAATGAAACATTGTGTTAGCCTTATAACAGCACATTCTTACTGAGTCATTAAAGCAAGAATTCCTAAATAAATATAAGTCTAAAAGAAATTGTAATTTTATTGTAATTCTTTGTGAATTCCATTCTTGAAGGAAGCAATAAATAATTTTACCAATTTTCTTCCCAGTAAGTCTTTGAGAAATGTACGATTTTCAAAGATTATTTGCACTTCAAGACTTATTCTGTATAAAATTTGCACATTGTATTTTTGCACAGGAAACCATATTTTCTGCACGCAAATTACTTCCTATGTAGAAAATGCTGCTTCTTGTGCAGAAAGTACTGTTTTAAGGGACTTATTCTGTCTTACAGAAAACAGTATTTTCTGCATAGGACACAGTGTTTGACAGATGCAGTAATGCAGTATGTAATATTTCTAGACATGCAGGAAATAATATTTCTGTGCAGAAAGACCATTTTCTGTAAATAAAATCCTTTTCCTGTGTGTGAAAATACTGTTTTCTCAGGAAAAAAGTGTAAATTTTGCTCGGAATAAATCCTGAACACGTAGATTCTTATCAATCCAAGACTCTCTTCATCTGAGTTGGTGATCAAGCATGAAATAATGAGGCCAGACACAGAAAAAAAATTGCACTTTATTTGACCTTACCTATTTAAGTTATATTGGCCTGGTATTGGAACAAGAGGGCACAGCATCCTGATGTGGGTTCAGCTGAGGTTGAGCTGTCAATCCCCATGACAGCTCCTCAGCCTTTCCTAGGGCAAATCACCTAAGCCCCAAGGGCAACCCAAATAACATGGGTTGCTTCCCACTTCAGCTTAATTGGAAGGTAACCCAGGGACTTACACCCAGCTTGTAGATAGATAGATAGATAGATATTGTTTATTACGGTCATAGACCAGAAAAGGTTACACCAAAACAGTACCACGGACAAAAAAACCTAAGTACTGATACAAGTAGACATAAACATGAATAAAAACAGCATAATAAACTGGGTCAAGAATACAATACTACAATGGGATAACAGTCTCACAAGGATTACAAGATATACAATATGTACCTACTCACTAGCCAACATCTTTTGTCTTACTCTCATAGCTGCAGCACAGAATTTGGCGACCTTATACGTTATGTCAGAATTCATATCTGATAACAATAAGAAGGTATAAGATGATTCAGATCTACCTGGGTGTTCCCGAAGGATTGGGGAGATAATATCAGCTCTTAAATCTCTATAGAACATACATTGAAAAAGAATATGTTCAACCGTTTCAATCTGACCAGAGTCACACAGACAATATCTCTCCAAATAAGGAATTTTTTTATATCGTCCCTCAAGGACAGCGGATGGAAGACTACGGCAACGCGCTAGAGTAAAAGCCAAACGATGTTTGGGCAGTTCTAAAATATTTAGATAGGCCCGTGGCAACATGTGATACTTGTCCCGCTTATTAGCAATAAAGGATGGAGAACAGGCCAAATCTGTTTGGCGTTCAATATCAAAGATACATTGTTTAATGACTGATTTAGCCTGATCATAGCCCATCCTAAATAAGCTATCAGGGGACAAACCCAGCATTGACAATTTGGTAACAACCACCTGTTTCCATTTAGAATGAAATTGGTCTTCCCGAACTAAGGGTGCAAGCCCAATTAGTACAAAGTTTAATCTAAACCAATAATTAAATATACAAATCCGTACTCTGGCCTCTATACTCAGAAGGCCTGCCTCTAACCGTAACATGGCATTGGATACACATTTAGGAACATGAAAAACTGATCTTAAGAACTTAGATTGTACGCGTTCCAAAGGAGCTAAGTTAGGAAATAACTTGTAGGATTCTGTAAGTGAAACCCTGAATGCCAGGTTCACCTCAAAGGTAGCCTCCTTTCCCACCCTCTGGGCATAAGACATTAAAAGGGGCTCTGAAGGCACCAAAAGGGTGCCAAAAGATGATCACTAAAGTCTTACATTCTTCCCCTGCTACCTGCCATGGACGACGGCCAAGTGTCCGCTTAGTCCCATTCCCCCACCGGGCTGGCAAGATAGCCCTCACCCCCTGTTACAACTCCTCTAGGAAGAACATATTCCCCTCATCTGTCAAATGAATGCCATCAACCCTGTAGAGCTCTGGCCATTGGAAATTAATGCTAGGGTGAGAAATAGAGTGACCCAACCATCTATCCAGGGCAGTGCAAAGTTCAGCATTAGCCCTCCTGCAGGCACAGTCAATGTGGTTAAGATCACCTGCCCCCACCAAACTTGATGGGGCAAAATGGCAGGGAAAAAAGGGGGGAAACATCAGGCCAATGACTTTGTATAGTTTGAAAAATCTTTTAATGCTTGGAGAACTAGGGCCTTGCTCTTCAGTAAGCCAAGTCATTCCCACCAAGGTAAATGACCTTGACCATCAGGAGGAGATCAAGTGCCCTCCTGAAACAGAAGAGGCAACAAGCTATTACCTAGAGACCTCTTCTTCCCAGCCACTCCAAAGTGGCAATGTTGCTTAAACTCACTTAACCCCCAAAATGGCAATTTTGGGCTTAGCTCACTGTCCAGAATACCATGCTCTGGCTGTATGTCAGGAACCACCTCCTTTTTAAAATCTAGCAACAAACATTAAAAAGAAGAGCAGTGTTAGTTAGGTGACACCATTTCATTACTTAAGAGAATGCACATACCTCTTTGCAGCAACAGATTTACAACACCCAATGTGCTGGACGTCCTGAGGGGCAAACCCATTGCTGAAGCAGTGGAGGCAGCCCCAATTTTAAAGGAACGGGTGCCAAACCAAATTTATAAGCTTTTGAGGTGACCACCCAAAACTAGTACCTGGTGAATGGTGAAAAGTCAACATGGCAAAACCACACCTGGTCTACATTCCCTCAGCCACACACAGTGCTGAAAAAGACATATGGGGCACAGCACCAGGTCAGAACAGAAGCCCAACTGCAATAACACCCCAACTCCTCACTGATCTATCTTGGAGCACCTAACTCACAAACCACACCAGTATCAATGAATTTACAATTAACAATAGCTAAAAGTCATACCCGAAATGTCAGATTTAGTATTTATTATTGATTCACTAATATGCAAAGCCCCCCCAAATGCAGTCCAAGCTACTGCATGAAATAGTGTAGCCTCAAAATTAACTACAAATCTCAGGCTAAGTAGCCCCTAAACCTTTCAAAACCTCTGGAGACAAAGGCTCACGCTTATCAACCACTTGACCATACTCTCTAGACCATCCCTCCAGGCCTTGAGGACTAAAAATCAGATGTAGAGTCCTCAAAGCACTGAGCCTTAGCACCAAATGCCAATGCAGACAACTTGGACCTAATAGACTGAGGAATCAACCCTTATCCCTCAAAAACACACAGTACTATACAACATGCTCCACTGGAACAGGCCACTCAGCCTTCAAACCCATGTCCATCCTAAACTGCTCAAACCTCTCCCAGCTTTTTGGTAACCTCACCTAGTGCCAGGGGCTAATAAGAGACTGATGGCTCATCCAGTCTCACTCCTCCAAAGCTCCATAGGTCTACCAACATGGAAACAGGTTCAGAATCTGCTTCACTTGTTGGCAAGAAAGAGTATCAGTGATTCCATTAACCATACCAGGGCATGCCCCACCACTATCACATGCAGTGATCTAGCACAAGGTGCCAATCACCTGACATTCTGGTCTCTTCCATGGAGGCCATCAAATGGTTACCCTCCCCAGCAGTAATACTAGTCATGCAGGTTCAGGTGAGCATTCTCAAACTTGAAAAACATGTTTTTCAACCATTTTTCAAATATTTTTGAATGTTCTTTCTATCCCAAGCAACTTGGGATGGAACCATTTACAGGTATTGAATAATATAGTGAAGGCTTTACCTGGTACTGATGAGGCACTGATGATTTGAACATTTCCAGCATGTTACAAAATTTAAGTAAAAGGATGAAATCCAACTATTACTTCTGTACCAAAAGGAAGTTTTTGTCAACAGAATAGGGTGGGGGACCTTCTAGAGAAGATTTAGAGGAAGCACAATGGGCTGCTGGAATCAGTACTCTTTTCTTTTTGCTGTTGGAAATTTCCACTGATGGAGTAAAATGAGTGGGATTCAGCCTGTACAACACTAATATTTATTTATCACTGACTGTGATTTTAACAGTAGTAACAAAAGAACAGAGGCCTGGTGACAGCAACACCTAAACTTCCTGAGATGGGATTATGGTATTTTGGTAAGACATTCCCTGACAATCTCTGTGCTGGATATCTTCTTTTACTTGCCTTGTCTCTCTGCCCACCACACACATCAACTATTTTTGCTCTTCCTCAATCCACCCTTTCACCCTCAGACTCCTGCTATGACAATTGTTATAAACATTTGGAAGCCTGGACAAATAAATTGAAGTACTACCCTTTTGCTGGATATTGTGCTGATATGAAAATGACCAAAATTAGAATCCCATTACCTATTTCAGCTGTTCTCTTCCCCTAAAAGAACAGACAGCACCATCTTATCTGGTTATATTTTCCTAAAGGAGCTTCCATTTTCTGTTCTCCAAAACATTAAAATACCCTTTTCCAACATACTTCACCAGCTTGTATCAGCTACTATAGGTGAAAAAGGAACTCTTTACTCCCCTAATTCTTGTTTTTTTTCTTTTAAAAAAAGCCCTTAAATTATTGTCCAACTGGATATTTTTCCCTATATTTATCTGTCCTCTTTCATGAACCATTCTTATGTCCTATAGAAGCTTTTAAAGTAATGAACAGCAGCCCTGGCTCTTTTATCACCTGGAATCCCAGAACTGTTCAGGTTCCCAGGGGCAGCAGAGAGCTGTGCTATGCTAAAGCTGTACAAAAAAGACAAAATATGACAGTAGCTACCAGGCTATAAGGCTGTTCCTGTGGCTCTTCCAAGGCCCTGGCCTCATCATCCAGCTGTCATGGCAGTCACAGCAGCCTACCACAGATCCGTTTCCTGAGGCTTACTGAAACTGGGCCAGATGGGCAGGAAGTGGTGACTGGCCAGCAATGCGAAGAAAGTTTATCAGATATTTTCAGAGCAAACATAAATTATTCTAACTGTATAATTCATTTTGATCTTGTGATGCTCATACTCCATGGTTTTGTAGGAGTCTTAATCAAGAGAAAGCATCAATAGTGCATTTAACACTGATAATAAGAACTCAAATAGTGTGTTCTAGGGATCTACTGGGAGAGTGAATGTTGATACCTGATGTGGAGTTTCAGAAGTATACCCTGGGAAATAAGCCCTTAGTTATTAATGGAAGCTGCAACACACTCCATAGCACAGATATTCTTTGTTTTCCTGTCCATATCTCAGCATACATTAAAGCTTTATGTATGGTGAGATATGAAGAGGAAATCAAAGAATATGTATGTTATTCAATGTGTTGCAGTTTCCATTAATTTTCTTTCAAGTCATGGACCATTACCAACCTGCAGATAGCCTCTAACCTTTCAGACATAATATAGAAAGAATAGATGTAGAAGGTTTATGATAGGGACATCTTCTTGGATTATTTGTGCATGTGTTGATTTCTTATGGAAGGGGTTATCAACAATCAAGATATTTAAAAAAACGGAACAGACAATTGAAACTTTAAAAGCAATATCTATAGTGATTTCAGACATATGAGCCCATTTTTGCTTGGTTATGTTTATCTTTGCCTAGACTATTTTTTATTGAGCATTGATGCATATGTTTTCAATTATTTTAAAAGTTACAATTTTTTTCAGGCTGTAATTACAGGGCAATAACACTCTCAAGTCAATCTGATTGACTCATTTCAGTGATTATTAGATATTTGGAAAGGCTGAACCCATCTGGTAATTTTTTACAAAAATCACAATCCAAAGTTGCTTCAGTTTGGGTCACCTATTTTTGGAGCTCCTCTACTCAATTAAATATTTGCACATGTAAAGGGCATTAATACATGTGAAATATGTGGTTAGAAGCTGCTCAGTAAGACCAAACAGATCACTTTCAGGCAACCTATTATTAGAAAGCTAATACATCCCAAAATTTGTCTGCAACTTATTAGTAACAACTGTGTTACATATTTTCTAGCTGAATATTGCTGGTTTTCAGTCATTTATCTTAATCTCTGAATTTTTTTTAACACATAGATTCTGATTCCACACATACACACATGCACGTTTTCCCAAGTGAGATCTGTAACATATAGTTCTAAATATGTCATAGACAAATAATTATTTTGCTGTCACAAGTATTTGCTTAGATACTGTCTTTTGTGTCTTTTGAACTATAGTCATTAGGGGTACTGAAACAGATTTGAAAAATCAGCCTTCCTATACACTTCGACATTCTGCTTGCTCTGAAGGATGAGACAGGCTAGGCACAGGGAGAGCAGTGAACACTCTCTAACCCAAACACAGCTGGCAGATCTAATTTTAGATCTTCTGGTCTTGACCATGGCCTTTTAATGTATTGAATGGGGATGGGAGGGAGTGATCAGGCAAACTGCAGGAAACATCAGAAAAGTTCAGTTCTAAACTCTACTCTAAATTTATTCTTGAAACTGCAGTGTTTTCCTATTCTCTTTTTGTTTAATTGTTGTGTGTGATTTGTACTGCTTGTGAAAGTTGCCAGGTTTGATAGTACTAGAGACAGAAGTTTTGCCACGTGATCAGCAGTGTTACAGACCATTTTCGATGAAGCCCTGCTAACCTAAGTGTTCCCTTCTAGAGACTACATGCATAGTTAAGTGCCACTGTCCATTCTAAACCTCATTGTGAAGCCAGTGAAAACAACAGGATTTATTTTTATTGCCACTGAATTTCCTCAGGCATTGGCCTCTCTTTGTTATCACTCTGTATTCTACTGAATTTTAAAACTGCAAAAGCAAAAGACCGGTAGCTTCTCTTGTTGAGATTTGATAATCACATAAATCAGCATACTTCATTCATAGATATAACACAGGTCATAGTAAATAATACATTACCATTTCCTTACAAGTTTTAAATTAAAAAAAACCCTTTATTCTAAGTGAATATTGTTTAACAATGAATCCATGCAAACCCTGGTTGTTAACTAAAATAAAGTTTAAGATTGCAATCCCAGGAAAATTTGAGTGTTTGAAAATGTGAGGTATGTCTGTTTTTGTCTAGCAGCTATTTCAGAGCACGCTAATACCTAACTAACATACTTTACTTTCTACCGTTAGTAAATAAACTTTTACATACCTACTCAAATGTAGCCAAAATTTTTCTCCATTCCTGAGGCAAAGACTGCTGGATTTGGTTCTGTTATATAGACCAATGTCCTAGAGCTAGAATAATCATTTCAGTACTGGAGATGTGTTAGCACTGTTATCTAGTTTCTTATGGGAGAGGTATGTAAACAGTGCAGATGTGGATGACTGTTTTGTGTGAATAGTATGAATGCATGGATGTGAAGGGGCACGTGAAAGAGTAAAGGGAAATGAACTCTAATATAAAGTATTATACATTTAAGCACACTGCGTATTTACATTTATCTCTACTTAAAGTTTATGTAGCACTTTCCGTATAGTATTTTGTAATCTTTGTATTCAATGTACTATATGAACAGGAATCTGCCAAGTTAATCTTGGTACAGTACAGTTCTTTATTACGGTCCGTAGACCCAACAAGTTCCAGAGATTGATCTTAGGCATTTGGCATGTTCTGATGCAGTCTTTACCTAGGATTTTGAAGAAATAAATGATCCCTTTGATTATGAAGTTAATTGGCATTACACCACAGTTGTGCCAAAAGTGGATGTGGTAACGGTGGGGAGAGAGAGAGAGAGAGTATATAAAGTCGGTGCGTTAATAAATGGACTCATAAGTGGAGGCAAGAGGGCCAAAACTCATCTTCTGCAAGCTTTCCAATACCTCCTGTTAGGTCAGTCAAGGCTCAAGGTATTTTGCTGCTTTAGGCAATGTAAAACTATGTGCCCTTACTGTGCAGAACAACAATAGCACCTTCACAGTACAATCCCACTCAGAAATAAGTTCTGTGGAGTTCAGTGGAACTTATTTCCAGGTCAGTGTACGGTATCCAGTTACCAACCTGTGTGATTTCTTTGCAGCCTATCATTAGCACCAAAGGAAATTTCCCATAACGTGCAAATAACACCTTAGGTCATATAAACTCTCTGACATTAACACAGCATATGAAGGAGGAGGAGGAGGAGGAGAAGAAGGAGAAGGAGAAGGAGAAGGAGAAGGAGAAGGAGAAGGAGAAAATAATAATAATAATAATAATAATAATAATAATAATAATAATACTGTTATTTCCATAACAAAAATGTATATGCGTGCATGTACAAAATTTGTATCACTTTGCTCCTCAGTCATCTTTTTCTAGAATGCAGACAGGCTGCTAAGCTGCAGTAGTATGTCCTCTGTCAAAAAAAACCCAAACAAACTAAGCAATAATTTCTACCCAAGACACTTATGTAGCTGAGCTTATTGTTGTTATTGTTGTTGTTGTGAGTATTCAAATTGTTTCTGAGTTGTGACAACCTTAAGTTTTCTTGACAAGATTTATTCAGAGGGGGTTTGCCTTTGCCGTCATCTAAGTGTGAGAGAGTATGGCTTGCCCAAGGTCACCCAGTGGGTTTCCATGGCCAAGAGGGGATTTGAACCCTGGTCTCCAGAATCCTAGTCCAGCACTCAAACTGCTGCACAACACTGAGTCTCTAGCTGAGCTAATTACCCTCCACAGAATATTATCTTCCCACACAGTGGCTTAGCAGTGGGAAAATATGGTGTAGCACTTCAGGGATGCTAGTTGCCAAGAGTTCCAGGAGTGTTTAAATTTTAAGGTTGTTTACATTTATTAAGATTATAAAGGTTATAAATTTCAGTGAAGCTGAAGCAAATAAGGATAGGATTGAAGATGGGCTTTTTGTAATGAACTTTCTCTGCTATATTATGCTCTTTCCTATTTGTGTATGGTGGGGACAGAATGTCATGATAAAGTTCAGGCCTTCAAGGTTCACTACTACACCACTGGCCCAAAGCAGCTGCCATCTTTGCTTCTAGTGGAGCAGTCTTAGTTCTGGTTCAGAAGGAATAACCTGTAAACATTGGGATATGGTGTTGTCACCCTTCAGTCCAGATACCAGATATAGTATTGCTTCAGTAACGTGGCTTCAGTGCTCCAGTTATGAAAGGGACTGTATGAATTAACTTTGTCGCCTCATTGCCATCCCTACTGGCTGTCGCTGGTATAAGTCTCATTGTGGTTATTTGGATATTGTCTGTTTACTTTAGAAAACATGGAAACAATGTGTCATAGAGTATTCTCCTCTATCCAAGGGAATATGGACAATTATTTATGTAAGCATTCTGTATGGGTTTGGTAATAAGAGCTCTATCTCTACTCTGTATATAGGTCTTTGGATCATGACTTACTTTTAAAAAAATGTGTTTACAACTGACTGTAATGAGACCTGAATGTATGATATGGTATGGGAATGTTGCTTATGAAATATTCCCCTGATAGTGGAAAATAAAAGTCAGATATAAGAATGTTGCTTAGGAAATATTCAGCTGATAGTGGAAATAGAGTTAGATATTGTTTTCAGCTATAGCATTATAAATCCATAGCAACATGTTTGAGCCCATGGACTTAAGACAGATTTATGAAAATGGGATTTGGGATCTAGCTGAACTTCCAAGTCTGATCTTGGTTGAAATATTTTTGTGGTTAATATATTGCTGTAGAAATTGTTGGTGAGGAGTGTGCTTTCATGTAAGGAATATTTTTGAGATCATGCCAAAGTTAGTGAGACTTTGGCAGGAATATAGTAACAGCAAATCATCCAGTCACACAACATAAAGCTGCCTGGGTCAATTTCAGTATGTGTGTCCAATATTAAAAATATTTCCAAGCTTTTCATTGTAGAATCAATGTTATTTGCTCTTTCCAGGTTGTTCTCAGCCTTGTTCTCTTCACCATAATCTTAGCTAGGCATTTCCTAATCTTCTGCTTCCATCTCTACCTATGTTGCCCTTATGTCGTAAAAACTCAATGGATTGTCCAGTAGTTTCCCTAAGCCAACATGAGCCACTTTCCATGAGTCACTTTCCATCATTTTCCTGTCCCAGTTACAGAAAAATCTAGCTTGTGCAGAATGTATAGTCTCCTATGTATTTGTATTCAAAATAATGATGCATATTGCTTAGGCTGTTAAAGAAGCATTGATTTCTGACCCCTTACTAGAATTCTTACCTTTACTTTCTTCTCTTTTTTACATAAACTGTGTATAGTGTTTCCCTTGGGAAAGACTTAAAAGCATTCTGTTTTATGGTGGCTAAATTCTTTCACATTGCTTTGGAGATGGGTAAATGAAAGTCTGCTGTTGCCAGAACAAGTGACTTTTTTATTATTTCTTGCTAGGTCCTAGTTCTTCATACTATATGTAGTAATGGCTTCTGAAGTAGCATCAGATTACTGCTAGATATACCAATAGTATGTATAGTTAAGTAGATGGTATGGTTTTATAAAACTGTACAAAGTGTGATGGACTTAAAGGTGAAATCAATGTTAATGCAAGGTGCCTTTCTAAGAACATTGGTTCTCAAAAAAATTAAATGAGTCAGAGAAGAGATGAGCTTCTACCTCAAAATTTCTGCCATTTACCATAGTTTTGGCTGCAGCTTTATAATAACTTGTTGGATATTATAATTACCATATTCAGTTTGTTCTACACTGCAATCAAAATTGGATTATTTCTAGTATAGAAATATAAAAATATTTTAAGTTGCATGCCACACTAATTGTCCTAGCAACAATCTATCTTAACTCTTCTACCTATTTTCCTGGCATTTTACATCAGTCCCCCTGATGTCCAGTGCTTTCTGCTATACCCACTCAGGAGTGTCCCTTTTCTGTGCCAGCTTCCCCATGCCTTCATCTTTCATCACTCGATTGGACTTTTTTCTTTACTCGTTTTAACTTTTACCTAACACTATGTTCTCACTTACAAGTTCAGAAGAACTTCCATACGTGCATCATTGTGGAATTAAGGATTTGAGCACCTCATTGACGTTTCTACTGTTGACGTAGGACGTCCTCTACTAGGGCAAATGTTTCACAGTTACCCTGTGATAATTATTATGAGATATAATATGGGAGAATCAACATAAAAAGCCCTCTCCTGGACAAGAAGGAAAACTTCAGCAGACTCCGGCCTAGGAAAGAAGCAGCCAATGAGTTCAAAGTCCAGGAAAACCCCTGGATGCAGAGCCGTCCCTGCGGCCTGCTTGGAAGGAGGAAGCACTGCCGACTCACAAGAGAGACCGCATGGCAGCGCAGCTACCCCCAAACCGCAAAAAATGCCACCTGTTTAGTTGGGCAGCTATATTTTTAGCTACGATTTTATCATTTTTGCCTTTTAGAAAGTTTGATCTCTCTTCCCATACCCCTTAGCCCTTTAACAAATAAGTAATCTAAATTTCTATTTATTCCCAGTGCTTTGGCTAGGGGCATATTGCTTTAGAAGATTTTTTAAAAATTATTATTACTAATTAACTTAACTGCAAAACTGTAGCCTATATTAACACATTTTCTTTTATATGCCCTAATGTGTTACAGGTTCCTCCCACAACAACCTTGTCTATAATGCTTTAATTGCTTTTTTCTAAGTCTCACCTCATGTTTGATATATCTGGTTTATTTGTATAAAGATTCTTTGGTACACAGTGTGTACACAAGTCATTAAAAAGGTGTTGCTGTTTATCTCACAGTTGAACTTGCCAGTTGGTTTCACCATACATCCCCCTTTATGATTTATGACACATGCAATAAAGGCAAGGGTCAAAAGGCTGTTGTTTCTGCTGAACCATTCTCTTACTTTGTACTGAGCAAATCAACATGGTCACTTGTATTGACATGCAAGAAATGTGGAGTTAGCATGAATAGACAAACATACTGATACATATTCATAAACTCATCCAGTGGAGTTCCCTGAAACCTTTTGTATGTGTGTGTGTTTTTTTAAGACTAGAATTATTTCAAATGATGAAATGATCTGAAATTAAATAAAAGCGTGCCGTAATACGGTAGTGGTGACATTGCCAAATAAAATATGCCAGATACAGACTTCTTGATTCGTAAACTTTAGCTATATAAATCTGCAATCCAAAACCTGCTAACTTTTGTTGTTGTTATTTGCTGTCAAGTCAGCTTCAGATTTTAGTGACCCTATGAATTAGAGACCTCCTCAATCCCTAGACATCAGTACATTTGCTCAGGTCTTGAAAATTCGGTGAATTTTCATTGGATAAGCCTATCTGTAATGTGGTCTTCTTGTTTTCCTATTGCTTTCCCCTTTACCAATTTTTACTGTACTTTTACAATGAGACATGTTATCTCATTATGTCCAAAGTACAATAGCCTCAGTTTAGTCATTTTGCCTTCTAGTGAGAATCCAGGCTTGATCTGCTCTAAGACCCATTTATTTCATTTTTTGGCAGTCCATGGTATCTGTCAAACTCTTGTTTCAAATGAGTTTATTTTATTGTCCAGATTTTGCAGCCATACATAGAAATGGGAAATTTTGGCATAGATGATTCTGACTTTGGTGAGGGTCTTAGTTCCTACTAATTTACCCTTAGCTCAAATTAATGAGTTACATACTGTAGAACTCAAAATATTTATAAACTTGCAGTTATACTTCTGTATAAATTCATCAATGGTCAGTTCATTAAAGAGATATTAAATGTTGTAATATCTCTCCTTTGGCATCAGAAGGAACCCTTTAAGGCTACAATCCTATGCAGATGTACCTGGAAGCCAGCTTCTGAAAAAACATGCATATGATTGGCCTGCCTGTATGGAAAGTGTGTCAACTTTTCATACTCTCTGATTTCTAAAGTTTTATCTAGGTTTCAGCTCCACTGATTTTACCAAAGTTTCAGTGATCTTGGTTTATGATCTCATATAGAGGTTTGTGGCACTGTATGTGACCTGTGGTTACCTGCAGAATTGGAAGAGGAGCTGGATGAGCAAGAAACACAGAATTACCCTGGAACAAATAATGTTCTGTCTTGGGCCCAGTGCTGTTCAATATCTTCATCAATGACTTGGATCAAGGAGTAGAGGGCATGCTCATCAAATTTGCAGATGACACCAAATTGGGAGGGGTTGCTAATACACCAGAGGACAGGATCAAAATTCAAAATGACCTGGATAGATTGGAGAGCTGGGCCAAAGCTAACAAAATGAAATTCAACAGAGAGAAGTGTAAGATCCTACACTTAGGTAGAAAAAATGGAATACAGAAATATAGGATGGGGGACACGTGGCTGGATAGCAGTACGTGTGAAAGGGATCTAAGAGTTTTAATAGACCGCAAGCTGAACATGAGTCAGCAGTGTGATGCGGCAGCGAAGAAAGCCAATGCAATTCTCGTCTGCATCAATAGGAGTATGGTGTCTAGATCGAGGGAGGTACTGGTACCACTCTACTCTGCTTTGGTTAGACCTCATCTTGAATCCTGTGTCCAGTTCTGGGCACCCCAATTCAAGAAGGACATGGTCAGGCTGGAGCATGTCCAGAGGAGGGCGACCAAAATGGTGAGAGGCCTGAAAGCCATGCCCTATGAGGATAGACTTAGAGAGCTGGGTATGTTTAGTCTGCAGAAGAGAAGGTTAAGAGGGGACATGATAGCCATGTTTAAATATTTGAAGGGATGCCATGTAGAAGAAGGAGAGGGCTTGTTTTCTGCTGCTCCAGAGACCAGAACAAGGAACAATGGATTCAAGCTGCAGGAAGGGAGATTCCACCTGAACCTCAGCAAGAACTTCCTGACAGTCAGGGCTGTCCGACAGTGGAATATGCTGCCTTGGAGTGTAGTGGAGTCTCCTTCTTTGGAGGTTTTTAAGCAGAGGCTGGATGGCCATCTGTCGGGAGTGCCTTGAGGGTGTTCCTGCACGGCACGGGGTTGGACTGGATGGCCCGTGTGGTCTCTTCCAACTCTACATTTCTATGATTCTATGCTGAAATCCTCTATATACTGCACTGATTCTGAATTATTTCTGAGTAGATGTGCCTAACACTGGGTGAATGGCCAAATTTCTGATCCTAGGTGGGAATTAAGTATACAGCTGCCCCTTTCAGTTATGCAGAGAAGTCTGGAGGTTTGTCATATCAAGAATCAAATTTACTCTCAAGCATGCAGACATAAAGATTAAGTTCACACTCTGGGAGTACTCCTCAGTTCCTCTTTGTCACTAGACTAACAGGTCACTTCATTGACTCAGAGTGCTTTTCATCAAGTTCAGCAGACACAGACATTGTAGGACAGAATTAGCTTGACGACAGTGATCCAGACATTAATAACCCCCAAGCTAGACTATTGCAACATGTTTTGTGTGGGGCTACCCTTAAAACTTGTCTGGAAGCTACAACTGGTTCAGAATGGGATGAACTGCCAGCAGCATGCAGCACCTTTGTTGAAGGAATTGTGTTGGCTGCCTGTTTACTATAGGGCCAGGCTGAAGGTTTTGTTGCTGGTTTATAAAGCCCTGAACAATTTGGTGTCTGTTTACCTGAGATACTGTGCTTTTCTTAAGAGAACAATTTGGTCTTGAAGATACCTTGAAGAGGTTCTCCTGTAAGTGGAGGGAGTTCCACAGTCAGAGTGTTGCCAGAGAAAAAGCTCTGCCATGTGTACCCACCGAAATAGCTTGTCTATCTTTGGCAGAAATATGTCAACCACTACAATCTCACTCAATATACAAATGCTAATATAAGTTGTTGTTGTATAGCCTTGGAGGTTATTGGCGCAAGAGTGGGAGACAGTGGGATTAATTACTTTCTTTTCCATTTTGAGTTTTGCTAAGTTGCATTCTCAACTCCAGTAACATGAACATGAAGTGGTGAGAAAATAATCTTAGGGACAGAATTCCCTTCCATTACAGGACAGAATTGGATTATGCACCCATAAAGTACAACAACAACAACAACAATCTTTATTACATGGTCCAAAGACCCATCAATATGTGCACCCTAAGGTAGTCTTCTGCTCTCAGGTGCAATGGAGAATACTTCTCCATTAGTAGTGACAAAGTAAAATCCATCTGCCAGTCCAGTTAGCTTTTGTGAGTGGAACTGGGGGGGTACTGTTTTCTCCTTCATCTCACGTGTCTTGGATCTGCATTCTCTAGTAAGCACTAGGTAAGACCAAAACTGCCTGTAAACAATGTTCTTAATGATTCAAAAGCCCTGGACACCAGTGGCGGTGGTATGCCTGATGCAGTAAACAGCTGAAGGGTTCAGAGGGGATGATTAAAGCCACAATGTGGCATATATTTAAGCAGTCAGAACCTCTTCATTAACTCAAGCAAGAACATTCAGAAGCGTTTCTCTCTCTCTCTCTCTTTTTTTGTCTGTTATATAGCTGTGAACTAAAGGACACTTTTCTTCACAAAAACAGTCAAATGCTTCTATAAAGCTTCTTTGCCATTTGCTGCTGCTACTGATCATTAAAGTTTCTTTTTAAAAATACAGCTCCTGCTGCTATCCAGGAGGTAAGACTGGGGCAGCTAATTTCACAAGATCTGAAAGATTAATGTATCAGGAGCTGAATAAATATGTTTATCATACCTATATTTCTATATATAGATACATGAATGATCAACTTATTTTAAAAGAGTCAGCATGGTGTAATGGTTTGAGCATTAGGCTATGACTCTGGAGACCAGGGTTTGAATCACATGGAAACCTACTAGGTGACCTTGGGAAAGTCACATATTCTTAGCAAAAGGCAATTCCCCCTGTGAACAAATCTTGCCAAGAAAACTCTGTGATAGGTTTGCCTTAGGGTTGCCATAAGTTGGGAATGACATGAAGGAATCTTATTTTAAAGGTAAACTCTTGCTGTCCTTCTACAGACAGGCAAAGAAACCTTTTCATTCAGGCATTCCTTTATTATGTAGGGTACCTTAATTGGATACTATTTCTATTTTATTTAACTGTGGTTTTAATTTGGCTGCCTTGTTATTTTTTATATAAAGATTTTGTTTTTAATTCCATGTTTTAATGTTGTTTAATATTTTTAATTCCCCTGAGCCTCCTTTTTATGACAAAAAGGTAGAGCCTAAACAGAATAAAATAAATAGTAAAAACTGTAAATATTTTAGCACATCTTCACAATGTTATCATACTTCAGGTACTATAATTTTCTTGCTTAAGTTCATGGCATTCAAGAGTTCATTTAATGTGATATAATGTGAAATTTTTGACAAGCAGATACTGAAATATAAATATTATTCTTCTTGGTTCAGAAGTCTTTTTCTACACATAAATATATCTCTGGATTTATCAAACCTGCTTGCCGGAATATTGTATGTTTAAACTTCTAAGATGATTTTTGTCTGTGTTAATATGAGGAAAAAATCTGTACATTCAAGAATTGTGTGGAACTTTTTTCTTTAATATGCAAACCTACCAGTATATATGTTTACTCAGAAGTAAGTAGCACTGAATTTGTTAGGATTCAATTTGAAGTAGAAATGCTTAGGACTGCAGCTTTAGGTAACCTAAAATCTAAAACTTATTTTTTTGGAAGTAGGTTCTGTTGAATCAGTTAGACTTACTTCTGAGTAAATCAAGTACATCTCTGCCGTAAGACTATAATCTTAACAATACTTATTGGGAATGAAATCTCTTTTAGCTTCATGGGATTTATTTCCAGAAGTAGGAGGTATAGTATTTTGCAATCTATACTAGAAAGCAAACATTGCAATAATTTAGCATTATGGCACTTTGTCAGTGGCAGTATTTCATTAGGTGCTTCCCAAATGTGCCTAGAATTTACCAGTTCCACATTTAGATTTTCCCTCCTCCTCTGTCTACTGAGTGACTTGAGTGTGCCGATGGTTCATAATAATTTTCACCTACCTTATTGTTGTGAGAAATCTATAAAAGCTTTGTGTTCAGAAGACCGGGCCACAATCTTTATTTATTAGTCCATATGTTAGTATGATATACCCATACTTTGCCACATAGAGTTCTCTCTGACTTTCTATTGTTTTTGTTTCATTATCCTATATAATTTCTGAATTACTTCATTTTGAAGATGATTTAGGACAAGGATAGGGAACAGCCATGGCTGCACTGTCTCCCCATGGGGTGATGGAGGGCTGCACACACCCCATTGCATTCCCTCACATGAGTTTTTTGTTCCTTTTATTAATAAAATTAATCAAATATTGCTATCATATCCTTCAGGAGGCATGGGCAACAACTGGCATCTTTTTGTCTTCTCTGGACTTTCTGGTTGAGGAGAGGCCTCTTTTTTTAAAAAAAGAAAGTGAACCAGTGTTTGCTTGTCTGTTTGTTTTCACAAGCAGCCTCTCCTTCTGCCCTTTCACACTACACAGTTGTTGCACTATGGTTCCACTTTAACTCCAACGTCTGCATCCTAGTTGGGCGAAGCACTACAGATCTTTGCTGGAAAATTCCAAATGCCCTTCCCTGAACTGCAGATCCTAGGTTTCCATAGGATGGTTGTGTCACAATTACTTAGAATCACAGAAATATAACTGTGTAGTGTGAAAGGGCCCCAATCCTAAAAATGGCATGGGAAGAGAAGTAAACGTGGCTAATGATTTAAATCCTATTTCCCAGTTGGAACCACCGTATTCCAAGGACATGGTTCTCAAAGGAGTTAATGAATTCTTCCTATATACGTTGGACCTCTCTACGATGTCCCCCGAGGCTTTCCTTTTTTCTCTGTCACTCATAGCTCAGGGAGGTGGATGGAACTGTGGCTGGGGAGGGAAGAAATTAGCACACTGTGACACATCTGTAAATATTAAAGAAAATCAGATGTGACCCATCACGTCTAGGGAATATACCCTGTTCCCTCAGAGCTCATTGGACTGAGTACATACCTGCAAAATATGTTCAAGGGACTGGTAGGATGTAGAAAGAGCTCTTATTTGTGTGCCACTGTAATAGACTTGGGGGTAGCTGTGAAGATAGTTTGTGCTTAAACTGTAGCTTTATTTTCTGTTTTCTTCTCCCTAAAGGTAATATTTCCCAGGAATTGAATTACCACAGTAATTTCTTAGCATTTTTCATCTCTGGGGCTAAGCTAAGCAGTCAGTCACCAATACGTTCATCTTGGGTGACTAACCAAACTTCTATTTTGCTTCATTGCCAATTCCTTTTCCCCTGTAACTAGAAGCCAGGGAAGAGAAAGATGCATAAGAACTTCCAAGATTGTCCCCAGAGTGGTTAAGGCTTTGAATGTGTTGCAACACAACCCCTACTAATGTAGTAGTAAATATTGCAGGTACTTTTCATGATAGTTCCCACAGCTATGCCCCAAGGTGAGACCAAAAATGCAGGCAGCTGTGTTGATCTATATCAGGAGTGAGCAACTCCAACACTTGATGGGTTAATAATCCATTGCTGGCACTCTTCAGGGGCTGCATGGTCTGCCAGAAATGTCCCCCAAAACAAGACACCCCCCAACAAATTGGGAAGCAGCTGTGTGTTCACTTCTGGTTTTGAAAAACCAGAAACCTATTAAAAGATGGGTTCTCACTCCTGGAAGCTTCTGTGTGTTTCAGTTCAGCTTTTGCGAGGCCAGAAAAAAAGGTCAATCTAGGGAAGTGTTGAGGGCCACAAAAACAGCCTTGGTAAGTCCACCAGTTGCCCCAGGACTGCTTTTTGCCCACCCCTAATACATATCAACAAACCAATTCTAAGCAGTTTTCATCTCTACTAGGAAAGCTTTTGTAAAGGTTACAGATCTGAATTGCCCACTGAAAACCAAGTCAACCCCGAAGATACTCCATAATAACAGGGTTTATGGGAATATGAGGACTGAGGATAATGTATGAATTTAACACATAGTCTTCTTTTAATACATGGTCTGTTTCCTTTGCAACCAGTTTGAGCTTTAGTTAAAGAACACAAAGTGCATGACTGGCTTGTTAGTTGAAAGTCAGTTTGGAACTCTTCAGTTAAATTCCTGTTGTTGGCATGAGGTAAAACTGTTGCCTTACACAAGTTTTGTTGGTCATTGGTCTTCAATATTTCTATTTCCATTTTCTTCAAACTGCTGGAAGATTGGATTGTTCCTCTAGATTTAACTGCATAGCATAGTATATGCCTATTGCTTTGGATCCTGCGATAGAAAAGGGGTCTCCTTTGACATTATTTTGCACACAAATCTTGAAGTCCTACCATAGTTAGGTATCCCTTGTGATTCTGTTGCTTTGTCAATAAACATTCAATGGAATTTGAAAGCACTTCAACTTCTCAATTAGTTTAGTTTGTGTAGATAACATGTTCCTTTGCTTCTTGTGTTCCTTTGCCTCCCTCTCCTCCTCTTCCTCTTGCTGTCTTGTATCCTAATTCTTGTACCCCAACAATATTCCTGTTCAAATATGTGATATTTTGTGATTTCTACTTCAAAAGCACAAGCTCTTGACAAAAGGTGTCAGGAACTGAATCCACACACACAAATAGTACAATGCATAAAGCACTATTTATTTGGAGTGAAGTTCACGTAATGACTTTAGTGAGAAGACTGAAATCAAGATGGAAGTACATGAGTTGTACTTCCCGCGTTCCCTCTCCTCTGCTAAGAGACCTTGAAAGCCATGAGAGCCAAGCCACGGTTATCAGCACATTCCTAGCAGTTTTAGGCATTGTTTATCTAATGGTCCCTGGTACCTACTATTTCTACCTCTACAAGCTGTCTGATATTTTACACTAGATTACATCTCCCATTACTGTATATGGAGGGCTTCCCAACAAAAGGTAAGATTTAATGGCAAAAGTATACAATGGGAAAACAATGGATAATTCTGTGATACCTTAAATACTAGCAAATTTGTTGTACCATAAACTTTAATCAAGTAGAGTCCACTTCATCAGATGTAAAATTTGTTACTTTTATTTGGTGAGTTCATGGATTAGGGGAGCAATGTCGTAAGTTGGCAATTAAATGCAAAAGAAGTACTGTTTGTGACCATTCCTTTTAAAGAGAAATATATGCAAAATTATGACCATTCACAATATCAGTAATAGATGTTAACACTATATCAGCATGGCTGAGGCAGTTAATGCCTGTTAATGCCTGTAACAGTAAAAGAAACTACTGTACCTATTGAAACCCAAACAGACTACTGTTCCTGTTCAGACCAAAATAAAATAAAATGTTATTAGTTCCCCTTAGTCCTTTCAGACTAAATTCCCCCTTTGAAATTCCTTGCCTGGACAGTGAAAACATTCAGGTCCTTCCTAAAATGTCCAGGGAAATTGAATTAGTTTCTGAATGTTTCCCTTACTGATGTCAGATTTGCAATGATTTATTCTAGTGACCTGTTTATCTGTTGTAGAATTCATAAGGGCATTGCTAGGAGAAAATGGCGTGTCACACTGTAAGACTAACAAACCTTTGTTGTTGTTGCTGTGATTATTAAGTCCTGTAATAGTGTTGATTGAGTAGATGTGAAGTTGGCATGACCCTATTACATGGCTTGTTGGTGTCAGTGAATACCCATTTTATATTAGGGCGCTGTCTGTAAGCAAGGATAGACCTCCCCTCAGGGCCTGTGAGAGGAAAGTAGCATTGATAACTGATGGAATGACTGGAATGATTTTAGTGTAGAGCTATCATGGAATAAAAACAAAGAAAAATTGATCGCATGCAGTCTTAAGATTAGTTGTTGTACAAATGTACAAGTCACAACATGTCCAGCGTTTCTCAGCTGAAGGTAGAGAGTACACCATTCCATAAATTTGCATGGGTCTTTGGCGGATTAAGCAACATCAGAGTTCTTGTTAACAAACTCAAAGTATGGAAACTAAGTGTCATAAAAATTATCTATTCTTTTCAGGACTTCTACCTATGCTGTTAGTTTTTCCATAAAAACAATATTCCAAGTACATGTATGTCACTGAACTAATGACAGTCTTTTAAGATCTTTCTATATTGAAATAATTTCCAATCTTGCTGTCAGACATTGGAATATAATAAAACCTTTAAGTAACAGTTGTTTATAGTCTTTGAATAAAAAGATAAAAGACCAATTGTTGACGAAACAGAAGCTGTCTGGCTCATGACTTTTATAATTTCAGAGAAAACATCTGACCGAAATTTCGCATATCTGGGTGTTTCTACCAAAGATGTACCAACTTCTTACGCCCTCCTCAACAAGTGTCCTTCAGTTAGGGTCTGCATACCTTAAATGTACAGATGTATGATACCATGTGTGAATGACTTTTAAATCTTGTTCATAATGAACATAAGATATAGATTTAAAAGGAGCTTTAGTCCACACGGGGGACCACATGTTATTTTCTGTGGCAGTTTCCAAATCTTTCTCTCAAGCTTGTTTAACCCCTGTGAAACTTCCAATTGAGTTGTCAAGTAATAAAGATTGTAGCTTGGAAGTAAGAGATTTTTTTATTTTCTCCGACTGGGCAAACATAGTAATGGAGGAAATACTGTATAAGGGCAGCAGTAAGCCTGGACAAAAAGCAAGGTTTGGTATTTTTGGACCTCCTGAAACTTGGGAAGCAAGTTTATTGTCTCATTGGGTAAGAAATAGATAAACAAATATCTGTAACAGCTGTAAAAGTTTTCAAACTACAGCAGGTAGAGACTGGTTAGCCTTCTAGGCAACTGTGCCAAAGATACAGATCATATGCTGTTTGTAACCTACAGAATAGGTGAGAACACTCTGAATTTACAATACTCTCATTAAAATGCTGGTCCCCAGAGTTAGAAATCCAAATGATTATAGCTATGCTGAATTAATGTAATGTATTAGAAATACTGAAATGCTGCCAAGTGCTGAAATGTATGTAAATACTCTGTATGAGCAGAGAAATTCAGTACAGTAAAAATCCGATCCCTTGTTATGATTATAGACAGTTCTTCAAAAAGCCACAAAATTGTATCAGATATATGGATTTGGTCAGAAGAATCATCATTGTAACTGGCTCAATACCTGGCTAGGTGCATTAACCATACTGTTACAGGAGACTGTGCCCCTCTTTTATGTCTTGCTAAATCTATTTTGTCTTAAAATCTGATACCTGTGTCTGACTTCTTCTCTCAAGTGCCTTTAGGTTGTTATCCTATAGTCACTTATCTGAGAATAAGTCCCATTGAATACTTACTGCTGAATACAGATGTGTGGGATTATGGTAAAGCAGGGGAGGGAAACATGTAGCCCTCTTTCCATCCCTGGGGTAAAGTATAGTCAAATATTTCTACTGCCACCTCTTATCCTTTCATAAAGAGCAATTTTAACTGATGTGTGAAAGGTCTTTCACATTCAGAAAAGTACATTGAGATTCACCTCAGATATAGAGGGGTTACTTCCCCATAAAATAATAGTTGATGCATTCCTGGTATGCCTCTTCAAGTGTTTAGTTTTGTGTACCTTTGCTTACTTTTACTACCAGTACTGAATGATCTATCTAGTAGCCATTATTTACAGAATTGGATCTCTGGACAGTATACATTCAGTCCTCTAAAAGACCAGCATTTGCCCTTCATATGTGTTGCAGGCAAACTTGATAATAATTTCTGTTCTAGAACCTTACAACATCTCAGCAAATATAAATTGTTAGCATAAAGGAAATGGGCAACTGGCAAGAATCCAAAAGTACATTGGAGAGAAGACAGCTTATTGTTGAGGGGCAGTCTAGCGTTTTACAGCATAGTTTTTTTTTATATTACTATTCATGACAAATCTGCAGAGCTGCTGAGTTCAAGTGTGGACTTTGAAGTGTTTGAAATAATAACAGTTTTATTTCTCCTGACACAAGCACTGAAGCTGTTTGTTACCACCTCAGAACTGTTACCCAGCAGTGTAAAAATACCAACAAAGCAAGCTGGATGCAAGTCTATTACAAACAGGACATGAATGAACTTCAGGGAAACCCTTATTATATTAGAACAGGAGAAAAGTATATGAGCTCACAGCAAAGGGTAGGCTTAACCACCTTTAGCATACCTTTCAACATTTGACAGATGAAAATAGAGACATGTGGCTCCAAGTGAGAGTCCAGAGCTCAAGTGAGTGAGAGGGCAATTTCAATACAGACTATGTTGTAAATGTACCACAAGAATCCTATCCATGTATTGGTATGGATAATTCAGAGAATATGCAGGCTAGCCATGTCCTTGGATGGCAGTGTACACTCACTTACCATGATATATCAGTCTGAAAGTGAGTGATGAAAATTAGCAGCAGACTTTTTGGGGCACTGGTAGTTTATTTGGTTTTTTTGGGGGGGGGGAGGAAATCTCGTTTAACAAGCTATATGAGGATAATTCACATTTTTTCAAACACAGACTTACTTTTTTGAGTTGCAGCTTTTAACAAGGAGAATTCTCAAGGCTCTGTAGAATATTTCTGAAATGTTATTTATTCATATATATTTGTGGTATATAAATCTATCCTGCAACTGTCCCTGATCTGTTGAGACAGCCAAGCTTCCCTCCTAGTTTCTCAGCTGATTTTAAAATGCCCCTTTTTGTCTCTCCTCCTCCTGATTTCCCCCTCTGTCCTGGCCTTACATCAATTGCAGCAAACTCTGTGTGTGTGTGCGTGCGCGCACGCGCGTGCACGTGCACATGTGTGCCTTCAAGTTGCCTATCAACTTAAGGAAAGCCCATGAATTTCATAGGGTTTTCTTAGGCAAGAAGTACTCAGAGATAGTTTTGGCACTTTCATTCCAGCACTTAAGTATTCATTGGTAGTCTCCCATCTAAGTACCTGTATTTGCCAGTGTATAAGATGCACCTGTGTATAAGACGCACCCCGTTTATACACTGGAAAATACTGTTTGCTGACGTATAAGACAGACCCCATTTTCAAACAGTATTTTTCGGGAAAACAAGTGAGTCTTATACGCCAGCAAATACAGTACTAACCAGGGTTGGACCCTGCTTAGCTTCCAAGATCAAACAAGCTCTGGGGCCTTTAGGGCATTTAGGCCTTTTTACTCCAAACCTAGTTGTACTCAGTTAATTCAGCAGGAAACACCTTGCATTCCAAAGAATTGTGGCTGCGGTCTTCCCCTTCTCAACAGACTTAGAATGAGAGTAAGAAATTATATCAAAGCCTGGATCAGAAAGCCTGTGCTGTGTGATCTTGAGGAAAAGAATAAATTTGTTGTTGTTGCTGCTGCTGCTGTTATGTGCATTTAAGTCATTTCAAATTTGCCTGGCAACCTTAAGGCTAAACTATCATGGGGTTTTCTTGGCAAAATTTGCTGAGAAAGAGGTTTGCCTTTGCCTCCTTCCAAGCCCAAGAGAGAGTGACTTGTCTAACGTCACCCAGTGGGTTTCCATGACTTAGCGGGGATTTAAACCATGGTCTCTAGAGTTGGAATCCGACACTCAAATCACTACACCATGCTAGCTGAAATATGTATTTTTAAAAAGGGTGGAAGTGGTTTTGAGGAAATCCCCTTTAAATTATAGAACCTACAGAACTCTGCACAAGGCTCTCTCACCCAGAGATTTTCTCTTGACCTCTGATTTTTCTAAAATAGGGTCAGTTTTGTAGAGAAGCCTTCCCCATTTGAAAATATTGTTTCATCTCCCTTTAATTCTGATTGGTTTTAGTTTTGATATGTGTTTTGAGAGGCTGAGTTTTACTGGCTTTCTTCTCACCACCCTGTCCTCTATATGTGTGCTACATGTATGATAGGACTCCACAGGGCCTTAGGAAAGAAACCGTAACTTGGGAGGGTTTTGGGAGTGATTTAAGGGCAATTAGCATATTTTTCTGCACAGCAAAGTTCTATTTACATTAACAATGCAATCGTACACATACAGTCTCAATGAATTCAGTGGAATAGGCTCCTTGTGAAATGTGTACAAGATTGCAGCTTAAAGGAGTTAATTTAAAAGTCTTTTGGGATACTTGGATTGCTTTATGACAACCATTTTTTCTCCACTTTTATCTTTCTTGACTAATTTCATTCCATTTATCTCCCAGTGATAAAAGTACAATCAGCTCTCCATATCCACAGATTCTGTATCTCTGGATTCAGTGAACCACGGCTTGGAAATATTTTAAAGAAGCAAGCTTTGATTTTGCCATTTTATATAAGGGACACCATTTTACTACACCATTGTATATAATGGGACTTGAGCATCCATGAATTTTGATACCGACTGGGTGGCGGGGTCCTGCAACCAAACTCTGGTACACACTGAAGGCCCATTATATTGTAAAAAAATGTTTACGCACCTCCACTCACCCACCCTCCCACTTTTATCCTAAACAGTCCTGTGAAGTAGATTCAGCCTTAGAAGATAAAATTGGCTCAAGGTGACCACATGAGTTTTAAATTTTGGGGAAGCTGTGATTTGTCCGGATCTATAATATGTGTTGGACAGTGTGTGTGTGTGTGTGTGTGTGTGTGTGTGTGTGTGTGAACACAGAGTTCATGCAATTAGATCTGTGGTAATTTGGTAATTTTCGAGCACAGGTATTGTGATTTTACACTAAGGTTATGTATGAATATTTATTGTTATTCATCATGTGCATGTGCATGTGCACACACACACACATACACACACAGAGTACTGTATTTATTGATTTTTTTATCTTCTTTTTATCAAGGTTTCTTACAGTCAGTACAAAAATTTCAAGGTTTTTCATGGATTAAAATAATAGGTTTGTGTATTTTTCTTGTTAATAACTTTTACTCTCTTGTTGCCTGGCCACGTCCTTTTGACCATACTCTGATGCTAGTTAGACACATGCATCCTGGTTTTCACCTGTGAAATGTGGAAGCATATGCAATCACCCTGTTTAATATGGTGCTTTGTCCCATCTACCAGCCGTCTCTCTCTCGTGCCTGTACACAAGGAACTGTGGGCCTGGTAGTTCCAAACGTAAGACATCACAGATCGTCTCTAAAACAGCAAGCCCTAGTTTAACTTCACAAGCACACTGTCTGTTCTAGGGAAGACCTAGGCCAGGAATTTACTGTTTGGAATGCTGCATGATCTGCTCTCTTTCTGGTTGGCTCTAGAAAATCTCAACAAGAAGAGAGCACTGGGTCTTTGAGAAGGAATTATGATTCATATCTTTTTTTTGGGGGGGGGAGGTCTTCCATTGTAGGGAATCCCATCACCTGGGATTTTTTTTAAATTGCAAATAACAACAAGAACAGATGAAACTTCAAGTCCATTACCATTTGCCCTCGTCATTTGTAATATAGTTCTTGCAGAAGAACATGAAAAATAAAACATATTAATGAAACCACCAGTGGCAAATATAGTTTCTGAAATGGAGAGTAATACTGAGATTTGGGAGAAGGCTATCAGAAAATGATGCCTCTTATCCTGATAGCACCATCCTCTTATCCCATGTTGCGGGGCCTTGCTGGGATTTTTCAGTGGAAGGATGAGTTCAGACAATCCAGAACAATGCCCTGGTATTCGGAACAAGATGCAGGGATGAACTGTAGCTTGAATGGTTTCTTACTTTGTGTTGCTTCTTTTCTTATTATTCATAATATTTAGAATTTAGGCATGAATTAATAATATCTTGTCTCTATTTCCCCCTAAATTTATAGACTAAGGCTAAGTCTTGTTTGATGCCAGATGACTGTGAAGTTATGCCACCATACTGCTTCTGGACATCCAGGAGAACAATGGCTGCCAGCAAGGCAGTATTGCAAAAGGAGATTTCCTGGCTCACTCTCTGGCCAATTATTGGCCATTTGGGCCAGGGGAGGGGCTGTACCAAAGTATTGTCCATTGTGTAGCCTGGGAAAAACGATTACTCAAGGAGGTTGTGCTACCACAAGGCACCAAGAGGAGTTGGGTCTAAATTAGAACTGGAAGGAAGTATATCCCATAGATGCTGGACAACAGCTTTGAATATTGTGATATTAGGATTCACAAACCTTGCCTGTATTCATTAACTTGGTTGATAATCTCATATTTAAAATCTGACTATGACTTGTTAAAAATAAACAGCAATTGTGCAGAATATTGTGGAAGAGACAAATGTCCCAATATAAAGTGTTATAGAATCTCCCTGGTATATATAAAAGGCAAAACAGATGTGTGAAGCAATGGCTGATCCAGATTTTGCATACATTTAAATGTAAACACACATAATTTCAAGGAAAAAATCACTAGCTCCTCATTGCTGCCTCTTAATATACTACAGAGTTGTCATGATGTTAAAATGTTATTCAGAGCTTAAGGAGAGCAGGACACAGATAAAGTATAATAACAAGCAGCAACATGAATATAAAATGTGTATGCTTGGGCTGAGCTGTGTTTTAACAATTGGCTAGGTAACCTCAGTGAGAGGCAGTGGGCAATGGCAAGAATGCACTTATTTAAATATTCAAATCAGAACTCTTTGCTGGTAGAATTGGCAGCTTTGTTACTAGCACTGGCATTTTGTGCAGGCCAGCTGCCAGATGAAGCTTTGAAAAGAGCTTTTTCTCTCTCTTTCTTCTTTTTCTCTCAAGGTTTTTTTAAAAAAACATTTTGCAGATGTTTGTACTTCTGATAAGTGAATGGGTATGTTTGCATTTGAGGGACCATGTAAACTTAACTTGCTTTTTACAATTTCAGTCAAAATGTCAACTGATCTATCCAGCTGTAGCTGATAGTCCAAAATCTTTGCCAGCCTGCTCAAAAAATGACATCAGATTCAAAGACTCTTGTTCCCATCAGCCATTGTAATCTTCTTTAACCTTATTCTGTGTACTCTCTAGCTGGTACTAGTGATCATGACTGTATGTCTTTCAGCCACCTTCCACATAGAGCCAAGAGCTAAGTGGTAAGCCATGCACTTTGCATGCAAACAACTCAGTGTTCTTTCAATATTTGGTTATCTCCAGTTAAATCTGGCCTCTCTAGCTGAAACCAGAGAACTCTTGCCAGTCAGAGTAGACAGTACTGATCTACGTGGAACAGACTTGACACAACAGTTTTATTTGTGTACCCAGTGTGTTTGTCAGGATCTACAAAGAGAAATCATAGTTCACTGGCAGACTATATATTCATGTATATAATCTTGGCTAGTTTCTTCTCATCTTCAAGTAGAAAATCTAAGGTAGTTGGGAAGATTCTCTGAGATATGGAATGTCTGTTCCCGGTTACAATTTGTAACAGTGAACAAGACGAGCAAAATGTCCGAGTCAGCATAAAGCAGTTTCTTACACTTCTTACACTGAACAGCTTTGCCACCTCAGACTTGCACAGTCCAGTTGAAAGTTTGTTGTGTTACTTACAGGACTTCTAGCTTTGCTTGTCATGTAAAGACCTACCATACCTTCCTTTCCTTTGCTTCACTTTCTTTTCTGGGATGCTCAGACTTTGGGACAAATTTAATTTTTTTTAATGTAGTACTTCAGAAACATGATTTTGGATTAGCTTTATTGAACTACAGTTTCCCCTCTCTTTTTTCCATTCTTTGCATTGTGCAAATCTGATGTGCCAAAGAAGCATGCACTTACTTGTGGTTACCCAATGGTAAATTGCAAAGCTTCAGCAAACAAATTAAGAGATTGAATAAGAATTAGCTATTACATTTCATCTGAAACCACTTCTGAATGCTGAAGCTTGCTGAGATCTGTGGCTTCAGTTATTTATCTGTGGCTTCATAAATCTCTGGTCTATCTAACTTTGCTTTCTTTAATTAACACATACACACATATATCTCCTTCCTTTGTAGTAATACGCCCTTTCCAGATGTGGAGGGGGCCACGCGAAAACGCTACTCACCGGACTTCTTCAGCGT
Source organism: Cyclura pinguis (assembly GCA_030412105.1). Lineage (NCBI taxonomy): Eukaryota > Metazoa > Chordata > Lepidosauria > Squamata > Iguanidae > Cyclura > Cyclura pinguis. The sequence goes on from CM059599.1 coordinate 334,879,881, forward strand.
CCAGGCGAGTCCGTCGGGACGAGGAGCAGTGTGAACTCGTCGCTTCGCACCGCTCTGGCGTCCAAAATGGCGGCTTCCGGTTGGTGGAGGCTCTCCACTAACCAGAGAAGCTCGCCAGCCTAAAGCCCGCCCCACTAGTGCGCACCTGCAAATCTGCACCGGAGCGCAGCGATGGAGTGACACGGAGTTGCGCACTCCGTGCTTTTTAAAAACCTCTAAAAAGACTAAAAAGTAGTCCGCCCCAGTCCACTCTACGGTGCAGAAGACCTCCGTCGGAGGTCGCTCTGCACTGTTTCAATTGCCCCGTCTGGAAAGGGCCATAAATAGAGGAATGTAGAGTGTTAAAAAACTACTTAATGTAGAAGAAAGCTGTATGAAAATGTATATGACATTACAGTATATTTGCAATGTACATGCGGTATGAATCCAAACTCTGTGTGATGTATTCTGTTCCAACTAAAGCTTTCAAATTGTTTTCAAAGGCATCCTTACATATAGTGCATTGTAATAATCCAGACAGGATATGACCAGGGCATAGATAACTAGCCTGACTGTCTTTGTTGAAAAGAGGTGGAAACAGGCTTAGTAACTGAATCTGGTTAAAGGTACTCAGTGCTACAGAGACCACTTTTAAAAATAATGTGCTTGGTCATTTAAAATACGAAATTTTCCTGTTTCTTCTATTGACTCTTTAATATTTTTCTATTTCTGTTGTATGCATAAGTGATTCAATGCGTATCTTTAAGGCAGGGTAGGCAACTTCTTGTGGTGGTGGGTACCCTGCTCTTCCCTGCCCTTATCACCAGTGGCTGCATCCTGGTACTGCAGCCAGCATTGATAACAAAACCTCTGATGTGCTGCTGGAAAAAATAATGGAGTTTCTTTTAACAACAAGTTATGGTCTCCCTGTACACCTTGTTTAAGCAAATTTTAGGGATTCTTTATTTTGATTTTTTTTTTTTTGGCCAAAATTCAGTGGTCACAAGGTAGAGGTGACAACACAAAATGGGCACGAGATTCTGTGAGGTCCACAGACCACGTGTTACCCACTTCTGCTCTAGCCCAAAGTGCGATTTACACTTACTGAAACCATAAAATGGATTGTTTTTGCTGCGTGAGTTCAAATCATTTTCAGCTAATGGCAACTCTAAGGCAAACCTAATATTAGTTTTTCTTGACAACATTTGTTGAAAGAGGGGTTTGCCTTTGCTTCCCTCTGAGGCTGAGAGAGTGTGACCTGCTCAGGTTCGCCCAGTGGGTTTCCATGACTGAGCAGGGATTTGGACTCTGGTTTCCAGAGTCTTAATCTGATGTTTAAACCACTTTACCACTCTGGCTCTGTAAAATAGATTCCCCAGTTCCATATCTGATGCGAGGTGGCCTGGATTATCAAGACTGTCAATGGCAGTTAGAACTGAAAGCTATATGCTGCCTGCAGATTCAACTGCAGCATGTATCTCAAGTACCGGATACCAGCAAACACAGTGGGAAGGCACTATTGCACTCATGTCCTGCGTGTGAGCTTCTCCATTCACCTCCTCCTTCTGATGTGGTGATAACATTTTTTTCACCACTTTGTAGGCCTATTTAATCCAAAAGCTTAATGAAGACAGACAGAGGTGGTCTTGGTTAGTCAAAAGTCAGATCAGAGAATAGGAATTAAACTTGTGCTACATGGGGTTATACTCCTCCTGAAGATACAGGTTTATAGTTCTGGTATATTCCTGGATTGATCCTTGAGCCTGAAAGCCCAGATTTCTGAAGTGCTGGGGGTTATTTGCATAATTAAATCTAGTACATCAATGGCACTTGTTTCTGGAGAAAGTCTGATCTAGCCATGGTAACATACGGATTACCTAGTGCGTTCTATGTGAAGCCGCCTTTGAAAAGTGTTCAGAAACTTCAGTTGGCTCAAGGACCTGCAGCCAGATTGTTAACTGGTGCTGTTTACAGGGAACACACAACCCCCTTGTTACAATAGTTCCACTAGCTGCCTGTCTGTTTCCAGGCTCAATACAAAATACTGCTGATGACTTAAAAAGCCTTGTATGGGTCAGATTCTAGGCTTTTGGAACAACTGTATCTCCCTATATGAGCCTGTGAGCCTGTAAGAGCTATGAGATCTTCAGAAGAGGCCCTTCTTTCTGTCCCATCACCCTGTCAAGCTTGTTTGGTGAGAATAAGATTAAAAAGCCTTTTTGGTGGCTACATCCAGACTTTGGAACTCCCTTGCAAGGGAGGATAAGATGGCTTCCCCCTTGCTCTAATGCTACCAGGAAGTAAAAACATTCCTACTCTGTCAGGATTTTAGAAATTAAGTGTAATGAGCTTTTAATGGTGCACTGTGCTGTGTTGTTGATTTTCATATGCTCTTTTAATAATTGTTAAATGGTTTTAATTTTAGAAAATGTTTAATTGTTTTTAATAACTTTTAATTTTTTTTACTGATGTTTTTGTACAGTTGTTAATCTGTTGTTGTTTGTGCCTTCAAGTAATTTCTGACTTATGTTGACCCTAAGGCAACCCTATCACAGGGTTATCTGGCGCTGAGAGTGTGTAAGGCACCCAAGGTCACTCAGTAGGTTTCCACGGCCAAGCAAGGAATTGAACCTTGGTCTCCAAAGTTGTAGTCCAACACTCAAAACCATTTTACCATGCTGTCTCTCTACTGTTAATCTGTACTGTTTTTAAAAGGTTGTAAGCCACTTTGACTCCCGTTATTGGAGAAAAGGTCAGACATAAATTAATAAAACCACCACCACCACCACCACTATCATCATCTTTATTGGCTCTCCATATTCCCTCCTATTGTACATTTAGTTTTTCCTGCAATGTGCCTAACCATTATTTCCTTTGTGCATAGCAGGTTCTCTTCCTTGCTGTTGTGTGTAGAACCAACCAAATTCTTGTTTTGTATAGACTTTCTTGAAATACATACAATTGTATGTATGTATGTATGTATGTATGTATGTATGTATGTATTTCTCTAATGCATTTGGACATTCTGAAAAAAAGAAGAAGAAAAATGTTCTTTTAAGCTTATTATGTTGTACTGGTTCCTGGTCATCACATTCTTCTTTTTCTTTAGCATTGGTTTTTAGGTCTTTTTTCTTCTTTACTTGTCAGGCATCATGTAATGAACACAGTAATGACATAGTGCCACGTCACTCCTGAATCAGGATAAGACATATTTCTGCTGCAAAGGACCTTACTGCATTGCTGTAATCCAGGGACAGCTGGTCATAGTTACATTTGATTACTAAGTGTGGCAGAATGTGGATGGGTTGCACATTTGCATGCATTTGCAAATGTACATCCCATAGAAAGTGATGCAGTACACGTGAAGGATAAATGTAGGCACATGCCACATTCATGCATCTGGATATTTTGTTGCACCTATTCCACTATATGCAGTTGAGGGCAGAGTGTGGTGATCTTTTGCTTCACTAACTGCGACCTTTGTCCTCTGCCCCAAAACATTCATTTCTTTGAAAATACTTTTGCCCCCTTAATGAAAGGAATGCAAAAATTATCAAAAGAGAGTGATTTGTTTTTGTTTTTGCAGGACAGGAAAGTATTAACAGATAATCTCATTCCCCTCTTCCCTCGTCCTCAGCTTTGGATCAGAATTAGTCTAAATGCCAATGCAAGTTGGCAAAACACTGCTAAGACAGACTTCCTGGTTTGTGATTCTGTAGAAAACATATGCTTATTTATTTTAAAATTAAATGTATAGCCTCCAAACAGAGCTTTACCCTTAAGGCAGCTTACAAAAAGGGAAAATATATAGTGGAAAAACACTGTGAGAGCAATAATGAACAGCACATGAAGCAGCTAATTAAGATAAAACCATAATGAATGACAATATTATTATAAAATCTGCCTAGGGTCATAAAGACCTGCCTAAACATGAACATTTTTTTAAAAAAACCCTCAGATTCTTGAACATAACCAAAGCATAAACTTGGTTATTTTCTTTAGAAAGCAGGTTCTTCTCCAAAGGGTAACACAAGTGAGAAAGTTTTATTCTCTGTAGTCATGTAGTCAGTCTTGTAGGGAAGGATCATGAAGAACAGTTCACCTCTTGACTATGCAGTAGCTATTGGGTAATCTAACTACAGTAATTCATACACTGGTAACTGGCTGGCTGGACTATTGCTATGGGTTATTTGTGAGGCTGCTTTTGATGACTCAGAAGATGCAGCTAACACGAAACACAGCGATTAGATTAAAGACTAGCACATCACATAGAAACCGTGTAACATTGGCTTTAAAGGACTTCCACTGCCTGCCAATATGCTTGTGGTCTGAATTCAAGGTTCTTGTGATGACATGCAAAGCCTAATGGGCTTGGGACCTTTATACCTGGGAGAAGGCCTTCTCTGAAGTTATGGAATGCCCTCACCTTAAAGGCCTAATGAGCATCCACACCAGTTTCATTATGACACCAAATTAAACCATAGCTCTCTATTAAAGCCTAATTGATTTCACTCAAATCAACACATGATCATGATTTTAAATAGTTTTAAAGAATTTCAATTGATTTTAAACTGTCTCTTGTTTTTACTTATTAAATTGCATAATATCCTTTTAGTTTGTTTAAATTATTTTTCTACTATTTCAAATGCTTTAAATCAGTGGTTCCCAATTTTTCTTTCTTTCAGGGTTTGTTTGGTTTTTTTTTTGGACTTCAACTCCCAGAAGCCGTAGCCAACTTACCCAGTTGTAGAGAATTCTGGGAGCTGAAGTCCAAACCACCTGGAGGACCAAAGTTTGCGAACCACTGCTTTAAACTGACTATATTGATTTTATTGTATGTCTCCCTGAGCTCCTGTGAAATAGAGCAGGTTATAAATATTTTTTAAAATAATAAATAATTTAGCTATCTTTCTAGACTAATGTAAGACCCGAACACTGAAGCAAACAAATGAGTGTGTGCCGTTATAGTTTCTACATTATGGTACTATGGCTTATTCAACTTGTTTTTAAAGTCAGGTTTAATAAGCCATGACAATCTGAAAGTTATGAAGGCACACACAAATTTGATGGTATTTTAAAATCCTTTTGTCCACTGAATGGTGATGGCACCAGCATTAGTTGGACAATGATTCTGGTCTGGTCTGAAGTTTCGATAACTTTAAAGAAGTTATGCAGAGTGCTGGGGCCTATCTCCAAATTAGTTTCATCACCTTTAAACTTTACACTAGAACCTGGAATGGATTCGTCATCCCATTGATGTCAGTGCCACTACCTCTCATTGCCTATATCTCATCTTTCAGCCAATATGTATACTAAGATGATATACAAAACAAAACTTTAAAAAACAATTTCAAACAATAGAAGAAGATAGCCAACAGAAAAGTTGAGAGTGAGACCAGAATCAGTTCCTCATTGAAAACATTACTGACCAAAACAAAGAAGTCTAAATTGCTCCTAAAACAAGCATAAACTGAATGATCTCCATCCACTACAGAGGAGGTTCCAGAATTGGGTGTTTTCACAGACAAGATACCATCCTTGTTGCAAACTGAGTACTGAATTCCAAAGTCTGTGGAAATGCTGTTGTATAGAGAGGGAAAATCTCTCTGCAATGAACTGTAGGTATCTCTACTTGAGCTGCATCAGTGGCAGAATAAATACTGGAAATTCAACCCCAAATACTATAAATGAGGATTTAGTATTTCTCTTGCATCAACAGTGATCCAGTATTCCCCTAGGCTAGCTATTCCTGTATGTCTATCCAAGTTGTGATTACACTGCTGCTCCTCACCACAGTGTCTGACACCTCCCAAGTAATTAACAAAGTCATAACAATAACAGCTCTCTTTTTTCCCAGCAGGTAGGAGCAAATGCTCGATTAGAGTTAAGATTTGTCTGTACTCGTGTTTGTGTATAAAAGGAAACAGGAAAGATATACTTTGGCTGTGAGAAAGACAAAAAAGTCTTAGTTTTGCTTTTATATGCAAATATTATGAACTAAATAAGCACTCTTCCCATATCTTGAGGTTCTTTTTGAGCTAATCCCTACTTTATTTCATTGTTTCAGAGAATTAGTTGAAATACGATCATATGATTGCCCAATGTGGTTTGTACAGTAGGACTTGTAGCTGGCTGATTAAGAGTAATTTGGGTACATGAAGAGAAGACATAACTCATTTGGTTGGCCTGCCAAAGGAAAGCAGAAAAATGATTGATTGAGAAAATTAAGGCAAATTCTTTTGCTTATAAGAGATACAGTTGTTTTGTTACAGTTTAACACAAGTTTTTTAGAGTATGAGTGTGGTACATATTCAAATCTAGAGGTGACAAATGGTCATCAGTCCGTCTCCCCACTTCTGCCTATATTTCATCAACCAGAGTTGCACTAATATTTATAAGAGTGTTTGTTTGTTTGTTTGTTTGGGGGGGGGGAATAGCAACCCATAATGTTTTGAATTCTAAAATCTTCCTAAAAATGAATACTTGTATCAGTTTGCTTTGATCATAAACTCTTTTTGTGTGCTTCCCACTGGATTTTGGTCTCTCTGTAACCAAATAAACCAATCCCATCTGGAATTTCAAATATATGCACATTCACGAAAATATTAAATAAATATACACAAGCAAAGCAACCTATACCTTAAAACAGACTTAAATGGGGTAACCATGCATGCATGACTTCATTTTTGGAATTATAACTTGTCTTGTGAACAAATTATTCAGCTTAAATGCAAACATTTTTAAAACTATGTAAAAAACATACTATGGTGAATGATTACTTGGTGCTTGCTATAGAATAAGAAAATCTTCCCTTGTGTTTGCGAACCTCTTTATGAGATTTCACGCATGCCCTTTTCTGATCCATGCCAGCGTGCTGGTTATCATCTTTTGAAATCCTCAGTACCTTTGGATGACGATGTTTAAGGGATTGTGTCTGCCCATATGAAACTGCTAATCTTTCCAGGTCTCAGAATACTGGTTGAAATGTCAGGGAATTGCTGTAGTTCTCCCGGTCTCCTGGTGGGAGGAAAATTCCAGAGTCAGTGGCATTGGAGAGGAAGGTATTTTAGGACCTTTTCACACCTTACCTTTTAACGCTGCTGGGTTGGGGTCCTCGCGCAAGAAGCCTGGGCAGGAAGGCTCTCGCAAGCCTCCTGCTTCAGCTCTGCAGCTCCTTCCTGCTTGCGCGGGAGCGCCACCCGTGCCCCGCTCCTTCCTTCCACAGTGCAGCCTGGGAGTTGGAAGCTGCACTGAGGAGAGGACGCACGACCGGCCCGGCTCCAGAGACTCCGCACAGCAGTTGAGTGCGGCCCAGGCCCGTGAGCATTGCACCAGCGTGGGTCATTTTCGGCTAAAAGCCGAAAATAAAAAAATGTGTGTTCACTGCGCGTGAGGGCCTTGAGCGTCATGTAAATGGGAGTGCGTCATGCAGACCGCTCCTCACATTGATGCGACGCTCAAGGGACTCTTTCGCTTGCAAACTGCCATGCGAAAAGGGCCTTAGTTTTTGTATGTGAGTTGAGTTGAAAGTGTAGGCCCCACCTGCACCCAGCAGGTGTCAGGGCAATCTGGCTCAGCACAAAGGTGCTTGTATACATATTCCCCTGGTTGAACATTGCACAAAATATCTAGGAGAGGGAGACTGGGGACAAAAAGTGAGAGTATGCCCCTGAGTGTATCTTGCCCCATGGGGCAAAACAGGGCTCCTCTGGCTCTGGGTTGCCATATTACTTGGTTAGTTGAGTTGTACCCGAATTCTGAGCCTATTGCTCTCATTTCCTTCTGTCTTGCTGTCCAAACCTTGCCTGCCCTCCCCTGTGACAATCTCAGGAATGGGATGCTGCTGGCCTTACAACTATAGAGACTGCCCACTTAAAAAGAGCTCTTAAGGAGAGCCTCCTGTGTTTGACAGCATCTCAGGTCATCTTTGTACATCTTCAGGAGAAAGCCTGGAAATTATGATTGCTCTTCTGTAATGCCTTTCTTCCTCTCTGATTGTTTTCCACTATCTTGTGGAAACCTTAATAACAAAAAACAAAAACAGGCATTTGACCTTTTAAATTCTTGGTTTCTTCTTTGGATAGAAGATTTTTAAAATCTGCTTTCTGCTGACCTTCTCTCCCTTGCCGTGTGGGTTTATTTTTCCAATTGTCTTGAGCATTTTTAGTTGGGAAGGAAGAAAGAACAGCCTCAGCCTCAGCATTCTTTGGTACCTGGGCTTGCAGTGTATCCAACTGTTGATGGCTGTCCCTGCCTCTTAAAAAAAATCTGGTGCTTTGGGCAGCCCCAGTTAGCTAAGTCTTACTTCTGTTTGCATTTCCACAATGCATTTAGCATAACGTTGCTGTGAGAAGTTGTGAAAAATTAAAAAGGTGGCTAGGCTCAGCTGCCGGACTTTCTGCAAATGGATAGCTGTCTGCCTCTCACACTCACTCCCACCACTTTCTACTCTGATTGCAACCCATGCCTCTCAGTATCACTTGGCAAAGGATGAAGAAGAACGTTTTTGCTTGGTTCCATAAACTCTTTGAGACCCATTGAGCTGTTTGAGAGAAAGCAAACTGGTTGCCACAAGGGACCACATTAGGGGAGGAAGCAAACTATGTCTTTAGTTCCTAACACTAGCACACCCAAAACAAGAGACAGAGGACTGGTTTTGCATCCTCCTACAAGACTTAATTTCTGCATTCACTTGAAAAGAGGGGGAAAAAAGAAACACTCAATAGGATCCTTTCTCAGACAGAGATAAACCCATTTCCCCAAATCTGGCTCTGACAACCTATTCTCAGAAGGAACTACAGATTTTTCTCAATTTCTGAGGTTTATGTTCTAGTGTAAAAGTGAATGTTCTGCTCACTTCTGTGGTAGACACTTACAGACTGGGTTGGAAATGCCAGGCTGTCTTGTGAAAGGAGAGCCCATCCCCAGGGCCCAGCCTTCCTCCGTACCACTACTGTGAGGAGACAAGAGTTTCCTTACTTCTTGGGATATTACTTGGTGGCTTTCTGACTTCATTGCACCCCATTCCAAATCACAGATACTACTCAGATCATACTGCTAGTTATGGGACGAAAGCATGGTAAGGTCACAGCCCATTACAAACCAATTTTCTAGTTTTCCTTGGGCATAGCTAGAGTTTCCAGACTTAACAGTTTGCACTGATAAGAATGGGGAACTGACACTGTATTTCCAGATGCAGTAATAGAGAGGATGAATCTGATGCCCTCACCTATCTGTATGGTATGGTCACATTCCTATGAAACCAAGAGAGTTGAGGGGGCGTGGGTATACACACACCTTTATGCCTCTGAAATGTGTCTTTTAAAAAAAAAATGGAAATACAGCTACATTTAGGCATTTACTTTACCTGGAGAGTAGCTCATTTTGCCCATAGCAAAGCATTGCCTACACCATGTTTAAATATTGTAATGCTGCTTCTCTGCTATTGCTTTAGTGACTTGAGAAGCCTACAGAACCATGCCTTCACTTCTGTCTGGCTCCATACTGATGAAGTGATCCATCATTATTGTTTGCGACCATATTATACTACCTGTCGACATCAGAATATTTAGCCACTGTATGGGGAGACTGGATGAACATTGCCTGGCACACAGCAATGCACAGACCAAACTACAATTTTAGTTAAACAATATGAACAGTGACAACAAATTGTGTTTTGTGGTCTCCTTCCAGTTTCAAAGTGCAAACACACTAGAGTTTATTTTAAGACTGAGCCAGTTAGACATTTAGTAATATAGATCAAAGAAAAAACGAAAGTCTCCCATGTTTATTATTTCAATATGATGTCTGTTCTAATAAAGTGTAATAAGGCATGTGATAGACTAACTAGTAGGAATTTTCTTGCTCTGTAGTTTAGTCTTAAATATATACATATATTTGTATATTAATCTAAAACATATTTCTGTGGTCTGAACTGTTCAAAATGCTGATTGTTTTCAAATCCTTTATTTAATTTTAGAAATATGGTGGCGGCCTTCCAAAACACTTTTTGATAAACAATCCACTTTCTGTTTAAAAAACCATAACATCACTGATTTAAAAAAGAGGGAGAGAACACAAATACAGAATGCCATGTTTAAGATTCCTGTCATTTTGTTTCTGACTCTTAATGGAGAATAATAAAGGCCATTTATGCAGGGTGAATTTTTCTATTTAGCTCATCTTTAGTTGTTCATTGATCTGGTACTTATCCTACTGAAATCAAAGTGGGTAAGTTGACACAATTTGATATAAACAGTTTTCCCACTGATTTATTAGTCTCAGGATTATACCCCTAATATGTACCAAGTTCAGATGCATATATTAGTTCAGCATGGAATTTATTGACAACACACTTTCTGAATTATGTTTGACATACTGGTTTTGCTGTATGTGAATATGACTCAGATCCTCAACAGAATTAATAAAAAAAGAAGCAGTTAGCATAGTTAGTCTTTCTTGTACATTTAGGACAGAGACCCGTTTTGCTCCCTGACCCTAATATAATGTTTATATTATTTTTTTTTAAAAAAGTATCCTGTTTAATGTGATACATATTTAAAGAAATGGACTAGTTCTATTTTAAAGGGTCCTAAGTAATACATTTTTATCATACTTTTAGAATAACATCATTAAGATAATAAGTCATCTTGGTCAGAACCATGTTTTGTACATTATTTCTTTAACCATCTCATTTATAGATGCATCTTTGTAATGAGTATGTCTTGAAGATATTTCCTTAGAAGACAGCAGTCTCTCTGTAACTGAAAAAAAAAGCTTTTAGGAAATGTAGACTGTTTTCCATCTTTTACTCTAGCCTGAAATATCAGTCAATTAAAATTTGTACTCAAGGCTTTTGAGTTTGAAACCACTCCTGTGTCTGTGATGAGCAATCCTTCTTGTTTGTGCAGTCATTCATTATCTCCATTACCAAGAGGAGAATAGAGGACAATTACATTGTTTGGACGAATCAGAGTGTTAGGAGGAGTATTTATCATGGTGGCAGAGTGCAGCACCTGACAGCAAAGGATTGATGGCCAGGAATGAGTGTGAGTGGCCAAAGCAGCCTCATATGATGCAAATTACTGACTGTGGATTCCAATTTATCCTGTTCATTTTTCTTGCCTTTGCTGAAGACTATTAGTGGTTTTTGAAGCAGTGAAAGGGTCATTACTAACGTGGGCTCAAAGCAGGAGGGGGAAGGAGGGGAAAAGCCTTCTGTAATTACACAGCCTTGGAAAAAAAATTGAGAGACCAGCCAAAAAAGTGTCAACACTTAGCAATCAGAAAAATTTATTTTAATTTCATCTTTAACCCACATTAACTCAACATTATCATTTTTCTTTGTTAATATTTTCAGAATATTAAAAGCCTTACTTCTGTATTCATTCACATCTATTTAACCCTTTTTACTGGAAAGCTATGGTGCTTAACTTGCCATCAGTCTATTCTTGATATTCAAACAGTGACTCCATTTAAAAATGTGGTTACAAAATAGATTTTAAAAAAACAATTCTAGAGTGTTGATTTTAATAGTGAGTCAATTGGCACCCAACCAGGGTTTATAAAGGTATTAAAATATATTTACTTGATTAAAAAAAACAGTACTGTTGAAAGAAACAACTCATATTTTTCTTCTTGTGTTCCAGAAATGACACTAACAACCACAGACAGTTCGATTGTCTGTATTTTCAGTCAAGTGGATTTTAATATATTTAAAATAAACTTTTATTGACTGCAATCCCATCCTAACTCCATTTCAGTCTTTCATTAAAAAGTTTTATTTAAAAAAAGACTTTGCTGCCTATTTTCAGTATGTACAGAGGAGTTGTACAACTAGAAATGGGGCAAGAGAAGTAAGTACAAAGGAAAAATAAATTGCCAGGTGTATTTATACAGTCACTTTAGACAAATTATTTATCCTTTTACTCATGTAAAATAGTAAGAAATGTTACTATTCTAACCTTACATGTACTTATTGATAAGGGAAATCTGTTATACTCCCACATAAGTCCATTTATTAGGCAGTTATCCATTAGAATCAGTCTGAGGGGTCTTTCTCTACAGCTATATGTGAAAGATTTGCTTCTTTGGAGACAAGGGATCAAATCCCCGCTCAGCTGTGGAAACTCACTGGGTGACCTTGGGCAAATCACACACTCTCAGCCTCAGAGGAAGGCAAGGCAGCTCCCCTTCCCCTGAACAAATCTTGCCAAGAAAACACCGGGATAGGTTTGCCTTAGGGTTGCCATAAGTCAAAAATGACTTGAAGGCACACAGCAACAACACATTAGAATAAACTGAGATGTGGGGCAGGATTTTCTTAGTGGTGATGCCCTTGCCTATGTACAACCCTGGAATGATTCAGGGGAAATCTGCAGGGTTTTAACAATCTGACCTAAAGTAGATTTTTGGTTTGTTCATTGTTTAATTGTGGTTTATTGAAAATGTATCATAATTTTATCTGTTTATCTGACTAGAACCTTAAGAGTAAGAAGATGTGTAAACAGACATACCACTATAAGCTCATAAAACTTTAGTTAAAATCGTTGCTTCCTATGTGCATAGATCTGCATATGTTGGAGAAGAATCTGAGGAATATCTCCTTCCTCCCATTGACCATTCACTAAATGTTCCTCCCCTTT
>CM059599.1:334897503-334985003 GCA_030412105.1 Cyclura pinguis
GTTATTTGTATAGATAGTATACATCCTTGCTGTCTCTTTTGGTTGGTTGCTAGTTAAAGGGGAGAAAAAGACCATGTCTTCTTTATAGCAAACTCTGAAACTTTAGGGGAAATGGTCTGACTCTCTCTTACTGTCTCACTGTCTTCTTCCCATTGGCTAAAGACTTTTAGTTGGTTTAAGCAAGGGGTGGGCTCCCCATAAAATCCAGTTTTGAGAGATGTCTGTAGAAGTTGGGGGTTGATTATGATGATGGATTTTCAGCTGCATCAACACATCTAGGGCGAGTAGGAGCTATGAGGTGGACTTGCATTGCTCACAGTCACATGCTACTCCCATCTACCTTGGTTATCTGTTTGGTATAGACAATTCATACTGGCAACAGTTAGCTTGTTGGTAATGGTAACCTCATCCCTGTCTTCCTTACACTAAAACTAGAAAGCTCAGTGTTATAAAGTGTTCATTTTTGATCTAGCCCTGAGTGCCCCTTGCCTACATGCAGCAGATAGAACTACATCCTGAATTTTTGTGACATTTGGTTCAACAGGCTTTTTTTTGGTATGCAAAGAAAATAGAATAAATTGTAACAAATAAAAGCAATGATAATTAAAAGCATGTTGTGACTCTGAGTGGGAGTTATGCATTCCAGGAGACATGCATTGAATTACAAAATTTGCAGTAAGTTACTGGAGTTTTTGGATACTTTTTTTTTTTACATAAAAGGATAAAGATTGGTTTAATACAAATTAAAACAGGCCTTGTGCTGAATTTTTATTTTATTTTTTAAAAAATGGTTTATATTTTAGCTGACTTTAATTTTAGGTTCTTTAATATTTTAATCACTTTTTAACTTCTGTATGCTGTGAATTTTAACTGTTTAACTGTTGGAAGCCACCTTGAATTTCAAACTGGGGAAAATGTGGCATATAAATAAATATAGTAGTAATAATAATAACAAATTTCAAAACCTTGTAGGGATGAAAATTGTATTTTCTGTACAACCACAAGCTGATAACATATGGATTGATTTAGACAAAAACCATCCCATGAACTTGAGTAGCTATTTTAGTGATGTGTTTAAAAATTATGTACTGATCAAAGGTCCTTATGATACTTCCATAAGATATTAAAACTGAAGAAGACAGGATGACAGTACAGAGAAGTTTTCAAATTGTGGATGTACAGTGATCAACTGTCAGTAGTTGATATACCTTGATGTCATCTAGCTATCTTGTTCAGGATGGACAGATAATATAAAAGGAGGAAGCACCTTTGGTTCTTCATAGATCAATGACTTTTGACTTGTCCAGCCTCACAAGCAGCATTTAGACCCATCATGCAACACCTTTTCATTTGTTTTATTTTGTTTATTATCTTTACTGTGTATGACTGTGGTGCAAAAAGTCCTGTTCATGGATAGTAAGCACTTCGCAGGTATACAAGAGAGGTTTGCTATTTTTACTCTAGCCACACTCCATGCAGTGCTTTGAATATTGTTCTGTCCCCTGGCCTTTAGAAGTACCTTTTCAGAAATGCAAAGTTCTGCTGTTGGAAAGAGCTCTGGATATTGAATCATATCTTTTTTTTGTTTTTTAACATCTGCCCTTCTGTCAGTTGTGGTAACTCTGAAATAGGCTAATAAAACAGCTACGGATCATGTCTTGGAGAACACGATTGATTATAATGTAGATGAGATTGTGGATGAATTCTGCAAGTCATTTCTAGAACTTTAGGGAACTGGTGCTTGAAAGGCTCTAAGTATATATATTCTGTGCAGGTTCTGAAACAATGGAGTGATATTGGCCTACGAGTGAATGCACCACAAAGATCTCTGCCTGCTGAAGCTTCCAAGTAGTTATCAAGCAAATTTCACTACTGTATCCTCATCATTACAATGATATGAAATATGGCCACCAGGTCTCAATCCAAAAGCAAAGTTTCTCATTCCATGTACCAGCATTTCTGCTCATATCATGAACATATGTAATGCTGGTTACAAAGGCTTATCTCTCTTTTGGTGCAAATCCTTGCGAAACATTGGTCAGTTTAAGATGAAAGCAATTTTGAAGTGATTTCCTTTTTCTGTCTGTTTCCATATTTCTGTATGTTTCCATGCACAATATGTATATGGAAAAGTCTTCAGCTTTAATAATAGAGCAGGGCCTTTTTGTCTTTAAGGTTCCAGATCAAATATCTGATATTTCAACTAAAAGGAACTCAGATATGAGTTATTATATTCAGTAAGACTGCTTGAGGCCTTATGCGTATATTCTGAATGATTATAAATGATGCTGAACAAGACAGAACAATAGTTTTAACTCATTGTAAGACAGCTCATCATATTATTCTCACATAGCTTTAGTACACACAAAAATGTAGTATAATGAACTTTTCCTTCAAGATTTTACTACTCCACTATAGATATTCTTAGAAATGGTTTATACCTTTGAAGTAGTTCTCAGCTGACTCATTATTTGCACCTGCTCAGTCATTTGTCATCAGATATCTGGGTGATAGGTACCAATTTTTGAACACAAATACAATATTTCCTACTGTAGAACTCATAAGAACATACAGTTGGATCCTAAACTTTTAACAGGCAAAAGTCTTTCTTTTGAGCCAGCAGATATTCCCACTAGCAGAAGGGGAGGAGAAGGAGGGAGTGGTTTTCTTTGGTTCACATGGCCATTGCAGTCTCTATCAAGCCCTGTCTTTCAGAGAGGGAATTCGGAGGATAAAGAATATGCAGGGAAAAGGAGGAATTTCCCTCTACAATTGACTAGTTTGAGTTTTTATGAGTGAAGTTTTGCTGAGGGGATACTTTCTTCCCCCAGCAGAAAGAAGAGTGTTGATCCAGACTGTAAAAATTGCCTGGCTGGATCTTTCCAGGGTCTAGTTTGTATGGTATTGTTTCCAACAGAATCCAGTGACATGATTTGGAGGCAGCACCAAGCTAGTCATAATGGTGCTGGCTATCCACAGTTTCATTGTACTGAAATGTATCTTCAAGTGCTAAATGTTCACAATTACCTCTCAGTGAAATACATCATTCATTTCTGAAATTGTTTCAACCACTAAATGGATTGGAAGCTCATATTCAGTTTCATCTGAATTTCCTAGGCAACCACAGTCCACTGTTTTAAAAATTATAGTCAATGTAAATTTTTATTCTCTGGATATTTGTGGAAAGACGACAACTATCAACCACCTTGTATCTTTGTGAGGAAACTTACGTAAGCTAAAAATACAAATCATTCTGTCAGTGACATCAAGAAACATAAACTTGTTATATCCTATTATGAAGTGTTAAATAGGGTGGAGTGCTGTCAATGTTTTGAGGAAAATATGCCAGCACCGAACCCAAACCCAGACTCCAGCCTTTGGGCATTTCCTTAATGAGCAACTGTTTTACATAGACTTCAGTTGCAACTACAATTTCTTTAATTGCATGTCTGGCCAAATCTGTGTAATCCCTGCAGGGTTCAGTTCATGAAGAAGTTCATGAACCACAGCACACAATTATGGAGAAGACCATTTGTGATTTCATTGGAAGTTTAAATTTTAAGCAGAGTGACTAATTTTGAAGCCATTTGCTTCTTCTTACTTTAGCAGGCACCACTTAACCCTCAGCAACATATAAGCCAGCGTGGTGTAGTGGTTTAAGTCCTGGAATATGACTCTTGTGATCAGGGTCCACATCCCCACTTGACCATGGAAACCCAATGGGTGATCTTGGGAAAGTCACATTCTCTCAACCTCAGAGGACAGCAAAGGCAACCCCCGACTGAGCAAATCTTACAAAGAAAACCACATTATAGGCTTGCCATAGGTTGGAGATGAGTCGAAGGAACACAACAATAACAACATATGAGAATAGCTTTTATGTCTTTCAGCATAGTTGGTGGGGAAGTTTATTATAATTAGCTTATTATTATGCTTTTAGTTAGATTTATATTCCTGCTGATTTATTTCACTAGTTTATATTCTGACTTTCAAAATAAATATTTCAGGGCAGTAGCAAGTTTGCAATAAAACAATAAATCAGAGTAAAAACACTAAAACAAAACAAAAGTAAAGCATAGTATATCGTAACAACATAAGAACATCATGGAAAATTAAAGTTTTGTTTGGACTAAAGAGTGGCACCAAGCAAAACTCCCTGAGGAAAGTGTCAGAAAGTTGTGGACCCACAGCAGAGAAGACTGTGAATTCTGGGATGAATTCATATGAGTTGAAGCAGTTAAAATAATTATTTTAATCAGGAATTAAAAAGGCCAATTGAAATAACTGATGTAGATTACACTTCCCATTGTTACTTCTTCATTTTATTTCCTAAGCAAAAATGCAAATTTTGACTTCTAAGACATGTTAGCTTTTAACTAGGATATTTATTATCTTACACTGTGGTTTTATTCTTGCAGCCAAATCTTGCATCTGTCTGTTACAGTATACCAGTTTTGCATGCATCACACTTTTTTTTTTTTTTTTTACCAGTAAAGAGAATGTCTTACACCTTTGCAATATCAAAAGAAGTGATCTCCCTGAACAGGCATGTCTGCATCCCCAGTAGAACCTTTATTGTGATGGAAACCGTGACAGTTTTTGAACATATATTATATATAAAATATAGAACCTGGTTCATTTTATATTGTCTCATTTCTACCACAGCAAAAACAAAAGTAGAATACAAAAATGAAGTACTGATGATAGGGAGGTTAAAGCAAGGTCTAATAGGTACTGAGCAAATTAGCATGAGTTACTCTCATCAAATGAAGATAAAATGCCTATATTTCTTATTACGCATGTTAATATACATATTTGAAAAATGATCAGCTTGGTTTCTTATTTACTAGCCAAACGGAGGCTTGGGCTTGCAGACTCCTCGCCTCCTTTCCCCTCAGCTGGTTTGACCATGAGAATATCATGAAGTTTTGTTTGGTTTAGTTTACCTGTGGTTCGATATTAGCTTGTTTTAAACAATTAACATTAAGGATAATTTGTAGTTTTGGGACAACATTATAAGCTGTGCTCAAGCAAATTGGAAGCAAAATGGTCTGATATAGAGGCCTCAGTGGAGAGTGTGATGGGGAGAATCATTTGGGAAAGTTTACTGTGATGTTTGAACTGGGTCATTGCATTTGGCAGGAAGCACTGATTCATTTTAAAGATTAATAGTAGTCCTAACATGCTTATATTCAGGTTATTTAATATTAGCCCATCATTCTTCATGTGAAACTTAGCACTACATTTTGAGAAAATAACAATCCAGTTTAAATCTTAAAAATCTACCATTTTTTTCATTTTTAAATAGTCAGTTTTATCCACAGATTACATCTCTGATAACTAGAGGACTCAAAGGAGAATCTCCAAAGATTATAGTGTCCAGTCAAGTTAATGTGGGAGTAGGCAATCCCAATATGAGGGCAGTTATCCAGTTTGCAAACATGGAGAACTGATTATGATGCTGGCTGATAATTGCCATTCTATAATTACATTCTCCTGACTTGATTTGTAAAAAGTAATAATGATTTCTTCAAGGAATTTTCATTTCTGGTATCCATACTAGAGTAGTCTTGAAGATATCGAAAAAGTGTTCTTAAGGAAGGTTCCGTTTTCCTTGAAGAGAGGAATTGCTCCCTGTGATTTTAGTGTTCCTTACACTGTGATTTTAGTACAGTGGATTCAGAATCCTGCAAAGTCACCATAATATTGGATTAATGTAAGCTGTGTAAGTATGTGTTGTAAGTCTTTAAAGTGTTTGAATGAAAGAGAAAACAGTTTTGTGTTGTTGCAATAAAAGCAATAGAAAGTAGGTTAGTTCGGTTCCTACCCGAACTACTGGGGAAAAAAAAATAGAAAGTAGGATTTCTGTCTTTAACCCATGGGCTTTAAAATGACTAACTTGACAATAATATTCACCAAATCAATTCAAAACATATCTATGTTCAGGAGCAAAATGTTGAGATGTTATCTATAAGACTATGGGCTGAAGTTTGTGATTTTTCTTGAAAAGTATGGGTGTATGTTTCTAAAGTAGAACAAAGTGAATGACAGATGGTTCAAAAACCCAATTACACATTGTAATACTAGAAATTCAAGGGCAAACAAGGAATCTAGTAAAACAATTCTCTCCAAAATAATGGCAAATTTATAGGAAAACAGGCAATAAACCAAGTCATCCTAAAACACCTCAATGCTTTTATCTCAAGAGAAGGGATTAAAGGATGGAGTGATAAACTACAGATGTTGCAACAGGAAGGGAAAATGCTTGTTTGGCCCTGTGTCCTCTTTTCTCAAGATCAGCGGGTTCTTACACTTCTCTGTGTCATCAGGTGATTCATTGTGATAGAAATAAGCTATTTCCCCATAGCGTCAATATGTCTGAAGTTTTTTTTTTAATGCCTCAGGAACTGAATTTGCCTAGTACAATGAAGGAAAAATGTGTTTGATTCACCATGTAAATATGGACTGATTTATTTCACCAGATTTAAATATAAATCATTATATCAGTTTTCATTATTACTTTTCAGAAATTTCTTAATTTGATTTTGTTGTTGTTGTTGTTGTTGTTAGTGAAGATAAACTGATAGGACATGATTCCTGTGTCATGTAGCCCTGAGGGAGAGCCACTGTTTCATTTCTTTGTCTTTTGTTTCACAATCATAGAACTGGGAGGCGTTTTAGAGATAATTTTAGAGGTTAACATTGATGTTAACATGTGGACTACTGTATTTGCCAGTGTGTAAGATGCACCTGTGTATAAAACACACCCAATTTATACACTGGCAAAGACTATTTGTCAGCACATAAGACACACTAGCATATAGGACACACCACATTTTAAAACAGTATTTTACAGGGGAAAAAAGTGAGTCTTATAAGCCAGCAAATAGAGTATCTTGTTTTGAATCTCATCCTGCACTGCATCTAATTTTGACCCCTAATTCATTAAATCATACAGTTGATATCTTAACATGGCAATGAAGAAATTTCAAACCACTTTTAGTGGAGCAAAATATTCAAAGGGGAGTAAATAGTGTGAAACTTTTCTGAACTTCCCTTTTGAACTGTATACAAAAATTTGATTTTGCAGGTACACAAAACCAGAAACATGCACAAATAAATGCAAAGATCTGAATGTTAATAAGTACATATAGAAAATAGAAATGGTATGTTAAAGAGTATGACTACTCTTTTAAAAACCTGCGAGGAACATTGAGCTGATACTTTGTGTATTTTTATTTTGGATTAAGAGCTACATTTAGGATTTTAAAGTGTTCTGGATTGCAAAGTTGGACAACTATAAGCCAACTGGCATTGCACTGTAACTTTGTTACTGGTCTTTATTAATTTTAAGGACTTGTCTAGATGTGAACTCCACAAGTTCTGCCAGTCATGGTGAAGTGTAGGTCAGTGGGTAGGTGAATTAAAGGTTGGGGAGGCAAGCTGACTCTTCATCAGAAGAAGAAGGATTTAGGTATACTCACCAGTGCTGTTCTCCCCTCCTATACTTGCCTTATAGGGATCTATTGGCAAATCTGATTTGGTGTACATGTCTGTTTCCACATCTGTTTTGGTCCTAAGGAAAAGAAATGTGTTTCTGGCATGCAAGGAAGGATAGAGGATACTGACAGTTTAAATGTGTTTAAATTTTAGTGTGATTAGGGTGCAGCTGAATTACTACATCTGCAATTAGGTGCAGTAGTACTAGGCTTCTGAAGATTTTAAATGTTGCAACAGATTTGTGAAATGCTTGTTTTGATGCTGAAATTGGATCTGTGTTAGATCTGTGTTTTTGTCCCAACAAATAGGAAAATGCCTGAGTAGAGTTCCATTCAGCCTAAATACCCTAACGGCGCCAGATCCTATCTGATCTTGGAAGCTAAGCAGTGTCAGCACTGATTAATACTGGGATGGGAGACTGCCAATTAATACTGGGTGCTGTAGATTACATGTCAGAGGATAGAAATGGCAAAACCACCTTTCACTATTCCTTGCCTAAGAAAATACTATTAAATTAATGGAGTTGACATAAGTTGGCAAGTAACTTGAGGCGCGTAACACACAGAATTCCATTCAGAATGCCTGTTTCTTGCCCCTTGCAGTATGCAGTGCCACACCTCATATGGTTCCAGAGCATCTCTCAGCTCTTTGGAGCAGATTTTCTAGAGGCTATAGGGCGGAATCAGCAAAGATCAGTCTCTCCCATTGGGAATGATCTGGTGCATCAAAAGCCTTCAATCCATGGGAGGCAGATTCCTCCCTTGTTACCATTGAAGCGTGTGCTTCTTACATCAGGTAAACAGTTTTGTAAGCAGTGAGCTCTATTAGAGGTAACCTTTTTATCAAGAATTTAAGATTCACTCAGACTTCATGCAAGTACTTTGGCAATGTGAGCATTTTAAAAGTAAACAAAGCAGAAATAGGAGTGGAAAGAGGATGTTAGCTTTCAAGCAAACATTTAATATAAACCCTTATGTTTAATTATACTATAGCCTCTTTCTTTAGGTTTGACATTTAACTATATTAAGAAAGTCTGAGATAAGTTTTTCCATAGCACTATTATGACTTGAACTGTTATTGTATTTAGTTTAGTTTAGTTAACATGTTTAGTGTTAATTGTTTATAGTACGATGTCAAAAAATGGATAGAAGGCCAGTGTAATTCAAACACAATGTTTGCAATAACATAGTAACATTCTGGAACTCACTATAGCCATTTATTTTATTTTATTTTTCTTATTCTGCTGCAATCTAGCACAAAGTTCTTTGTGCAATTTTCATTAATCATCTTGGCTGTAATCTTGTACAAACTCACATATGCCTACATTCAGTTGCTCCAATGAGACTTGGATATCTATAACTGTATACCAGATTGCACTTCTTATTAGAAACTATAAAAGGGCTTACGTTTCCTCTTGTTGATTTGAATTTTGTAGAAGGGACACTGCTCCCATACTAGCTACTCCATCAAGCAATAATGCAATAACAATTGAAATGTTGGGCACAGCTTGTTTTTTCTACTCATCAATATGCAAGTAAGATCATGCAACCATATTCAGCTCCCTCCATCTCAGCCCCCTGTCAAATTTAGTGTTTATGTGAAACTCCCTCTATAGAAATCTTGTTGCAATCAAGAATAGTATATACTGGTATCGTGTGTTCTATTAGAACCATGTGTTCGCTATATTTTGCCCAATTTTCTTTCTACGCTAAATTTTATTTCAAAGGAAACCTTTGGCTTACCTAAGGCTGCCAGATGTCCCCTATTTTCAGAACATCTCTTATTTTAAAATGGTGTATTTTATTCCAGAATATGGCACGTTTTAGATTCTAATAGGTGCCTATTATTTTCAAAACCTTGTAGCTTCCTACCATACCACAGAACAGACACCACAAAATTCACAGTATTTTGCTCTCTCTCACTTTCTTTCTCTATTATTTGGCAACATGAGGCTCACCAGACATTGATTTTCATGTGAAAAATGCTAAGCCCAATTGGATTTGTTTAAGCAAAAGGGCAGATGTGTCTGTTTTCAACCAACATTTTATGGGTAAAGAATATAGCTAAAGTCCACAGCCCCCAAACCACTGACTCCAGAATACTTTAACTGAAGTGATTTCTCCAAAGTTAACAATTTGCAGACTGTTGCTATAGCTCTTGCTTTTTTGCTTCAGGTTTTGGATTGATAAAAGGCAGTGGTTCTTCACACTATACATAATTAATTTACAGAATTCTTTATCACAAGATGTAGTAATGAGTGATCTTAAATAACTTTTATCAAATGTGGGACAATCCAACGGGTAGTGGTTTAATGAAAGGAGGGGCAGACAGAAGGTTATAGCCAAGGGTGTTTTTTGTGCCAACTGAGCAGCACAGATATGGACAATGCATTCAACCTCCATACCCCCCCCCTCCATGAGTCTGCCTCCCAAATACTGTGGGTTCTTGGAGGATCTTATGGAGCAGATCTTGGAGGAGGAAGTTGGGGAAGAGAAGATTTGCTCAGGTGATGCCAGATGTTAAATGACAATGTAACATAACTACTAAGCATACTAACTGTGATGGGCTCCTACCATTTCCTTATGCAAGTTCTGTTTACTTCCAGAATCCTTGATTAAATGTACAACATACTGTAACAATCTCTAAATTGCTTAAATTGTATTATCATGTTTTCTATTTTATTTTTTTGACAAGTTACTCTATGTAGTTTCTTGTAGAAACATGCAGTTCTCAGATTTTGTTATTGTTTGAGCTAGTTTGTTTTGCTCCACTGTACTTCGTCTGCAGTTTTATATGTTCTAATGCCATGATTTTCATAACCTTTTGCATATTATACAAAATTCATTACAAACCCACACCTACTATTTCTTTGTTCCGTTCAGAGGCAGCAAAACTTGGGGAATAAAATTTATTGGTGGTAGCAGCAAGCCTTCTCCTGTGGACCACCAGTTGCTGTTTTTTTAAAACAAACAAACAAACAAACAAAAACAACAACACTTGACCTGTTAGAACAGTGTTGGGGGATGACATAGTGTCCTTCTTACAGGAGCTTCCAGTAACCATAGAATGGAAACCCCCTACAAGATTCCCCACAAGGTGGGGACTCTGCACCAACCAGTGAATGTTGACCCCACACCACTCCCAATTTTGTTCACCCTGAAAATGGAAAGCTTCCCTTGCAACCCTAACCCTGTTATTTTTTTGACAGGGTCAAAAATAGGAACTTCCATATCAATCCTACATGTATGGTCTTTGTGCTTTCAGCAGCAATATATCTGCAACTGGGATGGATTTTTAACTTGATTGACAGGCACTGTATTTGTATCTGTGACTTTGCTCTTCTGGCCTTTCAAAACTTGTCGTTGATACATCTAGAGTCAATAGAGCATTCCAAGGTTTATATTCTATGGTTGAGCCATGTAGTTGCAGCAGTTTTTTACAAAAAATCTTTACAGCCTAAAAGCAGTGTTTGTTAGACTCTTCTTTGCTATTGAAACCATTTTTTCCAATATAAATATTTAGACATGCTTTAGAGGAATGATAATTTCAAAACCAAAACTCTACAGCAGGCTGAAATGTATACTCATTTCATATATGACACTGGGTATAGTCTACTAAACACACTCCCCAAGAGGATACTTTATGAGTTGGAATGATCAATATTTTACTTTTCACAAAACACTCACTGATATACATAAAGATTAGGAGAAGGCAGTCAGTCCACCATTTCCCCAGCATTTGTGTAAATTTCAAGAACACTTTATTTAGTTAAACAAAAACATAAAGCAAATTACAGACATATTTGAAGTGTGAAGGAAACGTGAATAAGAAAGAGAATGGGAAGTCTAAAAATACAAAAGCAAACTAGTCTTGTGTTCTGTTACTGGAAAAAAACTAGATACAAATGTAAACCCACAGATACTACACATGTCCTTCCCTTCCTTTCAGGAGATTAGTAAAGATCTTATAATTGCTCTTCAGGGCTAGTAACTCTCTGAAACCATTCCCATAGTCCCACTTTAGTTTTGCTTTGTCTATTATTTTTCAGGTAGTTACATCACCCTTTTTTGTAACATCGTTGTCCAGGAAGATAGGTAGGTAACCTGTTCTGATGTTTCTGTTAAATAGTATTTATGCAAGCCATGTTGCAGACTATCAGACATTAATAATTCCAGTCCCTGCTTTCACTGTGGAAGGTACCAGGTTGGAGGGAGATACCAAGAAGGGGCAGTCAACACCTTCATTCTTGTAATCTACTCCCTACTAGAATACAAAAATGTCTATTTTTCACCATATTGTTGGAGATTTAGTCTCTCTTAGGGACTGGGAAATCTATTTTAATATATTTATTTAATTTTTATAATTTATATACAACCTTAGGGGTCTATTCTTTCTTTCTACAATAGCTAGTGAATTGACCTAAGCAGTTACTTCCTCCTATCCCCTTTTCCCCATAATATCTAATGAAACCAAGTTGTTAACTTTCTCTTTTTCTTCATATTAGACAAGAACAGAATGAATGATGAGAGCATTGACCAAGTTAGCTCTGTTCTATATTCAACTGAAGCCATATTGATTGAATGTGTTCCTTTGGTTGTGCTGATGCAGATCAACATCTTTGAATTATTGTTGAGAATTTTATAGATTTTCAAACAAATAAATGCATTACCTTTTTTGGAGCAATTACATAGTGAAGATTTCTAGTATTCCTCTTGTTTGTAATTTCAGGTTCACATTCAAGTTGACATACAAATTTCTTATTCTTTAAATATACAACAATTAGTGTAAGCATGATTTTGTTTGTACTTTAGTACTGAATTTAAGTGTTATTATAACTCCACTGGTTTGAAGAAAATCAGTCTAGTTCAGTAACTGAAATGAAACAAGGACAAAAGGACTATTGCACATGGTGCTCCTGGTTGAAGACTCTTACAAAATTCTTGAGTCTTTTGAACATAGTACATTAGTTACTGTAAGCTTCTTATTGTGTAGGTTGGTGGTTTCCTCAATCATTTTTCAAATTCTTATTTTTTTTCCCCTGCAGCTTCTTTTGTCTCCAGCTGTCTTGTATCATTTTGGAGCTTTCTTTCCTAGGATGTTTCTGTGTTGTTGTTGTTGTTGTTTATGATCTTGGAATAATATGAATGTGCCTCCCATGTTTTGCAATTCCTTGTGTGATATTATAGAAGCTTGGTT
Source organism: Cyclura pinguis (assembly GCA_030412105.1). Classification (NCBI taxonomy): domain Eukaryota; kingdom Metazoa; phylum Chordata; class Lepidosauria; order Squamata; family Iguanidae; genus Cyclura; species Cyclura pinguis. The sequence continues at coordinate 334,910,200 of CM059599.1, forward strand.
GGAGCTTAGGAATCTGTGAGGGCTTTTCAAAAGGGATTTCAGGATCTCCCAGTAGAGTTTTCCTGGGCATGATGTCTCTGAAATCAAGTTCAGTTTGGATTATTATCACAGGCCCTGTCAGCATAATAGCAGATCTGATTCAGCAAGTTGATGGCAGATACAAATGCCACTAGTTTCTTTTTCCATTTCATTATACTTTTCAAAAGTATCATTATTTTTTTTGAATGAAGTGTTCTTTACCCTTTTTCATCACTACATAATAATTTTGCTATTTTGTTTCTGAACACTGCAAATTATTGTACACAGAGCCTCCTATCCTACAATATTCATATGGCTCAATAGGCATTGTGAAGAGAAACAAGTTTATCTAAGTTTCTTCTATTGTTTTCATGCTTTGCCAGATGATGGTTTTGACATTTTAGATTCCTTCAAGTGTTCCACTGCCATTCAATCTGAGAGCAAAGAGAGTGGCCATATAATCAGTAAGGCAACTTAAAAGGGCCACCTCAAAACAAACAGAAATGTTTTGTGAAAAAGGGTTGTGAAAAAAATTACTAGTTATTTCCACATTGATTTGTAGGCTGGCAGCCCCCTGATACATCATGATGTGTTAACCTCTTTTTGGGAACTGCATGAATTGAGTCCCATGCAGTGTCATGGTGCTATGTATGGCTCCACCTTCCCAATTATTGCTGCTTCATGTCCTTCCAAGTGAGCAGAGATGACCTTAGGAGAAATAGCACCTGGAGGCAAAGTGCTTTCATGGCTCCCTCCCCAGCAACTTACACCACCACCACCACCACCACTACTACTACTACTACTACTACTACTACTACTACTACTACTTCTTCTTCTTCTTCTTCTTCTTCTTCTTCTTATTATTATTATTATTATTATTATTATTATTATTATTATTTATAGTGAACATTATACTAGCACTTGTTAATATTGACTCAGGGCAGAAACTTGTTCTGCTATTTTTATCAAGAAATCACAATGAAAATTTAGAAAAGAATGTAGTCTAAAACTAACTGATAGCAGTTCATTTCACACTTACTATTGGGACTATGTGTAGATCTTTGGAAAAAAAACTTTACTGCTTTTTCTTTGTTCAGTCTCACTACAGACAATACACTAAACATCAAGTCACCAAATTCAGTTTGGCAAGCCTGTAGCTTGGTGACTAGTCAGAAACCCAGCTTGCCCACCCCTAAGGCCAGCCCAGGAGAACAAACAAAGATGGCAGCTAGGTACATCTGCCTCATCTCTGCTCAGTTGTTATGACAATGATAGTGCTTAGAGGGCAAAGACTTACTGGAGGATATCTTCCCAAAATTCCCCTTAAACCTGAGGCCATCCATATTTCATATCTTTCTCCAAACCATGATCACTTGGCAGTGGTTATTAAAAGGTTCGCTGCAGTACAATCCAGCATGACCAATCCCCTCTTTCCAGTATAAGTGAAAGCTTATACAATATTTATGTGCAGCAGTAGGACGTCAACCTGTAAATCCCAAAGAACCAGCTCAGCCATAACTGAAGAATTAGCAGATGTCATGAGGATTAACCTCTCTCTGAATCAGTTGAACAGCTAGCAGAAATAATGGGTATAATGTCTACCCAGCACCTCACATTGATGGGAAATAGGATCATACTTAATGTAGTATAAGTGTCTGATTAATATTGACCCTGAGCCAAAACAAAAGTCCTCTTTCTGTGGAATATTTCACCCCCAAATGTAAGCAAACTTGTGGGTGACCCCAAAGGAATAGGCATAATATGATCTTTCCCTCCCTGTAAGGAAGAGGATTGCAATTTCTCTGGCGAAGTTGTTTCTCTCCTGCCCATGAGATCTCTGTTCTATAGGACAACACCCACTCCATCCTTTCACTATAAAATACTTTTCATTGTGAACAAGAATCCCTGTAACAATTTGGCACCACCCTAATTTAGTTCTTACTGATTCACTGGGCAAGAAGCATTCATGTTTGCCTTGAGTAAGGCAAGATTTGGTTTCCTGTGTACTTGATGTCTAGTAGATGTTTGAGGGGATGATAACCTTTACTAAAAAGCACGTGGAACCAAAATCGCCAAAAATCACAGCCAGACAGCTGGTGGGAGGGAGGAACATAAGATTAGTGCTGTGCTTGCTGTGAGTTTCATTTCCTGTTTCATTGTTTTATATTGTGATTATAGAAGAAAGCATTTTTCAAAACTTTGGATATGACTCACATTCCACTGCTGCTGACTTTTCATTCCAGTTCAAGCTTGCTGGTTTGTCCCAGCCCTTGTCAGTGATCTGCCTTGTTCTCTGGCATTTGATTAAAACTGCATGCAAAGGATTTTTTTTTCCACCTTACAAAGTAAACATTGGTGAGATATTAAATTAGGCATGCATTTCCAGACATATCTTATCTCCTAAAGTCCTAGCTGTAAGCTGAGGTTTCAGCCTGTGTGTTGACCTCTTGAATAACAAACTTCCTTGAAACACAAGATAAGAGGGAGGACGATACAAAAACTTAGATATTATTGAGGGAGTACATGGTAGAGTGAATTAGTACAGTAGCCTTTTTGCCTCTTAAAAATTGAATTTAAATCTGGCTCAGATTTGACAAGTGAAAAAAATTCAACTTGATGATCTCGTAATTTAAAAAGAAGCAATGACCCTTGCTAAAAGATGCCTGTTGGAAGATTTCCATTTCATTTTTGATCCCACAGAATGACTGGTTATTAGCAGGCTACTGTGTGCTATAGATAGCACACTTGGATTGTGCTAACTGCATTGATTAATTGGGATTTTACATATATAACTGGAAAGATCAAGGTTTTAATAGCCACCTCAAATATCCTGACAATAATTGGAATATAGAAAGTAATTTATAACACATCAAAATCCTGCTGTTTTATTTTTAATCCAACTGAGCTGTAAATAATAGGAAGGTGTGAGTGTTGGAAAGGGTTGATCAAATATTTCCTGTAGAAAATTCCTACATTTTAATTGGAAAAGCCTTGGAAGATGTTTACAGTGTCAGAATGGATCATTATTACTATTTTGAATCTGAACATGCATCATTTCTTTCTAAGGACTTATTCAGACTTCCTCATATTGCAAATGCACTACCAGATAATTTCAAGAATTTGTACAATTATGTCTTGCACTACAGAAAGTGTCTAACAAACTGAGCTATGAATCAATCACCTTTTCAAACCTCATTTCTGCCATGATTTAACTAAGTTAAATTTAAGAAACCACATTCTCACCCATAGGGTTGCTAGAGTGAAAACTGAAGAGGGCTCCTATACTTTTAATGATAGTATGGAAGAGGGAATTTCAGCAAGTGCTGCTTGGTACCAGATTGCATTGACAAGCAACAGTATAAGCAACAAGCTGCAATTCCCTTTTCCATAATCATTAAAGTCATACCCTCCAACTGTCCTCATTTGGCAGAGGCAGTCAAAAGTAATCTTCTGTTGTACCACTTTTTCAGATGCTTTTAAGATGTCCAGTTTCTCTCTCTTCCACTTTTCAGCTTACCTCAGTTGCCACAAACTAAGTTCAAAATGCAAAAGTAGTTAGCATTCAATTAATTCGGCAGAGTGAGAGAAGGATGTGGAATCTTGCCTTTCGTGTAGGCTCAGACAAAAACAACCTGCTGCAGGCTCTCCTAGCTTGTCTGTTCTTCCTCATTAATAACTTTTGGCATCTTGACCACACTCTGGTGTTGCTTGGCTACATGGGTACGCATTTTCATCTGTGAAATGTTGGAGGGTGTGTAAAGGCACAGGAACCCTCTTCAGTCTGGCAGCCCAACCTAGCACCTTTTCCCCATTGAAGGAGCAGGGAGGAACTAAGTTACAGCTAGGGATAGTGTGATGTAGTAGTTTGAGCATTGGACTATGATCTGGAGCCCCTGGAGGCCAAATTTCAACTTCCCACTAGGCCATAGAAACCCACTGGGTGACCTTGGGCACTTCACACACACTCAGCCCCCTACAGATTCAGTGATAGGTTCACCTTAGGGTCACCATAAGTTGGAAATGACTTAAAGGCACACAACAACAACAACAACAACAGAACTTTATAGCTAAGGATTTCAAGCAAAATAATGCCTGTAACCCTCTCTAACATTATATAACAATTTTCAAAGGGTTCTTTATTGCCAGCTGCCATCATTTGCAGAGCTCTTGTTCAGCATTCTGCCATCAGGAGAAAATGTTTGGCTGGGACACAGAACAGTGCTTTTTCAGTTACAGCATTCCAATTGTGGAATTCCTTCCCTAGAGGGGATCAGTTGGACTCCTTACTTGTTGATGCTTTAATGCTCAAAATTTGGTGTAAATTTAGAGATAGAAAATTTGCCAGGTTTGGGGACCACTTTTCTGCCACTGAGACACTTTAAGGGCCTTTCTGCACTATACTGTTATAGGCCTTTTCCGCACCAGGCTATTTAAACGGTGTAGAGCGACCTCCAACGGAGGTCTTCTACACTGTAGAGTGGACTGGGGCAGACTACTTTTTGTAGTTCCATACCTCACTCCACTCCGGAGCGACCAGAACTGGTTGCTCGGCGTGTTTTTTAAAAACCTCTTTTTAGAGGTTTTTAAAAACCACGGAGCACGCAACCCCGTGCCGCTCCGTCGCCCGGCTCCAGAGCAGATTTGCAGGCGCGCGCAAGTGCGTGCCTGCAGATCTGCCGGGGGTGGGCTTCCGGCTGGCGAGCTTCTCCGGTTGGTGGAGAGCCTCCACCAACCGAAAGCTGCCATTTAGGACGCCGGAGGAGTGCGGAGTGACGAGCTCGCACTGCTCCTCGTGGCAACGGACTCGGCCAGCTGGAAAACAAAGCCGGTAAGCTCTGTTTTCGGCCATTCCCCCCCCACACATGCGGAAAGGACCATAGTGCTATTATTCCACTTTCAACATCCTATGGAATCCTGGAAGGGAGGGGCATTTAGAATTCTCAGCCAGAGAGCTCTTTGGCCTCAGGAAACTACAAACCCCAGAATTCCACAGGATGTTGGAAGTGGAACATTAGCACTATAAAAGTATAGTGCAGAAAGGCCCTAGGAGTCACAGAGAAGTAAAAGAAAAGGGCAAAACCAAAAAAAAGATGAGAGGTCAAAAATGGAAGTGCCCAGAAGTCAGTTTCTGGTTTTGGGGAAAAAATGGGAGTTTTATGTCAAATAGTGGAGGAAGGTGGGAAATATGATCTATTTAAAGGGAGGATTAACTCTCTAAGAGGCTTTTAGGGAAAGCAGTTCATCGTTTTTGCTCATGAAAGGTTGATCTGAGGAAGGATCTATGGTGGGGGTTCAGGACCACAAAGCCAGTTTTGAAGGTTGTAGTCTGTACTATACCCACTTCAACTGTGGAGGGTGGAAGGTAGTTTATTAATTATTGTACATGTATCTAAATACTGGGAACAGAAAGATTACTCTGCAGAATGTATTCTTCTTTGTTTTTGTTTTTTTTAAAGATATGTGTATGGTGTATTGTTTTCAAATAATAAGTTTTTTCATAATAAAACCAAACAATTACTTAAAATGCACTGTAGATACTTTGGTTTGAATCCTACAAATAGACAGCATTGCACATTTATTCAAAAAGTAGGTTGATTTAGAGCTCTAAAAGACTGAAAAACATTGTGGATTTCACCTATCTGTGCATTTGTAAAAGTAAGTAAGTGTAAGGTTCCCCTAAAATTAAGTAGTCATATTAGTTGAGATTTCATCCTTAAAATATCCTTCCTGTTTCTAGTGGAATTCACAGCTATTTTGTTATAGATGTAAAATCAGTATAAAGAATTAGCATAATACTTTATGACTATGTAGTATTTTAACAAGAAAGGAAAAAGGGCATATAAAACATGGTTTGACTGGTAAAAGTTTATGCATACTGATTGTACTGATACTTTAGTTTATAAAATTGTTAAAGGAGCATTGATAAACCAGAAACGAGTAATATTTAAAATCATCAGTACTAGAATTCTTTTTACAAAAAACATTAAAACACATAAATTGCATGAACCTATCATTGCAAAGGATGTGAATCATGTGCCTTGGTAGGTATGTATTCTGAAACACGCTTCCTGTTGGACTCGTTCAGATTACTGGCTTTTGACATTAAATAAGATTTACGAGATAGTCTTTTGACAAGAGCTGGAATCTGAGATGGTGGAGCTTTTACTGGTGCTTGGGACTGTATTCATTATCTCCTGGTGTAATGCATGTATTACATTTAGTCAACTAAATTATGTGGAGTTCAGTGAGATTCTCTCGCATTCCCTGTAGTCATTGTTCCACTCATAATAAAATTATCCTATCAATTTGTCACAAGAGGAATACAAGAGATCACTAAATTATAGCCATGTGCGCCTTTTGCTATACAAAAAGTGATACTAACTTAACAGAAATAATAATAAAACCTCCTGTCTATTTTTAAATTGTTTACAGAGAAAAGAGTAATTAGAAGATGGGAGGTGGATTTCCGAGTTCTGTGTACCGCAAACACTGTTTTTCTAATTAAAAGATATGACATTTTTATTTTGCAAGAAAGAAAAAAAAGAATGGGGAAGGCACTAAATAATATGTCAAAATGACATCTAGCCTCCCCTATGACTGATTAGTTTGAGAGATTCGCAATTGAAGGTAGAAGCTGCGTTTTGTTTCTTCTCCCATCCCCCACACCTGAATGGAAATGGTAATGTTATACACACAACAAAATACCCAATTCTGACAGCTAAAAGCTGAATTTGACTCATTTTTGTGGTTTATCAGCACTCTTGAGTACAGCCACACACAAACCTGGTTTTGGGAGTGGCCTCAGGGCACTCTTTTTATAAGCCTTTGATGCTCTGATGTGTCACAAAGGTGATGCGCTTTGACTCCAGGCGGCTGTGATGACTGATAGCTCTTCGTTCTCTAAGCACTTCCTGATGGCTGAATTATGAAGGAGGAGTCTTAAGGGAACCCCTGGAAGGGTAATATGTAGACATGAGGCTATGTAATAAAGGGAACACATAGGGTACAATCCAGGAAAAGGTAGATATGTGTAGGTATCACTGAAAATAATGTGAGTGGTGACAAACTAATGTGAATGTATGTTGATACAATGCCATCTAAATTGCACTGATTTCACTGGGACTTTTCTTCTGGGTCTTTTGAATGGACTCAGAAATAGAGGCGATGTTCACAACCAGACCTAGCCCAAGACATTTTGATACCTGAGGTGGAACAGAAGTTTGTGCAAATCAGGAAAATAATTTTGGCATAATTTCACAAATTCTTCTTCACATTCCTAGCAATAAAAGTGTGATGATAATAATGTTAACAATTTGCTTCCCTTTTGTAACATCCAGAATCTGTCTCTTGCAAGTTCTCCAGGTTAGCAGCCTTGATTTTAAGGGAATAAATTTATTCTCTGGATGTTAAGACCTCACTGTGTTGAGCATATACTTAACAGCTTCTGTCCAGCAGGCAGATATTCATACATGTGACCTTCAGTGTTATAAAGGGGATAGCCCCATACCTTTGCAGGCTTTCTTACCTGCATATTTGTTACGTTATTATTAGCAGTATTGGGTTTGCTTACCTTAAAAAAAACAGAACGCCCCATCTGGTGGTGGAGAAAGTCAGCTGTCCCAACCTCCTTGCTTTGCCGGCAAGTATTTGTGCAGAGCTTTGAAAAATCTCCAACTAATACAGAAATGTAAACAACCAAACATGAGGTTGGATAAAACAAGAAACTAAGTGAAACCAAAATTGAAATATTCATCCATTCCTACATGAGAAACAGAAAGGAATGAAACAGGTGTAGAGAAAACCATAGCTTATACCAGCTGGAAAAGGGAGAAAGGGCTGCCACTTTATCTCTCATACAGCTACAATCATCTTTATGGCCCTAGAATCATGTATATTCTCACCATTTGAGGAGCACATTTTATTGATATATTTATATATTACTTTTGTGGACATTCACATGCTTCAGTTATATTGTCTTAGTTTTTGTTGTTATAGTTAAGTGCTATCAAGTTGGCTTAAAACTTTTGGCAGCCCTATGAATGAGAGACCTCAGGTCTTGCAGGGTCAGGGCTGTGGCTTCCTTGAGAGAGTCTATCCATCTGTAATGTGGTCTTACTCTTTTCCTACTGCCTTCTCCCTTACCAAGCATTATTGTCTTTCCTAATGAGTTGTGTCTTCTCATGTTATGTCCAAAGTACAATACAGCAGCCCTCCACATTTGTGGGTTTCACTTTCACAGATTTATTTGTAAGTTTCTCCAATCCCTGCCCCCCCCCCAAATTCAGGTGCTTTTTTTCTGTGAGAATCTTCCAATCAGGCCACACAACCCTTTAAAAACCCACCTCTGATCCTCCTCTTCCTCTACCAGCTGCTGCCTGGAGACTCAGCCCAGTTTCTCAGCACCACAAACCCTCTCTTGATGGCCCTGCCACATCCAAGGAAGAAGATAGATGAGAGAGAGGAAGTATAGGGCCACTATGCCAATCCTCCCTTCCTCTCCTTTCCCTGACCTGGTTTGGATGCTGAGTTCCCATTCTCCCCACCATGCCTTGGCCCCTTTTCCACAGAAACACACACACTTTGACATTTGCAATTTTCCCACTTTTGTGGGGTCCTGCACTTCTATCCTTAGCGAATGTGGAGGGCTGACTGTAGTCTCAGTTTAGTCATCTTGGCTTCTAGGGAAAATTCAGGCTTGATTTGCTCTAGGGCCCATTTATTTTTCTTTTTAGCGATTCGCAATATCTGTAGAATTCTTCTCCAGCACCACATTTTGATGGAGTTGATTTTTTTTTTCTAGCAGCTTTGTTCATTATCTATCTATCACAGTCATACTTAGAAATTGGAAATACAATGGAATGGACAATTGAGTCAATGATACATCTTCACACTTCAGGAACTTGTCTAGTTCCTTCATAGTTGCCCTTCTAAGTCTTAGCCTTCTTCTGCTTTCCTGACCGCAGTCTCCATTCTGATTAATGACTAAGCCATGCTACAGAAAATCTTGAACTATTTCAATGTCTTTATCATCTACTTTAAAAAATAAGTAAATAATCTGTCTTCATTCTTTTTGTTTTCTTCACGTTCAAACATAAACCTATCTTTGCACATTCTTCCTGGACTTTCTTCAGGATTCATGCCAAATCTTTGCCATCTTCTGATAGTAGTATGGTGTCTCTACATATCTAAAATTGTTAATATTCTTCCTCCAGTTTTCATACCTCCTTCCTCCGAGTCTAATCCTGCTTTACATATATGTTCACTGTACAAGTTAAACAGATAGGGTAATAAAATGCAGCCTTGCCTGACCCCTTTGCCAGTTGGAAACCATTATGTTTCTCCATATTCTATCCTGACAGCAGCCTCTTGTTCTGAGTACAGGTTACACAAGACAATTAAATGTTGTGGCACACCCATTTCTTTAAGAGCAATCCATAGTTTTTAATGATTACACAATCAAATATTTTGCTATAATATATGAATTACAGACTGATTTTCTTCTGAAATCCTTTAATGTGATCCATTATCCAACATATGTTTACCATTTGATCCTTAGTGCTTCTTCCTTTCCTGAACCCAGCTTGGACATCTGGCATTTCTTGGACATCTGGTAGAAGTCTTTGTTGTAAAATGTTGAGGATCACTTTGCTTGCATGGGAAATTAATGCAATGGTCTAGTGGTTACTGCAATCCCTGATGTCGCCCTTTTTGGGGACTGGAATGTATATCAAGTGTTTCCAATCTGTGGGCCATTGTTTTGATTTTCATATTTGTTAATAGATTAATAGATTCTTTCTCTGTAGCTTAAAGCAGCTCTGCTAATGTACCATCTGTTCTTGGCGATTTATTTCTACACATGTGCTTTGAATGCAGCTTCTACTTCACTTTTTGAAATTGTAGATTCATCTTCAAATGGTTCTTCCTAGCATGAATCTGCCATCCTTTCATCTCTTTTATATATTTCTTCACTGTATTGTTTCTATTGGCTTTTTATTTCAACTTGGTCATGTAATGTGTTCATCTGGTAGCCATATAGCATCCCCACTCTTGGCTTAAATTTCCCTTTGTTTTCTCAGATCTTATAGAATAAGTCTCTTGTTCTACTTTTTTAGTTTTTTAATTGTCCTCTTCTATTTCTCTGCATTGATTATTATAGTATTTCTCCTTGTCCTGTGCACAAATCACTGTACAGTTGCATTCAGGATTCTGAACCTATTTCTGTCATCTTTTACTTTTGTTTCTCATCTGCCCTTAACTGCTTGAAGAATTTCATCTGTCATCTTTCTTTTTGGCTTCAGATAATGTCTTTTTACATTCCTCCCTGACAGTATCCCTGGCTTAAGTCCACAGTGTTTCTGGCTCCAGATCAATTAGGCTTAATAGTTCAAATCTGTTTTTTACATTATCTTCTTCAGGTTGCATTTTGGCATAATTGTTGGTTTAGTGTTCTTTAGCTTTCCTCCAATTTATTTTCCTAGTAATTTAATAATTTCCTAGTAACTTATTTTCCTAGTAATTTATAGTCTGTGCCACAAACTATACCCTGTCTTGTTTTTGCAGAAAAAATGGAGCTTCTCCATCTTAAGCTTCCAGTTATGTGGTCTATTTGATGTCCATGTTGGATATCAGGTCATGTCCGTTCACCTTTTGGGGAGCTTGAAGAAAGTATTTACAATGAACAAACTTGCAAAATTCGGTCAGTCATTGCCCGGCTTCATTTGTTGATCCTAAGCTTAATTTTCCTAAAAGCTTTGATTCTGTTCTGTTTCCTAGTTTTACATTCCAGTTCCCTAGGATTAACAAGAAATTCTGTTTTGGTATGTGATCAATTTCTCCCTGAACTCCAGTAAAGAATCTTTTAATTCCTTCTTCTTCTGCCTCTGTAGCTAGAGAATTAACTTGGATTATGGTAATATGGATGGGTTTTTCCTGAGGTCTTACCTGTATGATACTACTTTTGCTACATCTCTCCTCACTATTAATGGCACCGCATTTCCTCTTAGATTTTCATTTCCTGAATAAAATTATATATAATTATCTGACTCAGAATATCCCATTCCTGTCCATTTTATCTTGCTCAACTCAAGTATTTCAATGTTTATAGGTTCCATTTCTTGTTTTACTATCTCTAGCTTCCCTTGATTCATGCTTCTCACATTCCATGTTGTTATAATATGTGTTGTGCTGCTTTGGACTTTCCTTTCACCTCTGAAGATGTCAACAGATGAACAGTCCTTTTGGCTTGAGTCCGGCTGAGTCATTAGCCACAGAACTATTCATAGTTTCCCCCTCTCTACTGCTGTAGCCTATTGGGTGTCATCCGAGCTGGAAGTCTCATATTCTGGCAGTATCCCTTATATCATTTTGGATTGTCTCATCATAGTGTTTTTTGTGGTAAAAGACATTCAAAAAGGATTTACCGTGCCTCCTTCTGCACAGTACTAACAAGTGTTAGCTATGGTGCCATTGCCTTTGTCTCTGAGAGATCCTCCAACAGTACCACCACCCACTATGGTTGCTGCCTAATAGCTGTTTGACACATTTAGTCTGGCTCTGCAGCAAAAGCCTGTCTGACATGGGAGACCCTATCAGTAGCAATGCTGCCATCAGCATAGCCTCTTGCCTCGCAGGAGCATGGAATCCCACCGTCATGGAATGGCAGTGCCATTTGCGCCTTAGTAATAGTCTTTACGAAAACCTTGCAAAGTAAATAAGCATTCTTATACCCATGTTCATGTACACGTATGTACAAAAAGATAATACTATGTCAATATATCTTATATTCACACAAAATAAATTCACCATATATAGTACCAGATGTATTGTCTGGCCTTTTTGTACGAAAGCACTTTGTTCTTAAAGGCAGTGCTTCTTCAGCTCTCTGATGTGGGGGACCGGTGATATTTCTGTCTGTTGGCTACAACTACTGTTTTTTTTCCTGGAAACTGTGTGCAGCCCAGCAGCCAATATCTCACAGGCCAAGGCTGGCTCAGGTATCACTGCTTTGAGTAGCACTGCCTTAAAACACCGCCATGTGTTTTCACTACTCCTGACTTTGTGCCAGTATGCTACATCAGTAGTACAGAATGTTGTGAAATGTAGTAGCAGGCTGTTCCAAGAAGTTTTTAAAAAGTGTAAAACTACTTCCAAACAAAGCAGCTTTATCCAACCTACCACGTAGAATAATATATCAAAATAAAATGTCGTTCTCCCCAACATTTTCAGATTCCTATTTCAACAGGCAATCAAAAATGTTGTTTTGGTGTCAGGCCTTCCATAGTGAAATAGATACAACTGCCAGCTCTTATCTTTTACCTTAACTATAAATAAGAGCCATTGACTTTATAGGACATACTCATGGGTAAGTGTGGTCTTTAGCTAAATGCTCAAGTCATGCATTCTGGAATAATAGCGGTGAGTACAGTAGGATTAATCTAGTAGGTATGGGAAATGAGAAAGCTTTACTTTTGGTCTAGAAGCAAACATAACTTTGTGACAAAACAGATGTCAGTGGCTGCTAAGAAACTGATTAACATTATGAGTTATTATTGTCAAATTCTAATTGTGTTGTTGCCTGCCAAAGGATTATGCTCTACAAAAGCTAGTGGATAAGAACCATGAAGAAAATAAGATGTAAAGCAAGTCTTTGTTCATTGTATTCATTGCTTCCAACTTGCCTCAGGAAAACAATGTTAGCTATGTGTCTTGGAATGAAAATTTTCACTAGATTACTAAATATTAAATAGAACCTCTATTTTCTGAACCTCAATTGAAATTTCTGATTGTATAGATTTGAACGCAGCCAATTCAAGCACAACACTTTTCCTTCACTGAAAAATATCCTTGGAAAATGATATGCTGGCTTACAACATTCTTGTACACTTTAATTTCTTTTATATTTATTTATGTTCCACCACAGATCTCTATAGCAGGGGATGAGGACAAACCTGTTGAGGAAATGTGGGTATTCCTCCTGTTGTATGGCTGTGAGGTTGACCAAAACCCCTCAAAAATCTTATTATGCATCTGTCATTTTATTCAACATGCTGCCTGCCAAAATTATTCTGAGCAGTGAGGAGCCTATTGGGATCCTTCAGTTGCTTGTTCTAATAAATTTCCTAGACACTTTGAGGAGGTAGTCGCTTGTATTTTCTCAGAACTTGACATTACAGTTATCATAGAGTCTGAAGGAGTATCCAGTACTCCATCTGATCAGATTTCTTAGGATCGCTGCCTGGTGATGTAGGTGAGACACTTGAATCAGTTCATCCTGATACATATAAGTTTGCCCAGGTAGTACCCAGAATGTTTGCACATTTAAGGCCAACGGCACCCATTCTTAGATATGTTAGATTTAGCTACAGTGACACATGCCACAGTTACATCCTGTTTGAACTACTATCATGAGTTCTACATGAGATAACTTTGAAAAGGTCTTTGGAAACTTTAGCTGCTCAAGAGTACTGGCTGATTGAGGCCAATTGTAGGGAGCTGGTTAGAACATGAGAGGGTTTTTTTGGCTCCCTCTTTGTTGTCCTTCCGAATACCAAGAAGACTTTTATACTCAGACAAGACTTTGACATCTAGTTGCATTTTAATTGTAGGGTGCTGTTTGTCTTTATTTGTCTGCTTTTTAATATGTGTTTCAACTTGTTTTTACACTTGAATTGTATTTGGTCTTAAATTTGAATTTTATTGTTGTTAGCTGCCTTGAATGCCAAATTTGTAAGAAAAACAGGTAAATAAATGCTTTTAAACTTCAAAGAATGCATGTAAAAATCTTTTGGCAAGCTGTCGAGTCAAGTCCTCAACTGCTTTCCTGAGCAAGTAAAGCTGATGCCAGGTTCATTTTCCATGTATGCTGGTGAGACAGGGTGAGGTTGTCTAACATGCACTCAATGATCCTATTCTTGTTGTGGAGTCTGGTATCTATCATGACACTGATTATTTTGTTGTACATAATAGCTGGCCAGATTTGTGGTCGTTCTTTCATATTGGTGGAGGAAACATACATTTCCTTTTATTTATTGCATTTTGATCTTACCTTACTCTATAGATCTCCAGACATCCTCAATTATTACTTTGCCAATACAGATCTTCATTATCTAAATATGACCTGAAACTGATGATGTGGGAGACTAGGTGACTAAAACAATGGTAGAATTCAGCTTCACAGATGTTAACTCATTGCAGTACAGTTTTTGATGTTTGATAAAAATGTGCATTTCCTTAGTCATTAAAATATTTATATTCCATCCTTAATCATCACATTTCAAAGCAGAATACAAATAAAACAATATAAACAATTTAAAACAATTCCAGATTAAAAGAATAAAATAATTTAAACAGGATAAAAATACATCAAACAGGTTAGCAAGTAAAAACAGCTTAAAAGGCAACAAAAATTTCAAACCACATAATTGTACATTGAAAAGTAAGTTTAATGCCAAAGTCTTTAATAAAAAGCCCTGTTTTGGCTTTCCAACAGAAGGAAACCAATGTTAACACCAGTCAGATTTCCAAAGGAGGCATTCCCAATTGGGCACCACAAACAGGAAAGTCCTATCCCAGGTCTTCCCACATCATATTGCTCCTACTGGTATGAGACAGAGGAGGACCTAAAATTTAACAAGACAGTTAAGTGTAAATTTCATTCTGCATGTACCAGGAAGATAGCCCATCATCTTCACAACATGTGACTAGAATGAAATAAGTATTCACTTTGATAGTTCTGTAATGCATATGCTGTACCAATATAAGCAACTATAATCACTTCAAACAATTAATTCATGTGTGCATTATCCTTCACATCCTGTTAAATTAGTTGTTATGTACAGTCTGGTTGTGGTCAAAGGTAGAATGTGGGAAGATGGAATGAAATGAATGAAGAAAGACTAACTAAATTACGTTATCATTAAAAAAGGAAGATGCCCATTAAAAGAAAACTGTAGAGCTGGGATCCTCCTTAATCTTGTGTGGTCACCCCATGGGCGGCACGCAGCATGAGCTGCTCTTCCCATGATCCATTAACTCCAAGGAGCCCTATATGTGTGTGTGTGTGTGCGCACGCATATGTGTGTGCATACGTAGGTACATGGCTGGTCCCAGACATGTATTTCTCACCCTGTTCTGAGCAGAAACACTAAATCAATTCCATTTAATTACAAGGCTATAATGATAGTTTTATAAATACTTAATACTGAGCTACCATGATGAACTGGACACAAGATCACTGATCAGAACTTTTTAAACATGGCAGCCATTGCAGAACACAGATCTGTTTTCTGATGAGTGAGAACAACTGTGTTGGGAGCACATGATACCAGTCCTTCAGCACTTTTACCTCCCTTGTGTAACATTCTAGCTTCAATTTAAGGTCCTGGTTTTGACTTGCAAAGCCTAAGTGGCTTGAATTCTGCATACCTAATTAATTGCCTGTTCTCACAAATCTTCTCAAGATCTTCCAACAGTGCCAATTTCTTAAGACATGTAGAGGTATTTAAATTGTGGCTAAGAAAGTTCAGATGTGGTAACTTCTTTTCTCTCAAGAATTGCAACAGTATCTTCTATAAGATCTTGTTATGGTTAGTTTAGGCTAAACCAGAAAATGTAGAATTAGCATAAGTTTGTTTTGGCATATTTTAATGTATGTTGTATATGTTGGAAGGATTTAAATATGTTGTTTCCCTGCTATAAGCCATGGGAATGAAACTGGATACGATATCTACTAATTAATCAGTTTACTCACAGAGATACACAGTGCACATAAATTTTTATTAAAACCATTTTTCCATGTGAATGAGCTTTCTGTTCATGGATCCAAGAATCCTTACTCTGAGTGGCCAGATTTAAGAAATGTTTTTATATATTTTGGTCAACTCAAAATATGTAGACATTACAATTTCCTCTATTTTGTTAAAATAATCTCAGACATTCTGGATTACAAAGAAGTTTAAATTTTCTATTGACAATTTATTCAAAGCAGCAGTTACTGTATTCTGGATGGAGACTTATAGTGCAGGGTTTCACAAGAAATTAGCAGAAGTGTATGGGAGCAATCATATTTGATGGGTATCAATTTTTGGAGAAGATTTGCCTTTTCACAAAATATAATACCTGAGACACAAATGTCAATTTTTAAAAACAAATTATGAAAGTGCCATAATGAAAATAATGAATGGCATCTGCATAGATAATAATATGAGTACACTTAAGCAAAAATTGGATTACTATATTGATGGGACATGAAAAATCTCCTAAACAATTTCACTGACATTGTTGAGAACAATAAATAGCCTTTGGAATGCAAGTGTTGAAATCTTCTTTTTGTCATGATAGACTACACCTTCAGGCATCATTAAATGCACCTGCCCTGATCTAACAGAGCATATGTGCAGCAGCAAGAGCTGTACAGGCATAGCCCAGTAGAAGAATTTAAATTCCCAGTAGTAATCTGTTTGGCAGGAAAGAGGGAGCTGAACGGATTAAATCCAGCCTCCCTTCCATCCTGCTTTCCCCCTTCTTTAAACAACTGATCAGTGGGATTCCATCATAATTTCCTTGGTTAGATGCACACAGTTCTACCTACTAAACTAGTAGCTAGATTGAGCTACAGAATCATTTGCACAGAACCTGTTTGCATGCATTATCCCTTCTCCAGATAGGAATACATGCAAAGAAGTTTATTTCCAGAATTCTTTGTCAGTCAGGTGACATATTACCAAGTTTTTTGCATTACATAGCCTGCTGGAGAATTCATATCCTTGCATGTTCTGTGTCTGGTTAGTTTTAATACAGGTGTTACCCAACTGTGGATTCTGACTTATGGTGACCCTATCATGGGGTTTTCTTGGCAATATTTATTCAGCAGAGGTTTGCATTGCATTCGTCTAAGGCTGAGAGCATGTGATTTGCCTAAGGTTATCCAGTGGGTTTCTAGGGCTGAGCAGGGATTCAAACTCTGGTCTCCCAGAGGTCCAGGCCATTTCTGTACTACAATGTTATAGTGCTATTATTCCACTTTGGACATCCTGTGGAATTCTGGGTTTCTGTTTACAAAGAGCTCGCTGGCTGAGAATTGTAAATGCCCCTCCCTAAATGCAAACTCCAGAATTCCATAGGATGTTGAAAGTGGAATAATAGCACTATAACAGTGTACTGCAGAAATCGTCTGAGTTTGCAGTGCAATTACAAGGGGGGTATGTTCATCACATTTGCAGAATATATATTAAAAACGTGTAGACATTTCCAAAAAGTACTCAGAAGAGATCCATTCTGAAAAAATATTTGTGTAAATAGATGCCTGTTTTCATGCAGCAAATGCATCTGATGGATCAGGGTGGTTTTCTGGGGGCTCTTGGAGGCGTTTCAGGTACCTTGACAAATAATTCTGTCAGAGCTCTTGTTGACCTCTGCAATGAGGAAATGACCAGGGCACTGGCCTCCTGTGGAGTGGAGCCAGGCCAGCCCACTGATTAACAAGGGAACTGCTGGTGATGGAAGCAGCAGAAAGGCAGCTAGAGTGAAATGGCAGAAGACTCAGTCAGACAGACTAAAGCTCATAGAAGGGCCTTCTCTGTGCCAATGCTGGCAGCACGAAACCCAAAACAAAATAAATCCCTGCAAGCATTGCGTACGCTCAAATTTTCTAGTGGTCTTTTTCTAGTGGTCAGATCCATTACATTCTGGCCCATGAGAGAAAGTACACCACGCAACAACTCACTGTGAACAATTTGTATAATACTTCAATCTGTTCTGACTTTGATGCTTTACTTGATGTAGTTCTGGTGGTGGGAACTTTCACTCTCTGCCTATCTATAGTTTGTACTGTATGTAGATGTGAATAGGATCCTTGGACAGACTGGGATGCTTACTCTTCCTGGCTTATAAAAGTGGCCAGGAGAGGAATGACTGATTGGGCAAAGGAAGTAGTGAATCCTGTTTTGCAACAAAGAAAACTTCCATTGTGCCTCAAAGAGACAGTTTTGAGATCATTGTTTTGAAACACCTATCCTAAACACTACCTTCTTGGATAATCATTGGTCAGCGTCCAGTGTTTCCCTCTTAAAATGAGGTCCTGGAGTATATGGTGTCCTCTCAGCTACAGGGGTTTCTGGAGCAGACAAATTATCTTTTAGGGGTCGTCCTACCTTTATGGTATTTAATATTTACATGAAACCACTGGGAGAGGTTATTTGGTGTTTGGGAGGGGGTCAGCCAATATGCTGATGACACTCACTTTTATCTTTCTGAGGAAACCATGTGGGTGGGGGCTTTTGAAGAGTGTTTGGAAGCTGCAGCTTGTCAAAAATGCTGCGTCATGTTATAGGAACCATGAAACTCTTCTGTTAAAACAGTTCTACTGGATACCAGCTGATTTCTGGACACAACTCAAATTGCTGATTGTGACTCAGAAAATACTGTATAACTTGTGTCCAGGCTGTTTGAAAGATAGTATTCTCCCCTTTAAACCTACCCAGACTTTAAGATCTGCAGGAAGAATTCTTTTCTCAGTCTCACCATCTTCAGAGGCATGCTTGGGGTAGAGACAAGAGAGGACCTTCTTGTTGTCCATTCCCAGATTAGCATTAGCTCCTTTCCTCTTGTTCTTCTGCAAGCAGGCAGAGACCTTTCTATTCCAGCAAGGTTTTAGCAATTGCTTACTATGGTCAGGGGTTATAGTCAATGTGCTGGATTGGTATACTGTATATTTATTAATAATGTTGAATTTTAAAATGCTTGTAAATTGATGTTTTAGTAGTATAATTAATTTAATTTGTATCTGTGTTTTTATTTTATTTTAATTTTTAATTTTGTTTGTTGAAAGCTGCCTTATTTGCCAGCTCTGGAAAAAAGGTAGACTGTAAATCAAACAAATACATATCCAGTGCAGATCTGATTCAGAAAAAAATACTTGGTACTAGAGAAAGAAGAACTTCAAAAAGCTCAAGCATAAAATATTTGCACATATTTCAGTGGGAGATGAGGCTAGTACAAACCTATGCAAGGGAAACTGTGTAGGATATAGTGATTGTACAAATCCATGTGTGTGCAGAATAAATTTTTATTATTTGTTAATATAGTGGTTATTTTCTGCCAAATATAAGAGCAGAATTAGACAATAATTAAATTCAAGAGAGGTATTTACTGGGATACTCATACAGGTAGAATTTAAACAGATATGCATCTGAAATTGAAAATACAGAGAAGCATCAAGTAAAAATTTCCACTGAAAATTCCATCTTTGCACAGACACAATTAGTATTTTTTATTGAGTCTTCATAATCCATGTGGTACTATAAATGCAATATATTTTAAAGTGAATGATTTATAAAAAGTAAATTCAGAGAAGGGGAACAAGGATGATGAGAGGTACAAAATATATGAACAAAACATATGAGGAAAGGCTGAACGAGTTGGGCATATTGAAACTGGTAAAGAGAAGACTCAAGAAAGACATGATTGTGCTCTTCAAATATCTAAAGAGCTATCACAGAGGGGAAGGTGCAGGTTTGTTCTCTGCTGCTGCAGAGAATAGGACCAGGTTTAATGGCTTTATATTACAGGAAAGTAAATTTTGATTGAACATTAGAAAGAAATTCTTTATTGTAAGAGTAGTTCGGTAATGGAACCAACTGCCTAGGGACTCCTTCTGTGGACATCTTCAAAAACAGGCTGGAAAACTATTTACTTGGGATTCTTTAGCTGGAATTCCTGCATTCAGAGAGGGGGTCAGGGCTGTCTGAACCATTAGGAACTTTAGGCATAGTGCCTACAAAAACAGGACTTTGGGGCCTATAAAAACATCCCTAGTGGTACATTGAGGAAAGGTGGGGAGTTGAATACAAGAGTACCTAGGGCCTATTTGATGCGACCCTAGAGGGAGCTGGACTTGATGGCCTTTGGAGCCCCCCCCCCCCCCGTTCTGTGATTCTACAACTGCACTGTGTTTTCATAAAACACAAAAGCTATTACTGCCAAGAGCAATCATCATGCAGAAGTAGACACAAAAGAACAGTGTGCAAAAGAAAAATCCTGTATCCAGACCTTTGGGCTGCAGATGCAGCCTTATAACGCTTGCTGGGTTATGATTGTTATAGAGACTACTCAAACAGATAGTCTTTTTTCTGTATCTGTGGTGTGAGGAAAGAAATTACACTAGTTTTCTTGCGAGTTCTCTCACTTCCATCGTTATCAAAGCCTATCTGTTCTCTTCAGTGGGGAGATTCTTACCTTCTTTTTTTTTAAGTACCTATCAAGACGATTCATTTTAATATAACAACATTATTAATTAAGATCATTAATGACATACAGAATCCAGTGCCTGCTTTTTGTTCACTTTCTCACTTTGCTCCTCTTTTATGAACAACTACTGCTGAGAGGCCTTAAAGAATGGCTTTATTGAAAAGAAAGTTTTCCTCGTATAGTCTTATGCTAATTAGTACTTTGTTTTTGGTTTCGTGAGATTTATAAGAAGCTGCCCTGAGCCCTGCATAGAAAATATCAGACTGTCTCCATGTCTGTCTATTAATTTGTTTATCTTTCTATCTTACCACCTATCTGCTGAAATTTAAAGCAGGGCAATAACTTTTGAGTCCAGTGACACTAATGCAGCATTAGATTAAAAGAATGTTACTTCATACAGGCGTAAAAGTAATTTAGAGGCACTTAGAGGAAGCTATATACTTAACATGATTCTTGGCCGGTAAAGACAGGTTGATCCCACTCATTTTGGGATTGCTAATTTGCAGTTAATTAGGAAGATTGATTCTGTTCTGTGATGCATAGTTTCAACTCCAAATGCATCTTTCAGGTTTCTGACACCAGGCTTGTCTTCAACATCATGGCACAAAAATAATTGAATAACACAGATACTTACAAAATAGCAGTAGCTTTTGGCTTTGGAGAATGAGTGTAGTAACCAAAAATAATATTTGTGGTAGAAATGCAACACTACTTGTATTTAAAACAATTCTTCACTTACATTCAGCTTGAAGAGTCCATTGTAACCGGGAGTTTGTTTTTTTTTTAAATGTTTGCATTTCTACCAATTTTTTTTTAAACATTAAGTTATATTTTGTAGTAAGGCTCCATATACATCACAATTTTCAGTGTAGTTTCAAAAACAAAGTTGGCCATCAGAGTTAATGCTAGTCCCAGCTTGTGCAGGGTGCTGTATCACCTAGAAGCCATTCCTGAGTCCGCAACCCAAGCATACTTCTCATCTCCTATGGCTGGACTACCTGATTCTTCTTCTATTCACTGCACTTTAAGTAGTATTCTTGAAGTTTCCTTGTTTCCTTCTCCTTGCCAACAACCTCTAAAAATGTCATTTTGAACCTGTGTGCCCCATACACCTTCCTCTTACAGCCCATACCCACATTTCTGTCCCTTAGACATGCAATAGCTAAGGCTGCTAAATGACAGCAAACCCTTTCTCGTCTTCAACAGCAGCAGAATAGGCCAGTAAGACCTGTTGAATAACACCTACATTTTATTTTTAAAATATTGTCCTTTATTTTTGCTTATTGTCCACCAAGAGGATGTGAGTTTGTGGGGCATCTTGTATATCTGTTGTCAGTAATGGACTGGATGAGGGCAAACAAATTGAAGCTTAATCCAGACAAGACAGAGGTGTTCCTGGTCAGCCAAATGGCAGATCAGGGAGTGGGGACTTTGCCTGTGTTGGATGGGGTTACACTAGCCCTGAAATCTCAGGCTCACAGCCTGGCTGTTCCCCTGGACTCAACTCTGAGCCTGGATGCCCAGGTTTCAGCAGTGGCCAGGAGTACATTTGCACAGTTAAAACTTGTGTGCCAGCTGTACCCGTTCCTTGAGACATCACATCTGGTTACAGTGACACATGCCTTGATTACATCTCAATTGGACTGCTGTAATGTGCTCTACATGGGGCTGCCACTGGAAACTGTTCAGAAACTTCAGTAAGTTCAAAATCTGGCAGCCAGAATGCTGACAGTGGCCAATTACAGGGAGCACATAACTCCCTTGTTAAAACAGCTTCACTGGCTACCTGTTCATTTCTGGGTGCAATTCAAAGTGCTGCTCATGACTTATAAAGCCCTATACACCTTAGGTCCAGACAATTTTAAAGACCGTATCTCCCTGTATGAACCTGCTAAAGCCCTAAGATCTGCAGGGGAAGGCTTTCTCTTGGCCCTGCCACTGTCACAGGCTCACCTGTTGAGGACACAGGAGAGACCCTTCTCAGTGGCTGCTCCCACCCTCTGGATCACTCTTCCATGGAAGGATAGGCTGGCCCCCTCCCTGCTGTCCTTTTGCTGGCAGACAAAAACATTTCTTTTGAAGCAGGCTTTTATGTGAGCTGTGGAGCTTTTTATTTATTAACTGATTTTTAAAGTTGCAAATTGTAATAAGTTTTTTTAATTTTATATGTTTTTAATATTTCTTAATTTCTTAATTAATATTTCTTATTTTTGGAAGCCACCATGGGTCCCATTCTGGGAGAAAAGGCAGCATACAAATATAATGAATAAAATATATTTACACAAGCTTTGTGTTTTCTTGTCATTTTGTTATAGGGCTGTGGTTGTTGCCATGTGTTAAGGCGAACCAGATGAATTGCATTCCACCATTGTAATCAAATTGGTTAAGGCTATATTACTTATAATGTCAGCTGGCAACTTACATGGTGTATAATGTCAAGTGATAATGCCAAATTCACCTCCTTTGGACTCCATTGCTACCATTTTGTGTTTGACTGATTCTATCCGTATTGCTGTGCTATTATTAGTGAGCATCAGTCATTTTCAGAGCTTTTAAGGGAGAAATACAGAAAATTTGAAAATCCTGTTTTAGAGTATGGTGCTGAAAACCCAAGACGATAGTTCAATCCCTGCTTAAGCCATTTAAAAAAAAAATCTTTCCTCTCCTTCTCCTGTCTATTGCTTCAAACTGTAACCTCTCATCCTCTCTAAGACACATTAGTCACCTTTTATTTTGAAGCTGCCTGAAGAAAAGAGTGTTCTTGAGCATTAACAAATGTCTTTCCACAACATCTGGACAAAGGACCCTGTAAATCCACACCAACACCCACATTTAGGGTGACTGGCAGTTATCCAGCTCCAAGTAGCAGGGAAACTGGAAACAACCACAGCATAGGATCCAATATCCATATTGTCTAAGTAGTGCATCTGTTAAAGTTGTGACTCTTAACAGCTGCATTTTTCCAGCATTTTGGACCTTGATTGAACATGTAAAGCCTTTAACACAACATGTTGAAACAAAAGCCTTTTTTGTTAATTGAGTAGATGTTAAAATAGGTGAGTAGCCACCTGTGACTAATACTAAGTGGATACTATAAAAGGAGACACATAGCTGACACAGAATCTATCAAATATCTATCATGTAACCTTGTAGAGAAAATTCCTTGCAGCAAGTCCAACTATCTATATCACTGTCCTGTGTGTGCAAGATAATACTCCTTTTACTTGCAGGAATAATCTAACACACAAACACACATTGCCCTGATTTTTTCCTGTTTCTCATTCAGAGTCGAAAAGAACTATGTATGCTTGGTTTCATAGGCATTTCTTTGATGTGGAAAACTCCTTAGCAAGTGAAGCTCTTCTATGTATGTGGGTGCGGGTGTGATATTTAAACACTGCTTCAATTACAACGTCTGCCCAATTAGCAACACCTAAAGGATGTCTTTTGATGAAAGCTCAGGTGCTTACTATGTTATCAGAAAAACGTGGAACTGGGAGTAACAAAGAAAATAGATAGATCTTTATTGGCATGGGAATGGACTAAAGGTTTTGCTGTCTAATATATCTTCTCTAAGAGGATACTTCCTCACTTGCTTCTTATTTTTCGCTTTTCTGTGTTGTTGTTACCTTTCATATTTCCTTTCATATTTCTTTTTGTGACATTATATTTAACCTGTTCGGCTTCCCAGTGTTGAATTCTTGTGAGCATGGTTTGGAACTACCTTTGCTAACTTCCTGTCCTAGACCGTAGTACAGTCATTTTAATTCACCACAGTCTCTGATAATTCCTGTCAGCTAACTCATTTCCCTTTGGTTGTGTGTTTTAAAAAATCCCCTTCTGACCTTTAATAGGCCTCTCTCTTTCACAATCCTGCTGTGGGTGCTACCTAGTCTGGGAGTCTCTGTGGGACTTGCACCAGCCTGCTGTATTCAAATCTCATGCTCTGGGGCTTCCCTAGGTCAAACTCACATCAGAATGAATGTGACCTGGGGAAGCCCTGAAGCACAAGAGATTTGAAGGGAGGATCAGTTTAAGTTTGGGAGGAGAAAAGTTTCATGTTCAGGCAAAGTCTTATTGTTTTAAAACTAGTTTTTCCACTTTGCATAGCCGTTAGAGATGACAGTAGCCCAAATTATAGTTTTCCCAGCATTTAGCATGTCACAATACAGTACTTAACTATATGTAAGGAAAATGGCTAATTCAGTCTTAACTACTTTTCAGTTGAATCTGTATTCATTAAAATATGAACAATAATGAAAATATTCAAAGAAAGTGATGTGTTGCATAGAAGGCATATTGTGTTCTGTCTTTGAGGTCAGAGTGTGTATGGATAGGGGAGAGAAACTGTCAGCATGTGTTTAAAAATGCAAAGGTAAGAACATGTCATTGATTGGTACTTTGTGTGTTTATTTACACCATAGGAGTAGTGTTAAGATGTCTAGCTGTAATGACTGAAAACAGCCCCACTATTGAAGAGTAAGTGGTTGCTTCACTGTTGTTTGGCTGCAGTAAATCATCTCAAATGTGTAGGCTTAATTCACAACCGGAAAAAGAGCGCTACTGTTCCAAAACATGTAATTTCATAGCATGAGAAAGATAACTGTTAGAAGTGGTACTGTTACTCTGATATATTTACCTATTGACGAAATAGAGAAAGAACAAGTAACCAGTAACTGTTCTATACATACATGGTATATATGTTTATGTTTGGGCAAAATATGCACATATATTTTTAAAATGACAGTTAAAATTATTGGGTAGTATGTAATCCATTCTTGAAAAGAAAGAAGCCTTATGCCTGCAATACGATTGATACTAGCCTATCTTCTGATTACATAATACTGTTTGTAAAAAATATATCTGTCTTAATGTTACATTACTGAGATTTTGAGTCCAGGAACAACCTTGCAATAGGGACAGAGTGACCTTTTGGGAAGAGAAAAAAACCAGAAATGTAATGAAAAACACTTTCATTTTCCAGAAATATGCATGAAAGTAAAAATTTGACAGCATGAAAGAACATAAGCAAATATATCTTTTTATTTGAAGATAAAAAGGAGCAGAAACTAGATAGGGAAAGGAAAAAACCTGTGAAAAAAACAGATGATGCAGTTTTTACGAATAAGCAGCTTAATGTATCTTGGCACCCACAGTAAGCCTTGTAGGAGCTCAAAGTGCCTCAGGCAATCTGTGAGCAGAATAGCAATTTTATTACTTTGTCATTAAACCAATTTCACAGCAGTATTGTTTGTTAATGAGCAGCGGCAAACGAGCGAAGATGTCACACACTGGAATAGCAGTGAGATTTGTGACCCAAGCTCTGAGCACTAGGATGGAAAGACCATGGCTATAAAAAAGGAAATACTTTGGGATGAAATGCAAAGTCTATACAGCAGAGCTTGTGTTTATGAGCTACCATTTTGCTAAGAGCTGTGAGAGAAATAAAGGTCTGGAAATATGCAGTTAAAACAGGGCCTATAAAATTAAAACCAAATTAAAGCATAGCAGAGGATTACTGCACAGGCTGTACTCTACAAAATATATCTTAAGTGATGAAGTCAAATCTAAATCAGTTTTGTTTGAATTTCACTGGTATTTATGAAATTATGTAAAACAGTAAAAAAAAATCCAAAACAAAGGCAGCTGCTTCCCATAGTCCTCTGAGTTCCTACCAAGAAAATGTGGATCTCTTTGCATAAGTTCCACTTCCTAGTTCATAATTAGAAACTCACCTTCAATCTTATGACAGAATTTATATTCAGGCATACGTATACTTGCATGTGAATACTGGGCACATAATGGCAACCCATCTCTGCTATTAAACAGTGAGTCAAAATCACATAGCAAAGATAGATTGCGTGAAGCTGAGCGCTGCATCATTTGATGGGGGACTTTTTTTTTCTTTTTGGAGCCAGCACGCTGGTCTTACAAAGAGATTGGGAGGCAGCCTTGGGGGATACAAGAAACAGTGCCAAGCAGGCACATTACTGAATCCCTGCAAGGCATCTCGAGGTGAGTTTGCTGCCTGAGCTGTCTTTCCATGTTTATACATAGGAAAAACTAGTTCAAGCAATGCAATAAGTGGATCAGCGTAACTGACTTAGTGTGGAGGGAGGAGGAGGGAGGGAATTAGCCCACCATTTTGCTCCTTTGCTCTCTAGATAGGAAAATAGTTTTGCTGTCTGGACTTGCTACTGTACGACCTTACTCCTTTCCTGTAATAAAACCCCACCCAATCAGTTTTCATTGTAATTAAGTTTGTTTGGCATAATTACTTACTATCCTAGAAAACACAGATGCATATCAAATACTTCCCATTCTGTTGTGATCTTTACTTCCCCCTCCCCTTCCCTCCTTAACGTATGTAAGTATATCTAAACAAGTAGTATACCATATATTTGGCACATGTGCATACACACACACAGATGGATGGATGGATGGATGGATGGATGGATGGATGGATGGATGGATGGATGAAAGGGAATCAGTACATTGCAGTGCACATATGAGGAAGGCCAAGAAAGAATGGTATGGGAGGGAGATAACATAATCAGACTGAACAATGCAAGTCACTTCAGTTCAAAAGAACATTGCTGTTTCCCACTGATGATTAATATTTTTGGATGGGTGTTTTTATACCTTGATAACTCAAACGTGTTTTCAGCAATTTAAACTTAACTCAGCAAAGGAGACGCTGCAGGAAGTGCTTATTGTTGAGCAGTAGGCGGTGCTCACAGTTCTGGGAGCTCAGCTTAAGACTGTTTTCTGCCTGACAGGGCAAGACCCCTAGACAAATCACTGGCTGGGTCTATGATAGTTGGCAGCCATTCAGGGTTGGTCCTCTGCCAGAAGTATTACTAGATAGCCAGACAGATCAATTCGCTTTTACATTCCCGCCATTATTTATAGCACACTGTATATCTGCTCTTGCTTATGAAGTAATGATTAGCAAATACAGTACACATAAAATAGAAGCATTTGTTCTGTAGAAGCCTTTCTGCTGCTGATATTGCAGATAGTTTTACAGGTCATAGAGTCTTAAGAAGGATTTAAAGGGCATGTCTTGTGTATCATTTGTTCCTTTGAAAATGATGTTCCTTTCCAATTTTTCCTGTAATTGAAGAAGATATATATGGTTGTTGAATAGTACATTTAACAGAATCCCTATATCTATTTTACCACTCAGAGATCTAAAGAAACTACACAGAGAAAGAGGCATTATCTCCTTTTGGCAATTATAAAATCAGCATATTGAGAGAGAGTTTTTTTTAATTTGTAATACAGACTTCTAGATTTTTGGGTTTTTTTTAAAAAAAGTCCTTCCTTATATTTTAAAAGGATGAAATTGAATGTCTGTTAAGGAAGCTATATGACTGCAAAGTATATCATCTGTTTTAAGACAAAATTACATAAAAGATCTGACCCTCAGTATACAACACTGAAAGCCCATTAAAAGTAACTGATTTCACTTATTACAGAATATGACAGGTAATCCATGTGTCTTTGTGCGTAAAATGTGATCCGTAATTTTAGAAATACTGTTCGTATCTTTATCAAACTCTTATAACACAAAGAATAGTACTAAGTAGCATTTAACAATTTAGTTTAATCCAGGGATCCCTTAATGTATCCTCTATGTTTCACTAGCAGCTCAAAAAGCCAAAAATTTATAGATGCATGCTGCAGGTCAGCAGTGACTGAAGCAAAGTCATATCTCCCCTGAGCTTGGGTGGGATTAGTGATAACCACAGATTTTGCCAGCTACCATATTAAATGTATCCCAGTAAGCTATAGCTTAAATTTGAGATGACCAAGCAGTCAGTACTACTTAAAGCTACCTTCCTTGGAAAGATAGACTTGCTCCCCAGTGACCAGAATGGTGTGCAGGATTCCAGAGGTGAGTTGCACTATGGATTTATATGAAGACAGTATGTTACTGGTAGTTTGATTTCAGTTGCCTTTTTTAAAAATGGCCAAAACTGTCCACTAGCTGTATAAGCATTCATCCTGCATGCAGCTCCCAGATTTATTTTTGTGGCCCTCAGATCTTTCTGAGCCCCTCCTGTTATTTTTTCCCCCCAGAGGTATATTTTTGGCAGTGAAATGAATGAAAGAAAAAATATGAGAGAGGAATGGAATTTGATCTACAAAGTGTATATACTTTATAACAGTGTTATAACAGAATGTAATGATAACAGTGATTTTTTTGAACCTTTTTTAAGTAACTGAACTGCTACAAAGAGGTGAATCACTCCCCTCTTCATTTTAATTTTGACATCTCTTTCTTATTCTCTGTGCATTTTCATAAATCCATAGTCTTATGGGCAATAGATCACCTTTTTCCTGTTAGAATAGGTCAAATTGCTTTTGGTAGTATTTATTTTTTACCTCTAAGAGGTAAAAATTTTGGTGTGAGACAAAATTATAGATTTTGTACATAATCTAGAATTCTTGTAGAGCTGGATAGAACTGTAACATTGTGGGGTCATAGAGCTGGGAAAGACCACAAGGGCCATCTAATCCAAGCCCCTGCCATGCAGGAATATACAATCAAAGCATTCTTGACAGATGGCCATACAGCCTCTGTTTAAAAGCCAACCAAAAAGGAGAGTCCACCACACTCCAAGACAGCATATTCCATTGTTGAACAGCTCTTACCATTAGGAAGTTTTTCCTAATGTTTAGATGGAATCTCTTTGCCTACAGTTTGAAGCCATTGCTCCATGTCCTAGTCTTTGAAACAGCAGAAAACAAGCTTACTCCATGTTCCATATGACATGCTTCCAAATATTTAAACATGGCTATCATGTCATCTCTTAACCTTCTCTTCTTCAGACTAAACATACCCATCTCCGTAAGCTGCTTCTCATAGGGCATGGTTTCCAGACCATTTACCATATTGTTTGCCCTCTTCTCTGCCCAGAACTGCACACAGTATTCCAGGTGAGGCCAGACCAAAGCAGAATAGAGTGGTACTGCTACTTGCGTTGACCTAAACACTATACACACCTATTGATGGAGCCTAGAATCATATTGGCTTTTTTAGCTGCAGTATCATACTGTTGACTCATGTTCAGCTTGTGGTCTACTAAGACTTCTAGATCGCTTTCACACATACTGTGGTCAAGCAGGTGTCACCCATTCTATATCTGTGCATTTCATTTTTTTTTTCCTGCCTAAGTATAGTACCTTATATTTGTACCTGTTGAAATTCATTTTGTTAGTTTTGGCCTAGCTCTCTAATCTTTAAAAGTTATTTTGTCCTCTAGTGTATTAGCCAGACCTCCTAATTTGGTATATCTGCAAATTTGAGAAGCATGCTCTCTGTTCCATCATCCAAGTCATTGATAAAGATGTTGAATAGCACTGGACCCAAGACAAAACCCTGTGGCATACCACTAGTCACTTTTCTCCAGGATGAAGAGGAGCTATTGGTGACCACCCTTTGCGTTTGGTTGGTCAATCAGTTGCAAATCCACCTAACAGTAACACTGTCTACCCCACATTTTACTAGCTTGCTTGCAAGAGTATCGTGAGGTACATCTACCAAGCTTGTTACTCTATCTGAGAGACAGAGAGAGAAGATTAGCCTGGTATGATTTGTTTTTGAAAAACCTTTGTTGACTTTTAGTGATCATAGCATCCTCGTCTAAGTGCTTAGAAAGACTGTCTATTTAATGATCTGCTCTAGAATCTTTCATGGTATTGATATCAGGCTGGCTAGGTGGGAGTTATTTGGGTACTCTTTATTTTTTAAGATGGTGACAACATCTACCCTTCTCCAGCCTGCTGGAACTTCTCTTGTTCTCCAGAAATTCTCAAAGATTTTTGCCAGTGGCTCTGAGATTACTTCTGCTAGTTATTTTAATACTTTTGGATGTAATCCATCTGGTTCTGGAGACTTAAATTCATTTAGAGTAACCAGGTATTCCTGTACTACCTCCTAACCTACACTGTGCTCCATTTCCCCTACTACATCATCTATTTCATTTTTCCTGGGTCAAGCACTGTTTTCCTTTTGGGAGGAGACTGGGGCAAAGAACGTATGGAGTAGTTCTGCCTTTTCTCTGTCCCTGTTAGCATTTAACCATCTTCTAAATGCAGTGACCCCACCATTTCCTTGTTCATCTTTTGGCTATGGACGTAACAACAAAAAAGCCCCTTTTTATTGTTTTTAAATCTCTCTAGCAAGCCTGAGCTCATTCTGTACCTTAGCTTTTCTGACTTTCTTCCTAGCTGTGCTATTTGTTTGAATTCCTCTTTGGTTATTTCCCGCTTTTTCCAATTCTTGTACATGTCCCTTTTAAATCTTGGCAACATTGGAAGGTCTTTAGGCATCCATCCCAGATTCTTTAGGCATGTCCCATTTTTACTCCTCAGTCTTGGGAGTCTATAGTAGACCTCCACAGTGATATCAGTGTTGTTTCTCTCCCCCTTAATTTTTACTCCCATGCTATTAACCTGGCTTCCAGAATTTTTAAATCATAGATCTCTTCACACGTATAAACATCCTTGACAAATAGTGCTTCTCTTCCTCCTCTCTTGTTTGGTCTGATTCTCTGAAATAGGTTATACCCCTCTATTTCTATAATCCAAGCATGAGACTCATCCCACCAGGTTCCTGTAATGCCTATTATATCTATTTCCTTTGCTTCGTTGAGAGTTCAGGTTCATCTTGTTTATTTTCCGTGCTGTGTATATTAGTGTAGAGACATCTATGACCATGGGTCATTCCCCCAGCTGCTTATTTAAGTTTTTTTCCTCTCAGTCTTGGGTTCTTGTACTATTCACCTAGTTCTCTCTATAACATTTGGGCTATTATCAGCAACACTTAATCAACTCCTGCCCTCAAGAATACTGTCTCCCTCCCCAATATAACTCAGCCCTCCTGATCTGGTTTGTGAGACTCTTAACAAACAGTGTTCCTGCTAACTGCTGTGAGCTACAATCCATCACTTGCCAGAAGTCTGTTTTCATGAAATCTCAGACATATAACTTGGTGATGTGTGATATGATCAAAGTATTTTACACAATGAGTAAATGGCTTTCTGGGATCTGGAAAGGTAACAGATCCCATCTCTCTGTATGTGAAAGAGAGATTGAGGTTCAGTTTTAGATTCAGATTCAGATTGATTGTGTGTGTGTGTGTGTGTTAGAGAGAGGGAGAGAGATTCTCTGTTAGAAAAGCTGGGCTTGCAGTAAAATGTTTGCCTGTGAAAAGCTCCTGAACACTAATCCAGTTGTGACCTTTGTCCTTCCTCCAGAATTATTGTTGTTCTGTGCCTTGAAGTAGTTTCTGACATATGACACCCTAAGGTGAACCTATCTTAGGGTTTTCTTGGCAGAATTGTTCAGAGGGCTTTACCTTTGCCTTTCTGATGCTGAGAGAGTGTGACTTGCCGAAGGTCACTCAATGGGTTTTCATGGCTGAGCAGGGATTTGAACCTTGGTGTCCAGTCATAGTCTGACACTCAAACTACTACACCATGCTTCTCCCCTGGAAGGTTTTCCACCCATACCACCCTGTCTATGGTTAGCGTTCAATTGTTGTTGTGCACATTTAATCCTTTTTACAGCATATTACCCTTAGGGATTTTCTCCTGTAGAGAGTTCAACACTCTAACAACTTTATTTAGGCTTATATGTTACCCTTCAGTGTTGCTGCAAGAGCAACTCGAGGGCAACAAAATAAAATTATTATACAGTACATGAGAATCTTAAGTTAAAAAGAAAAAGTACATTGAGTATGAAGTTATATGGTCCTGGGATGTCCCCTTAGGGTTACAGGATTGATCAGAGAACTTTGTCCATGATCTTACATAAAACTTGTAGGAGGAGCTTAAGTCTTGGATTACTTCACCTCAGCTCACCGTGGTAGTTCCCTCTGTGACAAGATGGTGAACTATGGAGGTTGTGGGTGGGGCAGATTTCCCATCTCATGACCTTCCTTGGGCCAGAAGACATACAGGATTAGGGAACCTAGCTTTAGAGACAACATGGTATAGCAGCTTGAGATTTTGACAAGGACTCAAGGTTCCAATCCCTATTCAGCTATATAAATCTACTGGGTGGCCTAGGGAAAATCAGACTCTCTGAGCCTTAGGGGAAGACAGTGGCAAACCTCTTCCAATAAATGCTGAAATAAAACACTATTATGGGGTTGTCATAAGTTAGAGTCAATTTGAAGTCTCATAACAAAAACCCAGCTTCATTCTTTCATATGCGTAAGAGGCTAGATCGGCACTAAGCCCTAACCAGAACTCAGTGGCACTTTTAAACATCAGCTGAGAGCTCTGGGCTTTGTATGAGAAAGTACAATGCCTTTTTCTAGTGCCGGAAAATAATACCAGTGTTGACATGAAATGGTGTACAAATATTGTGAAGCCATGTGCACACTTTCTTTCACCTCCATAGATAGGAGCACCTGAAGAGCAGCCTCCAAGAATTGTACGCATGGATATAGCTTTTTAAATTATTACTACAAACTTTGTGGCTGCTTTTGTACCTTCTTTTTGTGAAGGAATAGTGCTTGATATTGTGGCCCCTGCAATAAAATTCCAAATAAAGAGCCAGGTCCTACTTCATGACACAATATTTCAAGTCTCCTCTCACCTAGTTTCTCGATTTCTCTAGCAGTCAACCATCTTTGGGTTTTTGAAAGGGCAGCTTAAC
Organism: Cyclura pinguis; assembly: GCA_030412105.1. Lineage (NCBI taxonomy): Eukaryota > Metazoa > Chordata > Lepidosauria > Squamata > Iguanidae > Cyclura > Cyclura pinguis. The sequence goes on from CM059599.1 coordinate 334,943,137, forward strand.
GTATTGTTTTTTCCCCTAAACATTTTATATACATACCATTTATTTCTGAAACGCTTGGGATTTGGAGGACCGTCTTTTGCATTGATGATACTGTCTTTCCTGTATGAAGCCTGATACTAATCTTAAATCTCCAAAAAATAGAAGGAATTATTGTGTTAACATAACTCATTGGAATGAATTTTCTCTTCCATTTAGTTTCTTTAGAATTATATGATTTGTAAGATTTTATTAAATGTTCCTCAAGTTCCATTGTTCCTCAAGTCCCCTTGTAGCATCTTTTAGTCATTCTTGTAGAAAAATTAGTATTCTCAAATGTCTTGTCCAGCTTAATATTTTTAATAGAAAATATAAATGAATTACGTACTTTTTGTTTTATATATGTGAGCTCACCTTTTCTAGTGGTATTGCAATGTTACATATTTAAAAATAAGAACAACAGAACTACAGAGCATGTTGATTTTACTGCCACAGTTTTACAATGGAGTTCTAAATTAATTTGAACTCATTATAAGAATAATAATTGATGCTGAACACAGCAGTCCTATTCATTTGTTTGTTCCTTCATTCATTCAAAGCATTTATACTTTGCCCTTGCCAAAAAGGTTCCCAGAGCAGCTAAAAAATAGTAAATAGTTAATTTCACATTCCCTATCCTCTTCTTTACAGACTAAATATGACACGTAAAAGGAAAAGGATTAGGAAGAGTTAAGTTCTGCAGCAAGTTTATCAAAGCAAAGTTAAGGTATATCTGGCTGCACTTCTTCTCCCTCTGTGGCCCGATCAGTGGCATCTCCAGATGGAGGGGCTCTCAGCAGCTACAGGGCCCAGGCATGATGGAGGTACATTATCAACACATGCATACTTGTGTGTATATGCATATGTGCATGTACATAAATGTATGCAGAAGCAAGTGTGATTCAGGTCAATGAGGTTTATTCCCAGGTACATATGTATAGAACTGCAGCTTCAAAGTACTGTAGACCAGCAAATGAGATGACAAAATGGATAGAAGCAGCAAAATGTATCCACTGTATAGACACATGTTGCTTGGTAGTTTAAGAGGAAGAAGAGGGGAGATGAGTGTGAGAATGATATTTCTGGTATATATATGGCAGTTGCTAAAGGGTGCCTAGAGACTGACAGTGAACCCTTACAAAAACTCCTTGTAGCTACTGTCATTGATCGCATTCAGAAATTTCTGAGCTATAAAAATATGTGTCATATCTTTCCACAGAAATTAGAAGACAGTCAAGATATAAAAAACCAATAGCAAGCTATTCCCTCATCACAGCAGATCTTTACAGAGGAACAAAACCAGATGCTACTGCAGCTGGACATTCTTACTATCATGTTTTCATTTGTTGAAAAGGATACATTTGCCACATTTTCACCAGAATATTAAATTTCTCTAGTATTATTGGCTGTCAGCTGTCCCATCAAAGTCACAATTCATTTTTGAAGAGACAGATTCAAGTTCAAAGGATGGTAGTGTTTGGTGCACTCAGACGATCAAGTGACAAAGGTCAGACATGGATGTCCAGTACTGCCAACTTACTCTAATGATGGGTAGACCGCTCTGTGTTTGTGCAGGTTGCACTTCTTACCATGAAGCATGCTTTTCTAAAGAGCCTATGCTTGCATATGGAGCCTGTACTCCATTATTAGCCCAGTGACACCATTTCGTTCTCACATTTCCACTCTTCGCCCATAATGTTCACCTTTGGATAGGGACGCTTGTTCAGCAGGATTTGTGACAGCCTCTTCATTGCTAGCATGATTTCTATGAAGATGTCTGCATAGAATCACTTCTTGACCAGAGTGTGCATTCATTTCAGTGGCCAGCACCATGGCACAACTTCAATAGATGATAATCATGATGATTAGTTCCTGTTGGGTTTCATCCTGCCCAAGGTTGCACAGCTTTAAGTACCATTGATTTTATTGGGAAAAATATTTCTATCTGCTAATGAAATGAATAGAATACAAAGGTTTTCTCTTTAGGTGGATTGTGTCTGATATCAGTAGTTTTTAATTTTACCAGTAGTTGTACATGTAAATACTTTCTAAAAGATAAAATATTTGCATACTTATTTAATAATATGAACATTTCAACACTCTAAGTATTTTAGACATATTAACTGGGAATGAGGAGGCACAGAAATGTTTAACTTGTTGTTGGTCCTTTCCTGTAGCTTTTTACTGATGAGAAGAAATATTGTGTTGGTTATACATGCAGTGAGAAGGAAATCCTAGAACAAATTTGAAGAAGCTGTAAGAACAATAAAAAGACAAATGTTGTTCGTTTCACTCTGCTGAGCCCTAATATGAGGAGAAAATATTTATTCATCATTAGGCATAAAGCTAGGACTGTTTCTTCCACCTGAAACACTGTCCAATTAGGCCAAGTTTCATGCTGTTTGGAAACACATTTCTTTTCAGTATTGCAAAGCTATACATTAAATATGAAAGCAATTACTGGACAAAGGAGAAACCACAGCCCTTCCAGTGTTGCTGGATTACCAATCCCATCATACCATACCACTGCCCATGATTTTTGGGCTGATGGGAGTTGGAGTCCAAAAACATTTGACGGTTTCCCATCTGTGAACTACAGAGATCCATTCAAAATTATATTTTGGGAGATACAGTCTTTCAAGAATATAACCTAAAAATTTTTGGTTGACAGAAAAACTTATATAGGTTGACAGGATCAATACTGGTTGACATCATTCTTCATGCCAAGATGATGTACGTTGTAGAAAAGTAGATAGACTAGGTTACAGAGGAAGCAGAACAGAGAAATGATATGAGGAGTAGAAAGGGACTGTCAGAGGGGAGAGCAATTTTCCTGAGCTGGGAGGAAGTTCACACTATAGTACTGAATACTGAAATACAGGGGGTGTGTGGGGTAAGAATAACACTGTATTTCTAGCATGAACTGTGAAATGTTCTATGAAAGCTGTGATAGTAATTGCGCTGTGTACGAAACTGAAGTTTGAACACTTGTGAAGCAATATTATTCCAACCAGAATGCTGGCTCGGAGAGCTCTCAGTATCATATAGGCTCATTTTAAGACTTTCAAAAGTGTTTCATTGTCATAATGCCTGTGCTAGTGAGAATTTTGTGTGAAGGTAACTTGGGATGGCCAACATGCAAATTGCTTTACCAGCACAGACCTTTTAATGGGCTCACAAAGGCTGCTTGAAAAGCAGGTACTTGGGTGACTAAGCCCCAGGAGACTGTATAAGTCTGGGCTTCAGTAACTAGCCCCAAGGCAGATAGGAAGTCTCTGCCAAAATCTGAACCAGTCTCCTGGTTCCTTATCTAGTATCTTAGACAAAATAAAGTACAGTACTTCCATTCTTGCAGTAGTCTTTTCTGTAGTAAAGGCAACAAGCAATAATGTTTAATGGCATCCACATACAAAAATAATACCTACTGCTTTGCATTTTACCAAATGTTGTTAAAACATCACCTAATTAAACACTGAAAGCAAGATGAGACATTTGATAACAGTAAAAACCTGTTTCTTGGAAACATATGCTAATGTACATTTCTCTTATATAGTATATAGCACAAGATAAAAATTGCATAAAATATATCATAAAAATATGTTAAGTGTAAAAGCATAAAAATAACATAAAAGACATAAAGTTTCTGTTTCCTTTTTTTTAACATATAAAGTGCTATGTTGCTTCACACTCTAACTTTCCTGTAAAGTCATATTAAGTACAATACCTAGGATGAATGACTGAGAACTGGCATTTTTAAAAGAATGCCATAACTTGGATGTATATCAGGACATTTCATCTGTCTGTGGTGCCTGAGTTCTCGGTGTGAGTGTCGTATGTGTCAAGTGAAGAATAATTCCTCTGGAACTGATTTAAATGCTGTTGATGTTACTGTAGTTCATGATAATTGACTATAGTTGCCTTTGGATCAGACCATCAAATAACATTTTTATGCTGTAATTATGCAAATAACATTTGCTTAGGTGCCCTAGATGGTTATGAAATATCTCCTTCCCTGCCACTGTTATCGACATAAGAAAATTAAGAGGCCTACACATATGCTGAACTCTACACTCGATTTCTAAAAAAACCCTACAATATGCAGATCCGGGAGAAATCCTTAGTATTTCATTTTTATGGACAATTGGTGACTGACTCCCCCCCCCCCCGAGGAAGTTAAGTCTGAAACTGTGTACCAAGTTGTCATATCTGCTTGATAGTTTAAGAACTGATAGTCCCATTACAGAGACTGTACACTTCTCCTGGAGCCTGTATTAATTCTGTGCATTTTGTGTACAGCACACAAGCCTCAAAAGCAGTGACCCAGGAGAGACAAAAACCAAGGCTTCATGTTTCACCCTGGATTTCGGATGCATTAAAACTCAAGGTAGTTCCCCTTTCAATAAAAAGCAGTCTACTATTATCAATTTTTTTTAGATACAGTGAGTTTCCTCCTGCACTTCTGGGTGAACAGAGTATGGATAATTACCCTCTGCATAAAGTGCCTTCTGTAGTGTTTCGATGGCATGACTTTCTAATCTTGGATAGAAGAATAGAAGGTGTGATAGATCTGAGAAGGTCACAGGCAGATTTTCAATACTGTTCGTACCTTGCAGAATGGTTAGTATCTTGTACCAAGTGGAATGGGACTGAAAATGGGCGTATGGGAGATGCCACCTGATCTCCCGTTTGTCTAACAAACCATTACATTGCTGTGTAAAGTTCTGTTGAGCCCTAGGCTCCTCTGCATTCAGGTTTTGCACTCAACATGGTCTGGGTGACAGTGGTTTACAGCGATTCGTACATGTATTAAACATATTCTTCCTGTGGTCATGAGTCCTGCAGTCAGTGATTCTCAGAAAGTTTCCATAATCAGTATGTTTGCTTCTTTCTTTGAAATCTGTGTTTATTTTTGCTTGCCTGCTGCGCAGTGCTCATGTTGTCAGATTAAATGGGTTCTCTTTTTGCTCAGCTTCAACAAGTGTATTTGCTTAATAATAAAAATCCTTTTAAAGAAAATCTATAAAGATTTACAACACAATCTTGTTTGTGTTTACTCAGAAGTAAACTTCTTCCCAGGAAAGTGTTCACAGGACTTCAACCACTAGCTAACTTAATGGGAAGCAGATTGACCAGAAATTCAAGATAATTAGCATTTTTTGTAAATAAGCTTGCTTGCTTTTCAGTCACAATGTTCTTCTGAGCTGATGACCATATTTTGCAGGAACTATGGTCATTTTTCTTCCATCTGAGGACAAAGTCTGTTGCTATGGGCTATGCATGTTGGAATCTACTCTTCCTTCTCCTGTTAGTTCTCACTTAATATTTGATGGGGTGGAAACAGAGAAGAGAAGTAACAAGTTAAATAATACAATGCAATATACTGCAACTTCCTTCAATGGAGGAATGTTTGTGTGCCTTATATTTAAATTGCATGCGATCCTTGCTGATACCTGTTTGGGAGGCACCTTCACATAGCTTGGTAGCTCTTCTTTTTTAAAAAAAAAGTAACCGGAGCACTATGAGTTCTTTCTAACATTTACCTTTCTTTCTTCTTCTTGTCTATATTGGCAGTCTTGGGATAAATGGCTACTCTGTAGCCCCTTCTTCTTTGATGAAGAACCATCTTCCTTTCTGATCGATCCGTTCTGGCCTTTTCCCCAAAGATGTCTTCTTTAACCATTGGCCCCCTTTCTTCTCTTTCCTTTAATACAAAAATCTATAGTTGCCATTTTTGCCAGGTGGGTTTATAACATCATCCAACCCTGCTTACTGGTGGAAAAAATAAGATTCTGTATGTTCATAATAACAGGAAGCCCAATGGCTACAAGTTTTCCTTTTTTTTTTTTTTTTTTTGAAGTTCCCATGCTTTACATTGTAGAAAGAAACCAATACATAGGTCATTTCTGCAGACTGCATTTTTTAAATTGTGTTTATACATAGATCCCACTCAGTTCAAACAAACTTATTCCCAGGGAAATTTGCATAGGATTGCAACTGCAAACATCCACTGTATCTCTGAAGCCATGAGTGGTGGGGAGAATACTAATATGATATAAGTAGTTTCTGATGCAGGAACTGGACATCTTTTTCTGTATTTTCAAGGCCAAATAGCATCTGTGTTCAGTTCGGAGGAAGTTTATGTAAACTTTTAAAACAGCTCAGTTTTCACCTCTTTGGCAGCAAGTCACATCATGTCTACATAAGTGGCCATATATAACTTAGCTTCTATTCCTTGTCAAAATTACAAAATAATACATATGAAGCATCAATCATTTTATTGTCTGTTTTATTTTCTTTTTGGATATTATGAACTATACACAAGTAATGTGCAGAATATGTTATTAGCTTATATGTCTCTTTTTGTAAATTCATGGTTGCTGGCTACCTCTTTCTCTTGCAGCCATTCTACAATGCACATGCTTTCACTTCACACTTCTTTTCCTACTAATCTATTGGTATAGATCTGTGGTTTCTTTTTAATGGCTGGTTCATTAGCTGGTATAACCTATGTGGAATTTGAAATTGTGGTTGTGGAAAGTTGGGAAAGTAGAGGTCAAAGTTTATTACAACTATCAGGTGTGGAAAATTAGGTCAATATACAGTTTTATGTGCTGTACTTTCACTGATGCAGATTATTCCCAGGGTGCATAGATACCATGTGGACAAGACTCATTCTTTCTTGAGCAATCAGTAATAAATAGTAACATATTGGCCACAGTCTACACAGCTACTTCATACATGCCTATGTACCTGGTATAACACTAGGTGAACATTCTCTTTCCACTTTTTTCTTTGAACATCATAGCAAAATCTTGAATTGCAAGCAGATGTTGCTACTCTACTCAGTTTCAAAAGCAGATGGCTTGTGCCAGCCTTGCCCAATGTTGTTGATAGGGTTTGGGTTGCAGCTTCCATAACTCCTAGCTGTTGGTTACATTGTCTGGGTTTGATGGGAATTGGGAATCTACAACATCCAGAGGGCACCAAGTGTTTTAGACTTGTGACATAGAGGCACTAGGAAGGCTGGCTTGTAGCATGGGATTGGCTGTTGAGGAGACAAAGCTAAATCAAGCACTATCTAGCTTGTAGATATTTTATGCAGAATTTATTAAAATAACTTTGTTGGATCCCAGATACTGCCATGTTGTAAAGGAGATCCTGGAGGTTACAATCCAAAGAAACTGAGGCTTAGACTTGCTTTGATTTTATGCTGTGTTTACAAACAGAAAAGGTACTAGTTAATCAGAAGTTAAGAACTGCATTTTTTTTTGAGAATGAGTGGAAATATATGCTAAATTGGTCTGTTAGATTAGGAACATAGGAAACTTCTTTATTCAAAGTCATATCATTTTTCCCTCTGGCTCCATATTATCTATTGTGACTGGCAGTGGTTCTGTAGAATTTCAAGCAAAGATTCTTCATATCACCAGTTACCTGATCCCTTTTAGTGGATATGCTGGGGATTGACCCTGGGCCATTCCTCATAGAAAGCATGGCATGTGAGAAAACTTTATATAACAAGTTATAGATTCACTTGGATGCATTAATAATAGCATCTGCCACAAATACTATAGTGTAAGTTTGGCCTTAACTCCTGTTCTGGATGCCAACTATGTGTGCCCTCCTCCAGGATATTATAATCAAGCCTTTCCTAACCCAATGACCTCAGGATGTGTTGGCCTATAATTTCTATCACACCCTACCAGATGACTATGCACTTCTACCACCATTCTATTTTCTTCTTTCTTTTCAGCTAACACTCATTGGCCAAGATCCTATATGGCATAGCACAGCATAACAGTTCTGCAGGTGGAAGTATGCTACATGTCTCCTCTAAGCCTGCCCCTGACTCACTGTTTAGCTGTTCAGTAATTGATGGAGAATGGCAGGATTGGAGAAGTGTTTGACTATGTCCTCATAGCAAGACACAGACCAATGACATCATCCACTGAGATCCCGTGGGATCCCCTGAGGTCTTAGTGGATGATGTCATCAGTCTTTGTCTGACTACAGGGACACAGCCAGATGCTTTCTTGATTCCTTCCCCTGCTCTCCACCAGTTGCTTGGGGGCACTACAGCAGCTGAATGGTGCATGGTGGAGCTGAATGGTTAGTCACTGCAGAGAGTAGGAGAAAATACCAAGCTTTGCAATAACTGACTGACTGACTGACTGAATGAATGAATAAGACATAGACATAAGGTGGATTTATGCCTGTTTACGTCAGTAACAGGACACAAGACAATATTTTGTTGCTCATAGAGGCCACTGATCATGCACACTGGGCTGTGTTTTGGCTGATTGCTCCTTATTTAAATGTTGCCTACTTTAAATGTTACCTACTTCTGCATACTTACACCTTTATTAAGGTATACTTCCTGTGACTGTGCTGTGGTTCAATCCTGTTTGCAGTGACCCACCTGAATTTTCAGATAGAGGAAACATGTGAGATCTGCAAAAATCATTACAATATATTCTCACTCACTTTCCCATTAATTTTCCACATTTCTTTTCTATTGGATAGTCCACATTCTTTTCTGCCTTGGCTGTTGCATGTCAGAGGGCTTTGTTGGTCTTGGAGAACAGCAGCTTGGCTACTTTTTAAAATATGTATTTTTGTAATTGTTATTTCTCCAGCCTCAGGACTTCCCCCAGTATACCAGCACATCCCTCTTGTTTTGCAGAGGCCTCTGGTTAGCTCCATTTTGGTCAATATAGGAGTACTGTGTTCACTAATAAAGGAGTTGATGATAGATACAATTACTTTCTCCCAAAACCTACATAATTCTGTAGACAGAGAAACTAAATGAGTAATAGTGTGAAAGGAAACTTACCATTCAAAGACTTATATCTATAAGCATTTTCTGAGGGAATAGGGCCTTAACATAGATTGTATTTTAGCTTTTTCATGCATTAAGACTAGATAGATGATTTGAAAAGTATGAAGTCAAACTATATTTTAGCTACAATCTAGTGTTACCCTGTATACTGGGGGTCCTGGGAGGGACACCAAAATGTGCTCAACTAAAGGTGGGGAAAATTAGCTCAGAGCACTGCTTAACGTTCTGAGAGGCAGGGTAACTTAGCGAGATCTTGAACCCTATGTCTACGGAGTCGGGTCGAGTCAAGGAGAACACAAAAGTTGAAATAATAAATGATGTTTATTAAATACAAGCAAAACAGTGTATGCGACACACTCATACAAGATAACTAAAGAAAATAAAGGTTGGAGTGGTATAGAGGGATTTTTAGAGGGATTGCTGGTTTGGGTGATACTTCACCTGTCCTGAAGCCCAGAAAAATAGAGAACGAAGCTGGGGTGCGATGTAGCTCAGCACGTGGAGCTGAGGGGCGGCTCGCCAAGCAAAGCGGCAGCAAGGCGGGATGAAACTCAGGACCGATCCGAGGAAGGTCTCAGAATCAAGGGTTTTCATAAGGAGAGTTGTGACTGCAGGCTATGCCGTACTTGGGGGAAAACAATAGATTTGGAGTTGGAGACAAAGCCTCCGAAAGGTCAGACTCTGAATGATTGAGTTATCGTAGCAGTTTTCAATAGAGTAGCCAGTATGCAAACGCAGAGTACTTGGGTATGGTATAGTCCACCCATCAAGCTGCCGTCGCGGGGCAGAGGCTCTTTTGTAAGTGGCGTGCATACTTAATTAGAGTACTTGCCTGGAGGTCTCCTAAAGCAGTGAGTCAGCTATTTCTGGCCTGCCTGTATTGTAGTTTGAATACTACGGCTATTAACGGCCGAGCTTGTTTACGTGCTTGTCCGGTGGCCTCGCAAGCACGTGGAAAGGAATAGAGAAGTGCAGCCGAATTGCGATATCAAGGGATATCTTTAATATCCCCAAAGCTCGGACTAGCCAGGGCAGTAACAATTCCCCCCCTCCCGAAAATGGGCGATGTTGGGGACAATATTGGACATTTTCCAATTAAAAGCAAAAATCAATTTAGAGCTGAATAGGGCTTGCAGGTTGGTAGCCATATCACTCCTCAGGAAAGGGAATTTCGGGAAGAGCAACGGAATTCCTATCTTATAAAGACATTCCTAACTAAAACCTAAACACACACACACACCAATGTAAACAATAGCGCAATAATAAGCAGTTAAACAATAAACAATGTCCAATGTCCCGTCAATAGGGAACTGTCGAAACATGAGCAAATGGCAATAAATAGCAAATGCAATATGAGGCAATCAATGAAATAGTCAATGGAATACTGTAAGTCCAATGCATGGTCTGGCAATGAAGGCAATCCAATGAGCAAACAGTTCAGTGAGGTTGAAAGTTTGTAGTCCAGGGGAGGTGAGGTGCAAGCAAAAGTCTTGACACCCCCCCCCTTGCAACAGGAAAAGTCTTTTGGCTGGAGCAGGCGAGCAAAACATAAGTCCATCCGGGCAACGAAGCAGGAACAACAACCAAAATGTCCAAGTCAGTGCAGCTCGGCTTGCTGCAAGTTCAGGAGCAATGATTCTTTGCAGAGTATGGAGCCTGGAATGGTCCATAGGTTCTCTTAGGGTCAGCAAACGGTGGCAGGAATGGCAAAAGTTCGTGGCAATCGGAAGGCTGCGTGGTCACCTTCCCTCACAGTCACGGGTGTCATCGAAGAACCAGGAATCTCCAAGCCTCGGCCATCAGATGGAGTGGCAACTTCCTACGTCACCCCCTGACGGTACTCGGGGACGATGGTACGACCTCGGGATCTTCCCAGTCTTCTGGAGCAATAGACCTATTAGAGTTTTAACAGAAGAACTGATATGATTATTATCCAGTGTATACCATTAATGTAAATGGCCGGCTCAAAGCCTACTGGGAATGAGATCTGTTGGAAATGGGGATCTACTGGGAGCAGCTGGTGGATACAGGATGGGATCAGATCTTAAAGCCATACCAGAAGAGGCGATGTTAAGGCCACTGCAGATCATGGTCACCCTAGGCTGGTGGCACGTCTGCCAGAGCTTGGGGAGTTCAGTTCCCAACTGTAGTTCACTCTGAGTAAGACCAGACCTGCAAAGTTCAGGGGTCAGATGGACCAACTTGAGGCCAGGCTGGCAAATTTTGCTCCATCCAGTATTTCACTGGATGGGCCGCGGCTGTGGATCACATCAGCCACCCATAAGTTGCCCCTGCTGAAGCCCCGTCTGCAATGGCAGCGGTACTCACATGCTCAGACTGAACTAGGTTAGGCTCTGACCCCCCCTTTTTTTTTTTGCTTTGCCTGGTGGCGGGGCCCCCAAACTGGTGGAAAAGATAAGACTAAACCAAATCAGAGAGAATTGAGTGTACGCTTGTTCATTGCCAGAGTGGACGCTGACTCCCTCGGTGATTGGTCTGGCTGGATGGACACACGTATGCAAATGTTCTACTAACATATGCAAATGAGACACAATGCACCAGGGCCGGGCGTCAGGCCAATTGTGTGGGTCTCCGGCCCTTATGGGGCGTCGGAGAGCGGTTCTAAATTGGGGAAGTCAAAATTGCATGAGGCAACAAACACAATAGCGGTGCCAATTGTTCTCACCCTAACAATCCATGCACACTAAAGAAGTGGGGAGGAGGCCCTCGATGGGATGAGGGGCATACCTGGGCAGTAGACTGGGAGTCCAGAGTCAGACCTGTTTCTCCTGAGAGGGTCGTGAGGCCCCCTTCGTCTTGCCCTAACCTCACCAGAACACCCTTGCACAAGGCAATCCCTCCGAGTGAGAAAGTGCCAACGTTCGGAGTGAGAAAGGGTCGGCACTCCGGTCTGACCTACCTTCCTCAGAGTATCAGGGCTGACTCTGTAGGCCCGATCTACCTCAGAGGATAAAAGGGTCTTGGGACAGCCATCCCAAGAATCCGTTTCCTCCAAAAACAAAAACACCCTCCCTTAAAAGGTTAAAGGATAGACTCAAACACACTATACATTATACAACAAGCAACTATTTACAAACGGGGGAACCTCTTCCCTTAATAAAAGCGGACGGCTTGTAACATGAGGATCTGTTTCTTAATCCAAAATACCAAACCAACAAGGCTGACTACCAAAATTACCTGAAACACCACCAAAACGACTAAAGGGTGGAGAGCGAAGTGTGCTATAGCCTGGCCTGTGGAGGACCAATTAAAGACATCCCACCATGAATGTTTTGCGGCGGATTTCAACTCCTCTGAGGTGCTGACTATTGTCTGAGCAGTATGGTTAACAGTCAAGGCAATTTGGTGGAGAGAGTGCGAGACCTCCTTTACTCGTTGCGACAAACTGGTGAGATTCCTGAGCCATAAAGACGCAGGGATCTCGTCCTCAAGATGGAATCCGACTAACTCGGATTTTGTAGGTGCGTAGGCACTTTCAAACACATAATCTCGTACCTCCCGCTGGAGATAGAAGTTCTGGCCAAAGCAGTCTTGGACCATCTGTGAACAAAAACAGGGGTTCCCAGCAGTACGGTTTACTCTTACAGTCGCACCACTAGGCAATACTGTCAAGTTGGTACAAGGAGTCCTTAAACAGAAGCACTCGCAGGTAATCTGGGCCATGACTGTGTTATTTACCGGCACTATCAAATATTCGGAGGTATCGCTGAGGCTGAGACCATTAAGGTCGTGGAAACACTGAATCCAATGGCAGTTAAATAGGCAGCCAGCTAAATCAAAAGAGTGTGTATCGTTGGACCAGTGGTACATCCATGGGGGCAGCAAAGTAGCATTGGCGGCTATGAGGGGTAGTCCTAGATGGGATACTGGATGTAGGATTACCGGATCCAGAATCCATTCATGGGCAACGTCCACCAAGAGAGTTAGGCTCTTCCACATGGCGTGCCGTATTTGTGCCAAAGCGGCAGGGTGTTCCAGCGATTCTGGGTATCGCTCTCAGAGTAGACTCAGGATCTCAGGGTGCATTAACCGCATGAGGCTGGCCTGAATCACCTGAGCAGCAAAGGTGATCACGGTGCTTTGCAGTTGCGTGCACTGTATCGCTATCGACAAATTGTGGGTCGTGATCTGTAGGACATGGCCAAGGTTGGATATTACGTCTCGCTTGACGCCAACCCACTGTGGGAGTAATTGACTGATTAGATCTACTCCTCTCGCTACGTTGGTTAGGCCAGCAGCGGAGGATATTCCAATGTCTCTAGTTTTAGTTCCAATTACGCCTAATTTGTTTGCTAAAATCTCATTATCTATAGCGTTGATGAACGCGCCACTGGTTCCAATTCCACCTAAAGCGGTTCCTAAGACACTTCACTTAGGGCGAGTGTGTGGGTGGGAGAAAGACAGCCATCGTTTTTCCCAGTGTTCCCACTGTGTCCATGCAAGTTTTAGGTACGGTTGGCAAGTTGGAATTACTCTCGAGATGTTGACAACTGTAAAATTTAATGTCATTTTGGTTACTATGGGTTGGACGTTCGAGTAAGCAACCATTTCTATATCTTTGCGGACTACGGAACTACCCACATACATAGCCGGGTGAAGTTCTGGTGGAGGAGGGGTGTGAGTATCGGAATCGGGACACCACATCTTCCCGCAGGAGAACTTACAACCTGTCGGGGTCAGGGTGGCATTCTGGCAGTGGAACATGTAGGTTTTCCATACCCATGTAGGGCGGCAGTTGTCAAAAGTGAAGCTAAGCACTAGTAAAGATGCATAACTGTGGTCACCCCGGACTATCCTGGCGGTCATAGGAGCGGCTGCTGTGGCCATGCTGGGGTTGAGTTTAACCTCTTCGCCTGCGATAGCCATTCTTAATACCGCACTCAATCTATTCCTAGAGTGTATATGGAAATTTGTGGATAGCTCGAAAGGGTACCTTTTCTTGAACCAGGGGAGCAGTGGCGTCCCTGTCAACAAGGTTTCTACCTCTGGATACGTGTTCCAATAACACACTGCCTGTACATTAAACTGCCAGTCTGTAAAAACATGGCTAGATTCGGGCGAGGTTCCAAGGGCGTATCTACTCACGCAAAACAAAACTGCAATCTTCAGGAGCGGTCCCATTCCGTCTCCCTGTAGGGAACACAGAGATGGGGGCTCCATTACTACAACAAAAAGGGTCTATTTACAACGGAAGGGGGAAGGAGAGGGGAGCTGGAGCAACTCCCTCTTCATGGGGGTTGCCATCCCAGGAAGGGAAGCAACGCCCGTCGATCACACTGTCATGCTATCAGAAGGGCGTCCCCATCTGGGGGTTTCCCTTTCCAATCCTTCTTGTGGATCTCCGGAACTACCGGCAAGAGCAGCAACGCCTGCTCCTGGTTTGGGACCCACACTCTCAATTTAGTATGGAGGCTGGTCCTGGACCCACGTGCCTCCAGAGAACCTTTCTCTCCAGTCACGATGGTAATCGAAATGGAGATGTAGCTAACCGTGGCTCCTTTTACCATTACTAGCGTCACAATTAAGACGGTGCCATGGCCCCTGAGGACAAGGCGGCACCAAAGCGTCTGCACGGAGGGTGAGGCAGTAGCCAAATTCACCTCCGGGTGGGAACATACCTGTCGCTCACTTCTTACTGGAATATGGGCAGGAGCTTTGATGGTGGCACAGCGGTGCACGGCAGAAGTCTCTACTGGTCCCTGATCGAGCTGCCATAGAAACCCATTTGCGTAATCAACCGTGAGCCTGTTTCCCTGGAGAAAACTGATGCCTAAAAGGCTGTCGTCTTCTCCCCGGTTCTCGCATGCCCACAATTGAAAACGAAACGCCTCTATAGACATTGGGATGCCTGTCCATGCCCTAGCTTGGTGACCCCCCCCCCGCCATATCCAGAAAGCTGGACATGCTCGGGTGTGGGTTCACTGTACCTCACAAGTTTGGGGTGCAGCACATTTACTGCTGCACCAGAGTCCACAAGAAGGGTGGCAGGAGTCTTATCCCTCTCGGTCCCTATGCCTGCCTTCACCCAGAACCTTCCCCACCTGTCTGGCTGCAACCTAGCCACAACGTTGTGGGGAAGCTTCCTGGACTGAGGGCACCCCTGTGCTTTCAGGTCCAGGTTAGGGTAGTATCTAGCCAGAGGTGGGCCGTCGGTCGCGGCCTGGACTGGCTGTTTACTTCCCGCCTGAAGCTGCTTACCTAGAGCTTCCAAAAGCTCCGATGTTGGCCGCTTATTGAACTGGCTCATGTCCAGCCCTAACCTTCTAAGCATGCCCCAGACCCTTACTCTCTCCGAGGAGTACGTCTGGGCCATGGGATCGTACCCACCAGACGTCTCCCGAGGAGAGCCCGAGTCAGGGAGCTGTTTGGGGGCAGTTGGCTGCTGCGGGGGACTTCCTGCCTTGCCTGGCTGGCTGCGGAAATCTCTTCCCTGCCACTGCCGGTTGTCCTGCCTGGGAGCTGGGCGCGGATTCCAGTTCCCTCGGGGAACTGAATTTGGCGCAGTCTTCCGGTGTTGGGAATGGGGCCCATAATTTGAGTAGGTAACCTCGGCTATAGGTTCCCAATTCCCGGGTTCCTTTCTGTGTGTCTTGGGAGGAGGTTTAAGGGATCCTGCCTCGCGCAGCAGGTCGGAGACCCATTGGAGGTTGTTCCCGAACTCCTCCCAGTTAGTGGTGGCTGGATCCACCAAACCTAATGCCATCTTGGTGTCGTGGTTAAGACCTCCGTATAACAGAATCTTGAATTCCACATGGTCAAAGCTGTACCCGTGGGGCATCAAGGGGACCTTCTCAGCCAGAATGGCGAGGAGCTGCTTCCGTGCCATGTAAGCCTCAGGGTTCTCACGAGGACCCTCTTGCTCCATGACATAGAGCACACCTGCACTCTGTCCGGGCCACAAAATCTTAATTACCTCCCTCATCCAGGCGTGGGCCTTGAGCCTAACCAGACCTTGAGCCGCCACGGCTGACTCAAGAGTAGGGAGCTCGGAGGGGGACATACAAAGTCGGGCCAGTTGGGTCAGGTCCTGACCATTGGCTGTTGGGTGCGAATGTATCACCGCGTTCAACCACATGATGCCAGTGGACCGGTTTAAAGGACCCAATTGGTCTGCAATAGCTTTGGCCTCAGTGGCACGCCAGGGGACCCTAGTCCCGGTGACCTGCGTCTCCTGCGTCTCTTGCCTATCAGAACTGCCTTCTCCAAGGGGGGTGGTCTGTCTGGTCATGGACCTGGTCTCTACCGGGTGGGCTGGGACCTTAGGGTCGCTCCAGTCTGGATTGTGGGGAACGGTTGCCTGAGCATCCTCTGGCAGTGCCTCCCCAGAAAAGTCCTCTGCAAACGTTGGGAGCAGCTCTGGGCACACAGCCGAAATTAAGGCTTTGCGCGTTTGGAGCTGGCTCTCCAGCGCAGCAATCTGTTTCTGGCAAGCTACATGGCTAACAGCCTCCTGCTGTTCCCTCACTTGCCCCACCATAAACTTGGCCGCAGACCGGGCATGGTCCAGCTCAGCCTCTAAGGCGTGGGCTTTCTCCTCCCATGTTTGCGCCACTACCTGAATGTTGTTAAGCTTCTGTGCGGATGCCTGCGCTACGGATGCAAAAGTTACTTTGTCTGCACGCAGCGTCTCGACCTCGGCTTGAAGCCGGGCATTCTCTCTTTCTACACTTGCTAACTTTTCTCTGGTCTCTACCAGGGCACTACTAGCATCTCTGGCCATAAGCCAAAGTCCCCAAGCGGCCAAAGCATCCTTAGACGGTCCGAAAGGGTTCTTTGATTTACGCACCAGGGCGTACGCTTCCCAGAGTGTGGTAAAGGGATCAGCCATCTGGAAGATGGTGTCCTTCTAGGGGCATTTCCCCTTATTCAACACCCACCTCTCTAGTTTACCTCGGACCTCTTCCTCCAACATGAGGTCCTTGATGGTGACCTTGCTACTCTCTGCCATTTTCTGCACAAACCACAACTATCTACAAGCTACAAACTACAAACCACAAACTACAAACGGGACCAGGAACTGGAGTGACAGGAAGGATCACCTAGACCCCTGGGGGACTGTAGGGAAACGAACTCTGTGGAACTTCTCTAGGAAAGAGGGATGGGAACCTATCTCCAGCCTGCCCAAACAAAGTCACTTTGGTACTCCCAAGCCCAGTTTTCCACCTCGACAGCACTGGGGACCAAAGGACGAGGAAACGGTTCAGGGACAGGGAGGTCACCTAGACCCAGGGAACCCTCAGGAGTACTCTGCCTGCCTGGAGAGGGGAAACGAACCCAGTGGAACTTACAGCGCCACCTGGCCAAGCAGTGGGGAAAAAGGGGCAAGGAACCAAAACCGAACCGTCCCTAACTGGTTTTCTGGATGAGGGGTACCTTCCTCTACCACGGGCTAAACCTCTAAACCCTAGGCTAGGTCAGGAATCACCACCCGCACCTAGTCGGCTAGCCACTCGGGACGCACCCGAAACTACACAGCAGGATGCACCCGCACTTCACAACTACTAGCGGGACGCACCCGCGTTCAAAGTTACACAACAACAACAACTGACGGGACGCACCCGTATACAACTCTAACGGGGGAATTTCTTCCCTAAGTGCTATTTTTGCCTTACTGCTATGGTGTTGGATGAGTGTAGACTGTTCCTACCGTGCTAACACTCTAACACTTCGGATCCCAGCCCACGATAGACCCCAAGTTAGGGATGTGATTCCCAGGACAGCTTGTGCACACCCCTTGCTATCGGACGATGGTTCACCGCCTAGTGCTAGTGACCCCGCCGGGGCGGCTGACATACACAAACGAAGCAAGAAAAGGGAACAGATTTCCACCCAGATAGAATAGCTCTAGAGCTCAAACACACAGACTTCACACACATGTGTTCCTGCCTGACAGTGCTCTAACAACTTGACCGACCGTCACCTAAGTCAGTACCAGCCTGATTTGAGGAGGTTCGCGACTCCTTCTCAAATTAGGGGTCCCGGGGTTGCCCACATTCTCCACCACTCTGTTACCCTGTATACTGGGGGTCCTGGGAGGGACACCGAAATGTGCTCAACTAAAGGTGGGGAAAATTAGCTCAGAGCACTGCTTAACGTTATGAGGCAGGGTAACTTAGCGAGATCTTGAACCCTATGTCTACGGGGTCGGGTCGAGCCAAGGAGAACACAAAAGTTGAAATAATAAATGATGTTTATTAAATACAAGCAAAACAGTGTATACGACACACTCATACAAGATAACTAAAGAAAATAAAGGTTGGAGTGGTATAGAGGGATTTTTAGAGGGATTGCTGGTTTGGGTGATACTTCACCTGTCCTGAAGCCCAGAAAAATAGAGCGCGAAGCTGGGGTGCGATGTAGCTCAGCACGTGGAGCTGAGGGGCGGCTCGCCAAGCAAAGCAGCAGCAAGGCGGGATGAAACTCAGGACCGATCCGAGGAAGGTCTCAGAATCAAGGCTTTTCATAAGGAGAGTTGTGACTGCAGGCTATGCCGTACTTGGGGGAAAACAATAGATTTGGAGTTGGAGACAAAACCTCCGAAAGGTCAGACTCTGAATGATTGAGTTATCGTAGCAGTTTTCAATAGAGTAGCCAGTATGCAAACGCAGAGTACTTGGGTATGGTATAGTCCACCCATCAAGCTGCCGTCGCGGGGCAGAGGCTCTTTTGTAAGTGGCGTGCATACTTAATTAGAGTACTTGCCTGGAGGTCTCCTAAAGCAGTGAGTCAGCTATTTCTGGCCTGCCTGTATTGTAGTTTGAATGCTACGGCTATTAACGGCCGAGCTTGTTTACGTGCTTGTCCGGTGGCCTCGCAAGCACGTGGAAAGGAATAGAGAAGTGCAGCCGAATTGCGATATCAAGGGATATCTTTAATATCCCCAAAGCTCGGACTAGCCAGGGCAGTAACACTAGTATAAAACTTCTATCTGAATATATAGATTATTGTTAACCATATAGGCTATTGTTGCTCCAGCCATATAATTCAGCAGTATATATTAATCAACTTGAGGTCTAGTAAGAATAGAACAGTATGTTTTGTTAAGAGGTCAGAATAGATGAGACTGTCACAACATTCTGACAACATACATAGGGCAAGCAGAGATAGCAGTCATCTATCTATTTATGTTGGATGAGATAAAATGAAACCTCAAAAATAATGAATATCTGTGAAAAGCATAGAATTCTAATATATGAGTGTAGTGAAAATGTACATGTATTTTAATTAAAGATCTGATCATGTATCATAAGCCACCTTGGGTCTCACTGGGAGAAAATTTGCTTGATGAAATAAATAATCCTACTTTCACATGTTATCCTTTGCCAGGAAAAACAAATCAGAATTAAGCTACAGAAAATTCCATGTTATGATCTCTCTTGGACTTTTTTGTAATGAAATGTCTTTTTATGGAACTTAAAAAAGCAGGTGTGCAAGCAGAATGCACAGTGCTAAAGTTGTAACAACAAAAAAGAACCCCAAACACTGAGCCAGCTCTAGCCTAAGGGATGTAATATTACATGACATAGCACCACTATTGACTTTTCATTTGCAACCTCTTGACAGCTAAAGCTTTTGTGAGAAAGGGATTTCAAAAACAATGAGTAAACTTGGAGAAGAAAAATAAAGTTTGCATTCCTTTATTTTTAGACATGACAGATAAAATAGAGACAGGTAATGCATTGTCTGTAAGCAGGGGGACACACCCCTAATAGCTTTGGTGCTGTCTGATTGCAAGCCTGAAGAGAATGTCACTAAGAAACAAATTCTGATTAGTTTGTTTGCCTTGCCTTTCTAGATACCAGGGTTCTGAAGACTTTTTTTTTTAACATACATCTTCTCTTCATTTTATTATGCAGTTTGGTTGGCTGGTTAGCTGTCTTTTTGACTGCCATGATCCAAAAATGTTAGAAGTATAAATAATTTGGAAGAAAATTCTTTAGAGGGATAGTGTTTTAAGTGCTTTTGCTCAGTTGGAAACCATTACATTTAAATATCAACACTGGATTTGACCAGTTGTTCCAGGTAAATACAGCTAACATATAATCAGTTCTAGAAAACAGTGACAAGAAAATAATTTTGCCATCTGATTAATTAAATGCATTTTGCTTATTTTGAAACATTATTTCAAAAATAATAACTGAAAGTTCCTTCAGAGTATATTTGTACAAAAGCTGTTACATTTAAAACCCTTTGTATGGATAAACTGAATATTTGTGCACTGCAGTGTTATATTTGTGTACTGCACATACTTTGTCCATCAAGATGTACGTATTTTAAGTGTTTGGACTGAATGTTGCTTTTTGAATCTTTCCAGTAAGAGACTATTGTGACATAATTACCCAATGAAGTACATTGATTTCTAAAGGCCATCTAGTCAGTTAATATGTTAATAAAGACAACAGAACAAAAGGTAATAACTGGGTCAGGCTCAGAAAGAATCATGCACTGCTCATTCTTGCTTACAGGAAAAGAAAAGCGCCTGATGGAGCTTCTTCTACTTTCACCCCATCATTTTAAGAATTGCTTTGCCAATCCTTCACAGCAAATAGTAATTTTAAGTGGACCAACACAGAGCTCAGGTTGTGAGCACTCTATGGTAATAATAGAGTAGCTGCCCTCCCTAGAGTCAATAAGTCCAACAATAGAGCCATTTTCCCCCTCCTGTGTGTGAATCACTGCTGTTAGTCTGAATGACAGGATTGCTCATAGAAACCAAGCCCTTCACCTGTGCTGACCCTTTGCTGAGAATTTTGGGGGCAAGTTATGTTTAAAACTGTTACAGATAAACACCATTTTTATGGTTACATGTCCTGAACCAAGAGAAGGGAATTGCTGAAATACAGATGGATATATCTGTTAAATATTTTTTTGTTATTGTTAAATTTACAACACACATTCATCACAGATTACATTTATACCCTACAAGATTCTGCCAAACAATCACTTCTATTATTTTCTCCTTCCCCTCCCCAATCATTTGTATGTTGGTTTCTCTGACTTCTAGGTTGAATTATCTAGAGGTTTTTCAAACATTTGTCAAGTTGTATTTCCCAATTGTATTTTATCTTTTGCAAAGTTGTAGAAAGAATTTATTCTTCACTCAGAAATCCTGATGTGTTTCAGACTACTATGCAACAAATACCAATCATTCAGAGAAAAATTTGCATTTAATGTCAGTCTCTTCTACTTCCAGCATTTGATATCTGGTATCAGAGCAACGGTCAATAAATGGATAAAGTGACCCCATATACTAGTTACAGGTTATCTTCCCCCTCCACCCCATACAACACCTTTTTGCATAACTGTGACCTTCTCCAAAAGTGTAATCTGTACAGGGAAACATGTTTCCAGTTGGGGAATTCATAAAGAAATATATTGCAGGCTTAATGGATGGAAGGAAGGTGGCATAATGGGAAACGCTATATCTTTATAACAGAAGTGCCACCTTGAGGGGAACTATCAGGACTGTGCAGATAGTAAGACAAAGGTACACACTTATCATTAACAAGAAAAAGACAGTAATTGCAAAACAGTGTCTAATAAAGCAGTGTTTCTTAATATGTTGTCCACAGCCCCTGTGGGGGCCACGATTTCCCCACAGGGAGTCTGTGTCCAGAGAGGGGTGAATGCAGCGAAAGGGGGCAGTGTCACTTCACAGCCAGTGGAAGTACTGAAGATGTCAGTTGCACAATGAAGTGAGGGAAAGTGGGAGCCACTGGAAGTGGTGCTAAGCTGGGTACTTTTCCTTAGGGGCCCTCAAGACTCCCAGCAAAGCAGGGAAGGGGGAAGAATAGGAGCCAGGCAGCTCCTGTGCATTGCCCTGAGAAGATGGGGGGCAGCTGCTTCTGTGGAGGTAGACCCTCACTGAGGAGGAATGTGAGTCTCTCCCACTAATATACATACTCTGTATTTCTCTCTTATGACAGCAAATTGGAAGTCATTTAAGCAGCATCCAAAAATGCACTTAAGATTGGCCACAGACCAAGTCTCCTGTAAACAGTCACTAGTCAAAGGAGTTGCAGGATACCAACTCCTTCCCACTGGCACAGTGCATCACTCCTCTCCTTGAACAAGGATGCTTCCACTATCCCTACCAGTACTGTTCCTTTCTGATTTCTGTGAAACTTAGTCCTAAGTAATTATGCTTACATCTCAATTCATCTGCCTGCAGAGGAGGGGTGAGGCGGTGAGCTCCTGCTTTCTGGTAGAATCAAAGGTTTCCACTAAGCCAACCCTGACAAATAGTCTACCCATCAGGTGCTATTACTACTACTACAACTATTACTACTACTACTACTACTACTACTACTATTATTATTATTATTATTATTATTTATAGAATAGGAGTGTGTACATTTACTTATTTTTCTCTGTACTCCAAATTTGAAGACCCATGATGAGCAACTTTAAACAAGCATTTGATACACTTTAGGGTTTTAAATCTTGAGTTAAATCTTGGTGGACCATGGCAACAAAATAGATTTAAAGGAGGTCTGTGGTAAAGAAAAGGTGAATAATGGCTGTAATAAAGTATAGATTAATACATGAATATATGCAAGGTTGAGTACCTCATGGGGGAGGTGGGGTTGTAATTTAGTTGCAACCATATGTCTGTGTGTACAGTGTACCTATCCTGTCCCTGTTTTGCTCTTTTAAATTTGCTCAGATTTAACTCAGAACATATTTGATCTATTAGCAAATTCAGAAGCAATGGAGGGAGTGCAGACTGAGCTGAGTGGGATCCCAAATAGGATTTATTAGAAGGCTGCCTATAGAATGGATATGTAATCCATAGACAGAGAAATAAAAATGTGATTTTTCTTAAAGGTGACGTAGAATCAAAAAGATACAAATAGTCAGGAATATAAATGCTTTTCCCAAAATTTAGACCTTACTTTAAAGAATATAGAGCACCTCAGAGGTATGAGACTTTGAATTGCTGTAAGAAGTTGCTGCATGCAACTTCTGATGCAAATATTATGTAGATTGTTTTGACTAACAAAGCTCTCCCAGTAAGTGGTGCACTCTTGAAAATAAGTTAATGTTTTACACATTGTCACTTGATACTGATGGACCTAAAACTTGTGAAATAAAATTGACAAATATATTAGCAAGAAATTAGTCTCTTGGGCATCCTCAAACACATTTTCACTGTGTTTTTTCCTGCTTCAAAAAACAATTTCAGTGTTAGACAGTGGGCAATTTTGTACTTCTGTGCATTTAAACAGTATAACAAACACCATTTTCTCTGCTTTCTGATTATGGTGGACAGTCTTGTATTTGTTTATTTTATGACTCCATCTCTAGTTTCTCTTCTCATTTCTAAAAAAAAAAAGCAGTAGGCACTACCCATTTATGATTATTACATATATATACAAATTCTTCCACCCAGACCTTAAGGTCCTACCTGTTGACACATCTGAAACTATGCACCTCCAATTCAAATATGACTGGTTAGCACTGATAGTCATTAGCAAATTCGTGGCTGCATTTGAACTGTTAATGCAGAACTTGATTTTTAACCCATGAATCTCTGGTTAGATTAAAGAAACCCAGGGGTTTCATGTCTTGAAAAAGCAGTGTCGGTGAACTGAACCAATTGATGAGAACATTTGTACAGATTAAATGGGAATCCACCCTTGTGAAACTCCGGTCCAAAAATACATTTGATAGTCAGAGATTGCTTGGTCACCTTCTTAGTGCATATGTTCTCGACTCTTCTAGAGTAGGGTACTGTGCAGCTCTCATTTTTTACGTAGTGCCCCATTTCTGAAGTCCAGCATTCATCTGCAAATAAGAGAGTAGAGGGAAGGAAAGACTGCTTGTTCCCAGAAGACAAACTAGCATGGCAGGCAACTGCCTGCAGGTGGTGACCTATGTCCTCTGCTTGTATGGGAGCCCCTGACCAGCCCACATGTTATCACTGTTTCTAATTCCCATTCATTTCACTCTTGAGAGACCATTCAGCAGCTCGCCAAGTCCCCTTCTGTGCGTGTGCCACAACTCCTGGCCTAGATAGTGTTTAAATTTACTAGTTTTCTTCTTTCAACTGGCCATTGTGTCATTGTTTCACATTTTCAAAGATCAAAGAGATGAAGTATTTCTTGCATCTTTTAGGTAAATCAGTGATATGTTCCATAGACTAGACTGTCAGACTAGAATTTGCTAGGATTAAAGCAGATGTGATGTTACTGGATTCTGTTAAGTCTCTTGTGATTTATAAACATATAAAATATATCTTTTATGATTATGATGATGCTAAAAATTTTGTGGATAATAATATTGTTGCACTGAAAAGAGCAGAGAACAGAGCAACTATTGAAAATTCAAGAGAAGGAGAATGAAATCCCCCCTTTATCAACTGATCGTACTCTTAGGCACAAAAAAACAAACAGTGAAATAAATCTTGATCTGTCCTTTGCCTTTTTAATGCACTGCAGTTAATTTTGTATACGTTGTTAATTGTAATTGCCTTGTTAAGGTGATTCCTTACGTTCCTATGTACATTTACTTGTGGGTACAGTTCGATTTACTTCTAAGTAAACATGCATAGAAATTGTGCTGTGAATACTGTATGAATGTAAATTACCCATGACACCAATTAATTATTCAAAATAATCAGTAACCCACAAGAGGGAAAACCCATTCAAAATCCATATCTAATCAACTAAACAGGTCTGAATGAGCATTATAATGTATATACGGTCCTCCCTCCACATTCGCAGGTTTGACCTTAACAAATAATGATGATTCACGGGGCACACACGTGCCTCCCCCCAATTCTCCTCCTTCCATTCCCTTGTATTTTGCCAGGCACAGAGAAAGAAGGCAAGTGCCTGGACAAAAGGCAAAGAAATGGGGTAGAGGTATGTGCAAGTCTTCCTTCTCCCATTCGGAGCTCTCCCTTCCATTCCCTTGCCTCTGGCCCAGGGCTGAGAATGCATGCCAAGGCAAAAGGCAAGGGAAATGGGGGAGAGGCTCATGTAAGCTTTCCTTCTCGCCTACAGAGCTCCCCCTCGCATTCCCTTGCCTCTGGCTCTGGCACTGAATACGTGTGCTGAGGCAAAAGGCAAGGGAATAGAGGATGGGGGAAGGCTTGCGCAAGCCTGCCTTCTCCCCTCCAGAGTGATCTCTCCCACTCTCTTATGCCAACCCATTGCACAAAAGGCAAGGGAATGAGAAGAGCATCATAGGGGAGTTATTTGAAGTATTTCCACTTTTGCGAGGGTTCTGCACCCTGAACCCTCATGAAAGTGGAGGGGCCACTACACATTAAACCATACACATATTGGCTGAACATGCAGAGATCTGCTCCAACAAAAAGATCTGCCTTGTTGGATCAGGACATTTGTACTAAAATAATGACCAGCATCTGAAGAAGATCACAGAATGGTCTTGTACTAACTCTGTGGAATTGCTAACTTACTCTGTTCATGCAGCTGACCTTTGACCCTTCCTTCAGTGTGCAGCATATCAGAAACTTCTCTTAATTTCAAAAGCAGTTGGCCATTCAGCATGACGGATTCCTGGAGGTACAGTTTAATGAAACTGTTATCCTCCTTGATAATAAAGAATTTGTTTGACAAATTTGAAGGATTGATGCCAGAATATTTTTGTTCTCTTTTTTAAAGTTTTCACTATTATTCCTAAAATAATTTGTTTTAATATGTTATTACTTTTTTTGAATTGTGCTTCCCTTTTCATTTGCACTCCTTTCTGCTCTGATTCAGAAAACAGATGCTAATTGATTTTTTTGCTTTTATTAGTAGTTTTTATCTCAGAGACTCTCTGAGGAGCTTAGGTATGCACATTGTTCAAGTGACTGCAAGTTCTTCCTCATTTATTTTAATAATAACATCATATACTAGATAGTTATTAGTATACATATCTAACTATCTTTTCAGTTAAGCAAAAGGGAGGGGGCAGTCTCGCTGCATAAAAACTCCAAGAATCACATCACCCTCTTTTACATTCTGTGAAGGCTGGAACACAAGTTATCTCAGTTACAAACTAAATCCCAATCAAAGAATTCTGCTGAATTATCCTTTGGATTTATCCCTAGGTTATGACTGTGTTAACTTTTTGCTTTCTCTTTCTAGTAATAAATAAGTATAAGATTCAAAAGGAAAATATGCACATACCTCCATTGGAACTCATTGTCCTGGTAAAGAATTATGGCTACTTCTCTGTTCATCTAATCTCTTCTTCCAAAGCATTTCCCTTTGTTTTCTTATACTGCAGTATTAAAAGAGTGTAAATATGATGTACTCATAGACATCTATTCATAAACTTTTGTTTTGTTTTTTCAAAAATAGGTTTTCTTTACACTAGAAATGTAGAGAAGCTTATGCCCATCTGCTCTGTAATATATACTTCTGAACAGGAACTATTGTATAGTGTTTTAAAATCACAACCAGGCAGTAAAGATATCAACAGCAAAATCTCTAGAAAATAAATTCTTAAAATAGAACTCTAGCTTTTGTGGGAGAGAGGATCATCACTCAGCCCCTCATAAAAGGTGATCTGCTCCTTAAAACATCTGACCATAAAGAATCAAGACAGGTCACAGTTTTAGGGTTTGTTTTTTTTAATTTCATTAAACAACCACTGCTTATTATGTTCTTTCCCCCAATAATCCTTAATCAATCAGTGCAGAGTCATTCCCTGCTTGTGGTTGTTATCGTGACACCGTGTCCTTAAACCAGCATGAACACTTTAAGGATCAATAGATGTCAGTTTTTCAGCACTATGTTATTATATGTTGTGCTGACTGGATTATTAAAACTTGTTCATAACAAATGTTCATAACAAATTTCTTAAACTCCACTGAGCTTTCAAGTAACTAAAATATATATATTTCCCTGTCTTAATACCTTTGCCTTCAGATCTGAAATTTCTAATAAGTATGAAAGAATGTACAAGCATGGTCAAAACAGAACAATACATATGAAAAAGTAGTTCACTTAGGGCAAAATTTGCTGTCAGGAAAATGGAACATAGCTTCTGAACTCAAGAACCAGCAGTGCATGTGCAGGTTGGTTGTAGATGGTTGCTACAATAAGGCTTCTTTCATACAGGTGTGTTTATGCCCCAGGCTTGCTGGCCACAGTCCATTCCATTTACAGAAGCTGAATTAAACAATAACTACCGCATTGCAAAAAGAAGAAGGGGGGAGGAGGAAAAGGTGAGCGTCAAAGGAGATGCCTGAGAGCTTTGTTAGGGCCAAGAAAAACCCTGTTGCAGTTGTCAGAGCTTGTTGATGTTGCGGAGGACGGCACATTTTTTTCGACTGGATTTTGTGGTTCTGCCTTAGGAAAGAAAGTAAAATAGAACGGAAGAACAAAGTCCTACTCTATAAATCAGCAGCTGCTCCTTGCCAGATCAAAGGAGTGACATTTTTGCTCCTGGACTACTTGTCCACTTTAGGTGCTTGACAGACAGCTAACAGCTGGCCTGCTATATAGCATAGGAGAATCGGGCTACATCTTCTTCAAGGTAGATGACAAGCTAATCAGAGATGCCCATAGTAAAGGACATGTAAGTACACATTGATCTCTTCACATGTTTCTAACAGGTTATTTTTAAAACATTCTTCTACATTAGGAAAAATTATAATAAGCTTAATTTCTACTGAATAAGCTGTAAATTTCATCAAAACAGTGTCATAAAGATCAAAAAGCAAACTGACATCAGCATTGCGGATAAACATCTCTTTGTAACTAATTATATAGAACAGATAAAAATCTAATATGAACTGGTTGAAGTGACGGCTAATAATTTATCTAAATAAGTCAAAAGGTCTGACAACAAAAATTGTTGAGTGGTTATTTTAAGAATAATCTGAAAGGTGTCTGTTTTATGCATAGACCGGTTATTCCAGTTAATATAATCTCAAAATAAAAAGGTTTCACATTTACAAAAAGCTGTACTTAGTAAATCTATAAAATGTATGTATACAGACCTGGAATTTTAACATCAGCAATAAAACTTTCAAAGTAATTCAGTTTCTAGTTGATTCCCATCTGCAATAAATCAAGTATAAGATGAGGCAATATACTACAACCTATGTCTATTGACTTAGCATTTTATCTTAAAGATATGAATAGCTAAGGAAGTCTGTCTGTTTGTCTCCTCCCTTGCTTTCAAGTGCCTATGAAAGATCTTTGGTGCAGTATGATAAATAATTGCATATGAATAATCTTATGGCATTATAGAAAGGCAGCAGACATTACTTTAGAAATCATGACCTGCTGAGATGTTTTGTTATGTGGCATCAGATGTGATTACATTCACAGAATAGTGTTTATAGCCATCCACATTCCAGGAGAAATAAAATAATAATAATTTTCTGCATAGGTTAAAATTTTTTGAAAGCTTATAATGAAAATCAGTATCTATCAATGCCTTTGTGCAGCAGCAATTTTTATTACTGTTAATATTAGTAGCTTTATTTATTTCTGTAGCTGGTTATTTATTCACTGTTGAGATTCATAGTATATTTATAATCCTGGATAACGGATTACTCCATTATCTATTATATTTTAATGCAAAATGGACTGGCTGGTACCATTCAATCATAAAACTATCTTAAAATGCAGCATTAAATCATTTTCCAGGGAATAAGCACTACTGAGCTCAGTGATGCTTACTTATGAGTAAATATAACTAGGATTACACTGTTATATTTTAAATAGAGAAAAATGAGAAAATACAACTGCCTATAATTTTAAGCAGCTGTCAGGATTCCAAAGCTTGTCATAGTTACGCAAGTTATGATCCAGGCTTTGTTTTAAGGTGTTTTTAAATTTATGTAAATGTTGTATTTGTCATCATATATGTTCCTGATCAATCCAAGATACTAAGGATGCAATATATTGCATACTTCCTTGAAATTACATCCTACTGAACAGTAGCATTTACTTCAAATAAATATAGATTGGCCTGTACTGCTCACTAGGAATACTTTCATCTGTCTCCAGTGATTATACTATAGTTTGGCTCCATCTCATGGCTTTCTAGTATATATGTTGGCAAAGGTCACTGGGAACCACTTGATCTGGTGTTATGAGTGAGCACTGCTAGATAATATAATGGAGATGAATGGGGGGGGGGGGGACAGAACAGCAAAAATAAACTCTGAGCAGAAAACATGCACTTTTATTTCCACGTTTTGCTTTTGCTGATGGAAATTCAAATGTGCAAATTCAGAATTCCTGTTTTTGAACTGGAATGTTGATTTCAGGCAAATTTTCAGTATTGCCATGCTATTTAGTGTTCACAATATATGAACACATGTACACCCAGAAATGTGCAAACATTATAGTGTTCCAAAACTAGTGAAACAATTTCTTAACATGTGAAGATTGCTTCACGGAGTCCCAGCGCTATCATTTTCATTGCATTACAAACATTTAAGGGAGGGCCATTTCCATCCCCATACTATAATATCATACTATGCATCAAAAGACCACAAGCTATGAAATAAAGTTTTTATCTGAAACTTCCTCATGGCCCGCACTGGATCTTGTCTACCATGCCTCCCATTTTTACTATTTTTTAAACATAACTTCAATCAAGAAGAAAGGTCCTGCAAAACTTGTTTTATATGTGTCTCCATAGACATTCTCAAGGACAGACACTGTACAAATAATCCTTCATTGTGATGGGATTGCAGCCTGGATTCAGTCCCCCTTGATTGCTGGGCATGGTAAAATGTAGCTTTGTCTTGTTCTCTCATGCTTGAGTCCTGCAATTTTGCTGCAAAATTACAAGAATGAAGCCTGAGCAAATTGTTGAAATAAACTTACAACATTCTAGTGTCTCAGACTCTTTTTCAGACATTAGGCCTCTCTCGTGTTTCTTTGCAGAATATTTGTGTTTTCCCTGCTGGACATGACTTTGTTATTGATGGTGGAATTCTGTCTTTTCAGCATTAAGTGCATCAGTCTCAATAACTGTGTTATCAAGTTTTGATTGAGTAGCACCCTGTTTACCTCTACTGCTTTGCCCCAAATGGAGATAAAGCACTAGTATAGAAGGTCCTCAGCTATTCTTGTTATAGTTTGTGAGATATATTTCCTTGAACTCTGACATCATTTGAACTGTGCATTGAGTAAAACCATTTAAATAATGCGGGCCATGTGAAATGTCTTCTAGATACTTTTGTTACGAAGGTAGAAGAATATGCACTTATCTAATATTATGAGTTTGTAAATTAGTCCATAGGTTGCCTTCTAGCATAAAAAGTGTGGGCATGTAGCTTTAAGCCAGACATATGGAACAAAAGAGAGAGGACATGGCCTTCACTCGCCTAGTATGCAGTCATTCATATGCATCTGCAAAGTTCATGTATGATGTCCAAGTTAATTATTGTCCGTATTCTGCGTCCTCATTCATTTAAAGCACAATTCCATACATATTCACTGAGGAATAAATCCCACTGTGTTCAATAGGGTTTATTCCCTACTAGTTGTGTGTAGAGTTGTAGCCCTACAATAAACTTGGTTTATTTAAGTTAGGGAACCTGTGTTTACAAGCACATAAGTGACAAAGTAATTTATGTTTATACAGGTATCTTCTTGGATCTTTCACAACATATGGGGTTGAAGCATAAGCTTTTCTAGGTGGATCCCATGGAAGCTGGATATTTTGCCATAGATAGTTTATAAAACTTTTAACATATAACACTACAGCACTTTTCTCATGAACTATGACCATACAATATTTTATATTTAAGTGGTTTGATGATAAATAAGATGACTTTTAACTAAAAATGGATTCTATTCAATTTGAAAATGATTTAATTTCTAAGCAGGACCCATGTCATATATACATTCCAAATTCTGAAATGTCATTTGGCCAAAGATTAATTTTTCCATTAAAAGTGAACAAATTTGGATTTGTTTTGCATGCTTAAAGCATGCCAGCCCTCTACTGAAAATGTCAGTGCCATACAGTGAGCTGGAACAAAACCTGAGGAAAAATGTTTCCTACATATTGTGAATGAATTATCACCATTTTCACACACTACTGTTCATGAACAAAAAAATAATCCTTTTCCTTCCCCCTTTTTCATAAATTGTTTTATTTTTAGAGCTAGAAAAATGAATCTCTCCAAAGGTTCCAACTGAATAAAAACTAGGGGACAATGAAGAAGGAATTCAGAAAATTTCACTTCTATGTTGCTGAATAGTCTCTGACCATGATAATGGCTGAAAATAATAAGTCTTTGAACTTTTGTGAACAATATACTTATTGGTCTTATTTCAGTTTTTAATAAATAGGAGAAAAATGTTTTCCCGTATATTGTGGGAAATGGGATGAGAGATCCTACTCTTTTCTTTTAGAGGAGTTTTTTTTCTCCATTTCCAGTTGGCAAACAGCTTGGCGTACTTATTACTCTTTGGTTTTTAAGACCTTTTTTGGAGCCCACATTATCCATATTTCAGTTCTCACAGAAAAACCTTCAGTAAATGCCAGGTTCAACTATCTCATCCTAGGACCTAGCACTTTAGCCTTGCTATTATTTTTAGTGTTTCCATGTTTCCAAGAGCTTTTAGCAAATGAGTGGAAATAATTGCAGCCAATTTATTGTCAGTGAATACACGTATTTCCTCTATATAGATAGTTTATTTTGGCTGGAAATATGGCATGCTTACCTTCATAAGGAGGACAAAACGACAGTCAACTTCTCCAGATTCTGGTTGTAGAGAACTGAGAACCTTCTTGCTGAACTGGAAGTCTCATGAAATTACTGTTCCAGACACCTCTTGGTCTGAGAGTTAGAATTATGCAGTGGTACACCATAAACAACATCTTCTGCACATGTAAAGTATTAATCAAACCGGAGAAATTGATGAGGAAGGTAGTGATTGCAATAATGAGAGTATTTTCTCCACTTGAGATGGTAGCTTCCACTTGCTGTTGCATAGTGTTAATTGAGAATCATTAAGGTATTTGAAACGCAGTGCTTTGGAAGGAATCCCTCTGTCAGAAATGGATAGTTCTAGTATTTCTCTCACTTTTCTTTCTGAAATCCAAGATGAAGGAAGAAAAGGAGGATTTATCAAGGAGGAGAAGAAAGGTTTTCAGATACTTCCATTTTCAGACCCAAGTACGTACACGTGTGTTAAATGTTAGATGGCTTCCTGGGACCCAGCAACCATGCTTGTTTAAAAAAATTGTGCTACAGAGCACTAGGCATCTTAAATTACATCCAGGGATCTTCTGGAGATCCCTGCAGATGATGCCATTGTTCTGTGTCCAGACATTCAAAAATAACTGGACACTTGTTTACTGCTCTCCTGACTCTCCACTAAAGTGGAGGTAGCTGGCTTCAGGGGTTGACTGAGAGTGGAAGCAGTGTGTGGTCACAAATACGGTATAAGAGACACACTGCATACATTTTTAAGAGATGCACAAATCAATTTGGTGCCATCTTTTTATTCAGTCTCTTTGTGTCTCTCGTACAGTCTGTACACAGACTGAACAAAAAGATGGTGCTGAATCAATTCATGGTGCATCTCTTACAACCTGTACACAGTGCATCTCTTATACAGTATTTGTGCTTATAATACATTATTCTTACTGGGTTCCACATTTTGACAATTTCTGCTTTTTGATGGTGCTTTGGTCCCTAACCAATTTCCTGGAACAGCTGAGAAATTTCTATGTAGTCTGTAGCAAAGAACATAGCAGGATCTTCTGGAATCAAAGAAGACTTTCCCTCTTCCAAGCTGCCCTTATTACTCATTGCATTAAATCTTTTAAATATGGAGTTGGCTAAACTGACATACTCTAATTGTGAATGAAGATAAAAAAAAATTACTTTGATCATTGTGTTTATTAGAACACCTTATGCTAAAATTAATAATTAATAATTAGCACACATGCATGCATAATTTTTTAACTGTATCTGTTTTTACTCCTGTTTTGAACAGAGATGACCACACATCTATTACTACTGCTCTGAAATCCTCCATAAGTTGCTCTGTGGGAGAAAAATCCTTCTTTGGAGAAAAATATCTATTTGTTATTTACGTTTAGACTCCACTTTTCCTCCAATGAATTCAAATGGGGATAAAAGACTCTTCTCCCCACTACATCCGCATAGCAATCCTGTGAGCTAGATATTAGGAGAAAGGCAAGATATAAATTCAATAAATAAATAAATAAATAAATAAATAAATAAGCAGAGAGGCAGTAAATAGTCCAAAACAAGTTTCTTGACTTGGTAGAGACTTGAATCTGTACCTCTTAAGTCCTAGGGCAATAATCTAAGTGTATTTTATTTTACGTCAAATAAACATATTTCAAAATCAAGTTTGTGATAATTTCATTTTTTCAGTTCATGGCCACCTGTATTATGACTTAATAAGTTAAGTTCATGATGATTCCTAATTTTTCCAGGACAGCTTAAAATTAAATAGACATTAATAGGTTCATATAAAACTCAGTACTCTCAATATTTAGCTTAATGTTGATGAAACTTAGAACATACTTCTTTGCAGAACTGAATTACTGAGACTCAAAATATTTGGAGAGGTGTGTCTTTTAGACAAGGCAGATTTGTAATATAGAGATGAAAGATGTCTAATTTATATTTACAAAATGTCTCTGTGTTGTAAATATAATTTAGACAACTTTCTCCTCTACTTTACAAAAATGCCTTATCTGAAAGACACAGCTCTCCAAATATTTTTAGCTTTTAGTGTTTCTACATGTTTCTGTAGTGCTTCAGATTATATACATATAAAGAGTTTTCCTTTCAGAATTACAATTTTTTCACTGCTTTTACTATTTTTCAAAATATAACATAGGAGTTACTTAAATTACTAACTTCAAAAGCCCTTTGTTGTTTTTTTGTCCTCAAGTTGGATTTGACCAATGGAAACTCTATAAATGAGAGATTTCCATGAGCTCCGGGCCTTCAACAGCTGGGCTCAGGTTTTATAAACTCAAGGCAATGACTTCCTTGATTAAATCAATTCATCTATGATGTGATCCTCCTTTTTCCTTACTACCTTCCACTTTACTGAATGTTAACATATTTTACATTTAATCATGGTATGTCCAAAGTACAATAGTCTCAGTTTATTCGTTATAGCTTATATTGCTCTCAGACCCATTAATATGTCATTTTGGCATTCCATGATATCCATAGGACTCTTCCCCAGCACCCCATTTCGGGTGAGTTGTTTGTCATCTT
Source organism: Cyclura pinguis (assembly GCA_030412105.1). Lineage (NCBI taxonomy): Eukaryota > Metazoa > Chordata > Lepidosauria > Squamata > Iguanidae > Cyclura > Cyclura pinguis. The sequence goes on from CM059599.1 coordinate 334,977,219, forward strand.
ATCAGCTTTTTCACTGACTGGCTTTCACAGAAACCAGAAATATTATGGCATGAATGACTCTGACTTTGATATTTAATGATATATCATCACACTTGAGGATCATAGTTAGTTCTTTCACATCTGCCGTTCTAAGGATCTTAGAAGCCTTCTTCTGATTTCTTGACTGCTTTCTCTATTTTGATTAATAACTGAGCCAAGATATAAATATCTTTAACTCTTTCAAAATCATAATCATCCAGTTTAATGTTACATGTATCACCTGTATACATTATTTAGTTTTCACTTGTAACTCTGCTTTTGTATTTCCTTCCTTAAATTTCCTCAGTATGTCCAACTCTTTGCTATTTTTTGTTAGTAATATGGTGTAACCTACGTATCCTAAACTAGAAGATGCCCCCCCACCCAATTTTTCATAACTTCTTCCTTGGAATCTAAGCCCATTTTCTGTATAATATGTTCTGCATATATGGTAAATAGAGAGCATGATAAAATGCAAACTTGTCTGATTAACTTTCTATTGGGAAACCATTCTGTTTCTCAGGGCTTTTGTCCCCAGGTATGGGTTACAGATTAAAAGATGTGGCAAACCTGTGTCTTTTAGGCCAAAGAATAATTTCTCATGATCTACACAACCATATGCTATAATCTATGAAGCACATGCTCACTTTCTTCTGAAATTATTTGGTGTGCTCTATCCTCTAGCATGTGTTTGTAACGTGTGTTTGTAAACTATAAACCCCAGAATTCCACAGGATGTGGAAAGTGGAATAATAGCACTATAACAGTATAGTGAGAAAATGGCCTGAGATAGTATGTGAGGCATTGTTTTGTTTTCCCTATTAGTTAGCAGATTTTTATTAGCATTTGGATGGATTTTGTCGTCACAGCTTGAAACAGTTCTACTGGTATCCCATCTGGTCTTGGTAATTTATTACCAATTTATTACCTTCTGAGTGTTTTCAGAGCCTCTTCCACTTCATTTTCTAAAAGGTTCCTCCTTGAAGGAATAGGACAAAAGATTTTTCCATGAATGAATTGGTCACCATTGCTTCTTTTTTAAATATAGTTCTTCAGTGTATTGTTTCCACTGTCTTTGTGGTTTATCTTCATTCTGCATTGGTCATATAGCTTCCTTAGTTTTGGTTTGAATTTGCTTTTAATTTCTCAGATTTTGTAGAAGGTTCTTCCTTTTTTTTCATTGATTACTGTAATAGTTGTCTTTATCTCTGTGCACAAGTCAGTGAACAGTTGTATTCTGGATTCTGACCCTGGTTCTGTCATCTTTTACTTTTGCTTCTCACATATTCTTAACAGTTTGAAGGGTTACTTTTCCTTCTCAGCAGTCCTTAACTTTGTGAAGGCTTTCTCTCTTTTTAGTTTCAGATAGTCTCTGTTGCACTCCTTCTTGACATTGTCCCTGGTTTTGGTCCAGTGCTCTGGCTCACTGTCAGTTAGGTTAAGTAGTGCATATATCTTCTGTACATGGAGTTTTAAATGATTTTCGTTTATTAAATTAAAATAGTATAAATACTTAGAATAATTTTGAAAGTATAAAAATTTATTAAACAAATTTGAAGACAGATTAAAAGTAGTTTAAAATGAATTAAAACCATGTGTGTGGGAAGGTTTTGGTAAAATCCATTAATATATATTGATAGTTTTTTTTATCAGGCTTTGCATTATCTTCCCTGACTGCTTTTGCTACTTCTCACCTCTCTATTAATGTTACCTCCTTCCTTCTTAGATTTTCATTTCCACAGTAAAACATTATGTAGCTATCTGATTGAAGATATCTAATTCCTCTCCATTTTAGTTTATTCTCACCAAATATGTTAGTGAGTTCCATTTTTGTTTTATGATTTCCTGTTTCCCCTGATTCATGCTTCTCACATTCTTTATTCCTATTATATGTGTTGTGTAGCTTTGAATTTTTCTTTCGCCTCTCGAGTCTGTCAGCAGCAGCTGAATGTCCTTTCAGCTTGAGTTCAACCTGTGTCATTAGACACAGTGCTATTTGTACTTGTCCTCCGTTCCTTCCTAGTTGAGTGCCTTCTCCTCCAGAAGTTTCTTCTTCCAGCATTGTGAATTGCTTCATTTTGGATTCTATAACCATTGTCAGGTTCTCAAGTAAAATGCATTCAGGAGTGCTTTATCATTATCTTCTTTTGCAGAGTACCAACAAGTGTTAAAATTCCACTTCTGTTGTCTCCAAGAGATCCGATGCTAGTGTCATCCCCACCAGTGCTGCTGTTTGGTAGCTCTTTGGCACATTTAGTCAGCAAAAACCAGTCTGATTTGGGAGACGCTCTCAATAGCAATGCTACCATCAATAAGAGGCTTCTTACATCCTGAAGTACACAATCTACCACCATGGAAAGGGACTACCAGGGTGGCAAAAGCCCTTTAATTAACCTAATTTGTACAAGTCAAGCAACTCTTGAGTCTTTTGGTTTAAATCTTGTAATTCCCAAAGTAAAGTACTGACAAAAAAGCAAGAAGTCATTCTGCAAAAGTACAAAAGAGATTTGGATGAATTACCAATTGGGTTACATAAAATTTGTTGGCCCTTCATCACTGTTTCTGTGCAGAATTCAAAGTGCTAATGATGACCTGTAAAGCCCTATAAACTTGGTCCAGGTTATTTAAAGAACTCCCATATGAACCCCATAAAGATCTCCCGTATGAGATCTTCTGGAGAGGCCCTGCTGTCTATTTCACCACCCTCAGAGGTATACTTAGTGGGAAGAGAGGAGAGGATCTTCTCAGTGGCTGCTCCCGGGCTCTGGAACTCCTTTTCCATAGAGGCTAGTCTTATGCTGTCTTTATTATCTTTCTGCAAGCAGGTAAAACCTTTTATTCCAGCAAGCATTTGACAATTGATTATTCAGAGGAAATAGGTCTTGTATAATAACTTCTATTTGTTGCTTTGGCAGTTTTGGTTTGTTTTAACTGGCTTCAGATTTTATGATAGTATAAGTGCTTTTCAACTTTTGTATGCTGCAAATGATTAACAATATTTGTTTTAACTTTTTTAACTGTTGAATCTCAAACTACTCCTACTTCTACTGCCTCCTCCTCTTCTTCTTCTTCTATTGTTGTTGTTGTTGTTGTTGTTATTAGATTCTGGGGAAACACTAATGGTGAAAATCTAACCTAAATTAATTATATGGCCTTTTTTCATTAGCAAAGTTCCAATTTATTCATAACATAATTCATTTTAATTAGTTCTGAACACTACTGCTCAAATTCCAACTTAGGCCGATTGCTTTAGATAAAAATAAATTTAATCGATTTCCCCCTTTCGGTAGCAAATACCCAACTTAATTCATAACTTAATTGATTTTAATTAGCTAGCTAAACCAAATAATTTCCCAACTTAACTACTTTTTAAAGCATTCACTTCTTGGTTTGTGGTTCAAATTTCTTGGTTCTCACTTTTCTAAAATTAATTTTGGAGTGTGTGAATGGGTGATGGGTGCACATTTTATTCTTATTTCATTTTATTTTTTATCATTTAATGCCTTTTTAACTTCTGTATTTTGTGAATTTTTACCTATACGTTTTTTAATTTGTTTTAAGCCATTTAGAATCCCAGATTGGGAAAAAGGGACAACAACAATAGTAATATGCAAACCCACCCAACCTAGCAATCATTTCTTTGCCCTGTAAGCTCACAGATCTTTGAAAACAAGTGTAGTAGCCAGGGGCTGGAATCCTGCTGATGGGATACACATGGATATGCCTTGCTTTGGACATAGTGCAAGGGACTATTCGTTAGCCCTTTCCGTACCGTCCTACCACTCCACAGGCATCTTGGCACTGTTGAGGCCTTTCAGTGACTGGGGAAAAGATAGGGAGACGGGGAAAAGGCAACAAAGTAACACAGATTGTTTCCCTTGTCAGCTGAGTCCCATGAGACTTGGACAGATGTGAGTGGGGAGTGGGCAGGGACAGAGCTGAACACACAAAGTGTTACATCTACATCTCTGATGCAGAATCTCATCTAGCATATTAGAGGGTCAAGGTGTAGACCCCACTAACTATGAAATTTATGAGGCCTGCTACTATCTTTTGGGCGAACCTACCTCATAGGGTTATTGTAAGGATAAAGTGGAGAGGAGAGCCATGTGCACCACCATGAGCTCACTGCATGAAGGAAGGTTCACAACAATGCTGCAATGTACCTTGGAATTAATGGAGCTGAGCACTCTTCCCACACTGGCATTGTAAGAGATATCAAAATGAGTAGCGAATGTTTTTCCTACAGCCAGCCAGCCAGGACCAAAAGGAAGAGCAGTTGTTCCCAAATTCTTCTGTGTGCTCCCTGCCTGTTGATAAATTCTGTTCTTAGTGTACCATACTGCAACATTTAAACTTCTCTTGGTTGAAGAGAATTGCCTTGTTTGAAGAGAATTGCCTCTTGTTCTGAATTTCCTTTCCTGGAACTTTGTGCCCTCCTTCCATAAAATCCCCCTCCATGAGGGGATCCCTCAAATTTGAAAATCACTGGCTTGGGTCTTTGATTTTTTTTTTTTTCACAAACTATCTATTGATTCAGTTAGCATCTCAGGTGTCTCTTGAGCTAGTTCTCTTAAAGATTTATACACTCACACAAAATTCTTCCATATACAAAGAATGTAGAAGCGTTTACTGGACTTTCAAATCATCCCCCTGAAGTTTCTGTCCTGACAACTTGTTGATTTGATGGACATTAGCTACAGAATATATATCTTTAATTATGTTCATAAAAGCTAGTTTTGTGTTCCTTTGGCCAAAGGATTATGAATTGCCTGAGTGTTGCATAAACTCCCTTTAAAAAAAACTTGAGAGGATGCCTCCCCTCCTTTTAAATTAATGTATACATTCTGACCAGTTTCTAAAGATATGACCTTTAGGTGAACCCCTTTAACCTTCCCCTTAATTATTTGTTTGAAGACAGTGTAGTGTTCTCCTGCTGAGAATGAAGAACCATAATGCATTGCAGTCCTCTGAGTAAAGGAGTGTTGTAAGGAAGTGAAAAGGAACATAAATAAAGGGACCACCAGATGTAAATAATAAAAAGTGGTTGGAGCTGAAATAAAAACTGAAAAAGCAATTTAATTTACCTTATGAGTGGCTAGGTTGAAGAAAGCAAGGGTCAGCAAAGCTCGAAGTGTAGGAGAATCTGTTGTGTGTTACCAGCCCAAGTACAGTACGTGCTGGTTTCATTCTTTAAACCCTGCCATCTGTATACACCATTAGAAGCTCATTGAAGAGAAAACAGTCTTATCAGGCTTTTCTGCTAATCTCTTTTGGCGTTAACTTCAGCTGATAAAAGACATGCTGGCTGCAGAAGGCTGGGGTCAGTCCCTGTTTGGTCAGTGTGGCAGTTACTGGAAAGCAAATCATGCCCTATCAAAGACCTTTGTCTTGGTGGACAGAAATATCTCTTGAACTCACAATGTTACACTAGGAATATACCCTTGGTGACAGAAATAATTATTATCTAAAGAAACAAGGTAAAAAAAAAATCCTGGCGTTTGTCTTTGACTAATTATAAGGCAGGATATTTTTTGACAACTGGAGTGTATTTAAATAGGAAGTGATGTCTTTGATATGTAAACAAAAAGATGCAAAGTAGCCTGTGTAGTCTTTGGAACAATGTATGCATCTTGTGCTAGATGGAAGACCTGTTAGCGTGCAGTTGCAAGAAAAGTTCCGTTGGTAAAAAGCGGACTTTAAACATTCTGGAAGAAATGAAGCGGTTATGTTTGGAGCCCAAAAGATGGGTACCAAAGCTTTACAGAATGATCTGATAAATGTATTTGTGTCTTAACTGTTGACCTTACCTAAAGCTTACTGAAATATCTGTTCACTGAGAGCATGAGTCAGTACACAGTACAAATAGGTTCTTTTGGATTATACCCATGTTTAATATTCCAGAATAGGGTTAATTATTCATCATTTTAAAAATACTTCTTAAGGGTTGGAATCTAAATTAGAAAATTTTGGATGAAACCTGAAAATAGCTACTGAAATTGTCTAAAACACACATAGGATGAACATATAAATAATACAGATCAAGATATGGCTTGTGAGTCTCAGAAAATGGCCTTAACTAAGTTGTGCAATTAAAATAATGTTTAAAAAATCATTTTGCTGGGGATAGTTTGAGCAAGATCATCTGATGTGGGTTGTTATGTATTAACTTAATGGGAAAATATGCAAGCATTTATTTTTGGATTACTCAGAAAATTAAATCCAGGCTTTCCTTGCCAAATAATGGGCTTTGCCTAATGTTCAGATTACTCGGACTCTGCTTTAGTTATGGTACCTGATTGGAGAAGAAGCTATTTTGGGGCTAATATTAAACACATGTACCTGCAATTCCCTCTTTCTATCAAGTTGAAAGGTGCCCCAGTTTATGGTTGGAAGTTGCCTTGTGCTCTCTGCCCTGGGTGTCCCACTCTTGGTTGAAAAGGTCGCCCCCAGCTGGCACTGACCTCCAAATGACCCTTGACTTTACAGGCTTAAACTGCAGGAGTTGCAGAAGAGCAGAAGTTCTTTCTGGGCCCGCACTTATTGCTGCTGTGCTAGTGATAAAACTTCAGACAGCTTAATTGATGGCTTTGCTGACCTAACAATACCTTGTGAAAGCACAGAATAGCAAAGCCTGGACCTCATTTATGGACAGCTGCAATGGTAGCTGAATTGTGAGGGATGAAAATAAATAAATAATAAAGTCTTCTGTCCAACTTTTTACCAAATTGGTGAAGTAATGTTCCTTTTAGAAATAGAGCTTTTTTCTCTCTTGTCAACTGTTTTATCATGCTCATTTTTACTTGTAGTTCACTATCTCCTAGTAAATACTTTCCTAACTGGCAAGTTATGTGTAGTTGTCTTCTTTTTCTCTCCTTTTTTTCAATGTTTTTTTTCCCCCTGCACTGCAGCTCTGCCAAAGTGAAAAAAAAGGGGGGAGGAATCTAATGAAAGAAAGATTTTTTTTTAAAGTACAGCCCTGAGCTGACAAACAGATTTCTATACTTTGTGTTCTGTTTCAGGTTTATTAATGCCAGAAGAAGAATAGTACAGCCTATGATTGACCAGTCAAATCGAGCAGGCAAGTTTCATGTAGTATCTATATTCAAATCCCACAGGCACAAATCCTCATCAAGTTATTCTTAAGGAGTTCCTTCACCTGGTAAATAAATGCTTCCAATGGGCATTCTGGGAGATTTTTTTTTCTTATGTCCCCAGAATTCTGCTATAGGAAGCAACTTCACTAATTGGTGCTAATTGGAGATTTCCCACCCTGACTCTACTGAAACTGCTTTTTTATTTTCTCTCTGAATTGGTAATTGGGTACAAGTACTAGTGCCACAAGCAGTTTGTTTGACTGGGAGCACTTGAATTGCTCATTGCTTTTCTACATCCAATCAGCAGGACAATCTCATTTTCTTGCTACCCACAACTTCTTGGTGCATGCATTGCTTTCACTGTTGTAAGGCTAGCTGTAAAACTCATTGTATCCATTCATTTGCTGTGACTATTCAGAATATGCTACTAATGCCTGGCATGCTACAATACAGCCAGAAATATTTAAATTTATTACTTTCTCTTACCCATGCACTAAATACTTTACCACCAAAATTTTGGGAACATGTTTTCCCACCATTTAAAATATTGATTATATACATTCAAAACTATAGTGGGCCAAGTAGCAATAATTTTATATTGTTTAGTATACATAGCTTACTAGAAAGCTGTAGTTTCTGCCATTAAGTGCTCCATGTGGTGATAACTCGG